>JAUPFV010000004.1:76492754-77092754 GCA_036936605.1 Limnanthes douglasii subsp. nivea
TGAAACAACCATATACATCTGATTTAGCCACAATCGTCCCAAAATAACATTATAAAAGCATGATAAATTTATTATTACAAAGAAAAAACTAAATTCCCTTTTGTTTCATTTTTACCTAATATTACCTCCACCTCAAGATTCTCGATTACGTGAATGTCTTGAACATTAAAACTCATTATCATACGTTTAGGTTATTAAAGTAAAGACATCTCATCCATCATTGCATATTTTAATTTGAATAAAATATTAACCAAACTACATGTATCAATCATAATTTTTTAAACTTCAACCCTAAGAATATGGGTAATAAATATCACCATATCCTCATATGGTCGGACAATCCCATATAGATCGTCGTCATCAAAATAATACAATGGTACACATTATGATATTAAAATGACGAGGTATGTCATTGGTGATATACCCTCCAAGTCGGTTGTATACTTTTTGCACGACCATTTTGTAGTTTTGGAAAAATAATATCAATCTTAAATTATCTAATACATGAATGTTAAGGTGCGAATCTAGATAGTTATCTATAATCTAGTATCACCAAAATTTATTTTATTGGATTTGGCCCTAAATTATTAATTTTGTCAACATGGGTTGATTAAAACTAAAAATTATTTATGTGTCACTCAACTTTACCATGACCAAGAATAAATTTCACAAAGTTACCATAAATATTTTTATTTTAAATTTATTATTTTAGTTATCAACAATCCCAAGTATCGTGACCAATTTCCATGTAAAACTTACAAAATCTATGTTTGTTTTTCTATTTTCAAGAATAAAGGATTTGATTTGGGTTATGGATTTGACAAAATTCCTTCATTTTTTTATACCAAAATTATATTTTAACTTAACCTATTATTGTAATAGAGGAGATTTTGTTATTAGTTTGTACCCCAATACATCGCTTGAGATTATATTTGCTTAAGTCAGATATGAGCTAACTCTTTAGGTTTGTTAATTTTGGCTTGCTCGTAATGAGATGAATGATTTTCTACTAAAGGCTTGGATGCACTATTGTCATGAGAGTTGGGTCACGTTGTACTCTTATTTGAAGTTTATTTTCCACCATAATCTTCTCCTCCATTTGGGATAACAATCCATTAAAAATGAGTGTTTTTTTATGTTTTGACGAGGGTTCGAGGAATGAATATTTAGTGGTAAGAAGCACAAACAATTGCTTTATTGCAATATTTTATATTGTTCTTCATTGATACAAAACACATTGTATAAACTCTCAAACTCTTTCTTAGTTCTTTTCAAAAAACATGGTGTAATATCTTATTTTCAGATAACTTTACTAAATACATTATTAATAAATGATTGATTTATTATAATAAACTCTTTTTCTCACCTTTTTCGTGAAGAGTGAATAATTTATTTATAATACAATAAGGGGGAAAATTATGATACATAACTAAGTAAAAAATAAAACATGCGACAATAAATACCATCTTTAACCAAATTTGTATATCAATTAGTATGAGGTTGTCTGAGACCTCTTTCTGCAAGTGTTTGGTAATGCCATACTTGAGATTTTTATTAATATATATGAGTATCAGTAACCAATATCATAATTTACTGTGTGTCGGCAAGGCATGGTTGCAAGTCATTATTAGGTAACCAAAGTTTCTATCTGTAGGTGTGTTGCTTGTACTAGAATCATGGGAGAATTAGGATTATGGTATATGGGGACCAAAAAAATTAAACATAAAAATTGTATTAATTAATCAATTTTTTGACTCAGGAAGTGAGGACGTAAGTACAAGTCACAAACTACTATACATACATCAGAATATTGGATACTATCAAGAAGTGAAAGTCATTCAAAATAATAAAATTCAAAAAACATACCGATTTGTTTAGGATGTGCTCGTCTTTCTTTGATCATATAAAATATTTCAATGATCTCATCAGATCTAACTAACTCTACAATCTTCTTTTCTATATACATTAACAAGTAATCTCTCAAAAATTCATCTTCCATTCGACTACGAAGACTTGTTTTCACTATTTTCATAGCCGTAAAAGCTCTATCGTATGTTGCAGTAGATATAGAAAGTATCGAGACAATACATAAAAGTTTATCTATTAGTGAATACAATTCAGATTTCCAGGTTGTCACCATTTCATGACATAAATCACCAAGAGTATAAATATCCTTAAAATCTGGATTAGTAGGAATATTTAGCCCACAATGCTGTAATTCAAACTTCAAACAAATGTTTTCTCCTTCCAAAGAATCATCATGATAAAAATATTCAGCAAGTATACAATATTCTCTGTATTGAATGATCTGTAACCATATATATGATTCAATGATATACTCAAAATGATAAGCTCTGTTTCTTGTTCACTAAACCTATTGTTTAACTCCAACAATTGTTGATATATGGTAGCAACAATCTTTAAGAAATAATACTTGTAGCCTATTCCATTGACCTCTTATATTACTAGCATCATTTGTACCATTGGCCTATGATGTTCTGAATATTAAGATTATGATGAGATAAAATAGCACAAATTTCATTTTCAAAGTTAAAGAAGTCGTATCTTTAACATGGACTAAATCCAAGAATCACTGTTCAATGAAACGTTGTATATCAACAAATCTAACTACAATTTCCATTTTCTCCCTCTTTGAATTATATCTAGATTAACCTACAATTAAATAATAGTTTGCATTAATAATTTCCTCACGAATCATACTTTACACTATTTTGGCAAAAACATGTAGAAGTTCTTTTTGGATTTTTGGTGAAGTGTATTTGTAATTTTTTGAAGCTTCATCTAAAACAACTTATTATACTTCATTATTTTATGATGCCAAAAGTTTTAACATCTTCAAAAAAAAATCATGGTTCTTTGAGCCGCAAGTTTCAACATGTCGTCTGAAAGCATAAACTTGGAATGTTAACCATTTTATTGCATTTATTGACGTTTTAAGCTACAACCGATTTTGTTTAATTTCTTCTTTACTTGGCTTCTCAACTATCTTTTCTAAGTGACATAGTTTATTTTTCAGATTATAAAAACAATTGACCGCAAAATAATGTGCTGAACTATAATTCTTTCCATTCCCAACATGACATAAAAAGTAAAATCTTTTCCATCATTTACTTTGCTTCAATTGTTAAATCCTTAACAACAAGTATATCTGAACCACACCTTCCTAATGATTTGTTTTTTAAAAAAAAGAAAACAATAAAAACAATATGTTGTATTCTTTACTCTTTACTGAATGAATCAAGTTAGAGCCAGTTGATGTGCACGACTAATCTACGACAATGTCATTAATGTATATTTTGGTGTTAATATGGAAATATTTGTAACAGTATTAGCAAATTTATACATGTGCATTAAAATATGAATGCAACCCTAATTTAATAAAACACCCATTACTCTAAAAAAACACTAACTATATATACAGACGAGTCTTCAGCAAAACCTTACAAACTAGACAAAAATGCTGCAAAAATCTCACATCTCAAAATGCGTGGAGTGATTGATCTAAAAAAGAATAATTTAAAAAAAAATAATAATTTTAGAAACATAGTTCGTCAATCATTCATTTTATAATTATAATGTTGTGAGATAAAAACCCTAACTCTCCTCACTTTGTATATTAAAATAATTAATGCTCTAAAAGAAAACCATTCATATTAACATTAATAATAACTTTTTAATAATAATAATAATATTATTATCTTGATTATATATATATATATATATATATATTAAAAATTGTAGGGGGAAAAAAGGCTTTAGGGCTCCAAGAACCTAAAGTCTGAATCTTGAAAGTAAGGCCGTAGATTGGCCATGGGCCTTAGCTTATTGGCTCCACTGAGAGTCTTCTCACTCTCATAACCCTAGCTTTGATATCGACACCTTCAGCCACTTTCACAGCCGTTCTCACAGCCTTTCAAATGTCGATAAAGAAACCTGTTCTTCATCCTGAAGAACGAATCCATACATCAAATCCAACAAATCTGTTAACAAAAAGCCTTTTTCCATCCAACCACATCTCTGAGACTCGATTTTTTGAAAACCCTACCTTCGAAAAAGATGAGTCTCTGCACAAAGATCAGCACAAAGTCGAACATTGCAAGGATCAGATGGCTCAAAGATCTACTTCAAAGCAAACATATGCAGAATTTGTAAAGGCGGGCAAGGAGTCGTTTCCAGGAAGATCTGTCGATGGATACAAGCACGAGAAAGTGGAGATTGGAGCTGAGGATGGCTACACTTTTGTTAAATTCAGCGAAACAAATAAGTTTCGTCTCTCTTCTTTATCAAAATTTACACTCGTTGCGAAGTTTTCATATGGCTCTCCATCTGCTGTTGATTTTAGGGCATATTTAGAATCTTTCAAACCTATAGGTAACTTTAGCATATATAAATGGGATTATAAGCACACTTTTGTAGATTTTGAAAACATTATAGATGCTAAAAGTTTCTGGAAATACAATGTAAGAACAGTAGGTCAATTCACATTTAGAATCTTAAAATGGACCCCTGAGTTTAACCCCAAACGTGAGTCTCCTTTGACTCCCGTTTGGATTTCATTCCCTAAAATTCCTGAAATAATGTATAATAAAGATACATTAGAAAATTTGGCTAAGGCAATTGGTTTACCTTTACAATCTTGGATACCTAATAAAAATAGAGCTAGTTTTAATTTCTGTAAAGTATGGATTGTGATCGATGTTTCTAGTATTCTTCCCCAAAGACTTTGGATAAGCTTTGGGGATAGAGATGGATTTTGGCAAGATGTGATTTATAAGGATAAACCTGATTACTGTAAAAAGTGTAGACACTTAGGACATAAAGATATTAATTGTAAAGCAGAAGATGTAGAATATAAGATCTCACAAAATTTTAAAAAGAATGAAATTATTGCTAAAGATAAAAAGAATGGTAATAGAGAAATATGGATTCCAAAACCTGTGTCTATAACTAATAAAGATTTAGTTTCAAGTAAACTGATTAATAATGTGCAATCTAATAAGGATCTGACTTCTGGAAAACTGAATGATGTATCAGATAACATAAAGGATATAGAAAATCAAGTAACACAGATAGTAGTTAAAGAACCTGGTATTGATAATGAAATAGAAAAAGCACCTAATATCAACATGGCTACATAAAACATTAATCAAAATATTAATGTAATCAGTGATGATAACAAGTTATTAACATGTAAGCATATAGATTCTGGTATTGAAAATGAAATAGAAAAAGCATATAATAGCAACATGGCAACATAAGACATTAATCAACATGATGATGTAATTAATGAGGATAACAATTTATTAACATTTAAGCATTTTGAATCTAGTGTTGTTACAGAAAAGGAAATAGAAGCAGCAATTGAATCTATAAATTTAAGCAATTCTTTTAATGTCTTAGTGAATGATGATACAGATGAAATTATTGAATCAGAGTCTACTTTTAGAAACAGATTAAGTCTTTCTCCTAATTCACATAAGAATAAAAGTTCTAGTGATAATCTAAGTTTGCCAGCTTCACCTAAGCATAAGAAAAGTAAACCCCCTTCATTGAAGTAAACTTTTAATTAAAACCAAAAACAGCAAAGGATCATTAGGATCCTCTAAATAATCATTAAAATGACTTTAAAACTGTTAAACTGGAATGTAAGAGGTGTTGGCAATGTAAAAACTATCAGAAGAATAAAGAATCTGTCTAAAAAACATTCTATTGATATCATAGCTTTGCAAGAACCTATGGTATCAATAGATAAAATTCAAGAAATCTGTTCTAAATTGGGTTTTGAATCTTGTTCTGCAAACATAAATAATAAAATTTGGATTTTATGGAGAAAAGATTTTATAATTAGCTTTATTGATAACTTTGATCAGCTATTGAGTGCTAGGGTTAGTCATTCTGTTTATAGGGAAGTTGTTTTGCTCACTATTGTTTATGCTAAATGTAACATTTCTCATAGATTATCTCTGTGGAATCAACTTAGGACTATATCTATAACTAACTTGCCTTGGCTTGTTTTTGGAGATTTTAATACAATATCCAACACAAGTGAACAAAGAGCCTGTAATAGTTTGCATACTAAAAGTTTGGATGACTTTAATGAAATGATTTTTGATTGTAAGTTAGAAGACCCTGGATATGTAGGATCAAACTTTACTTGGACTAATAAACATAAATGGAAGAGGTTAGATATATGTTTGTATAATGAAATATGGAGAGATACGTTTAATATCACAAGGGTGGATCATTTGGCCAGAACTTGTTCTGACCATTCACCCTTGTTAATATCTATTTTGAAACAAACTATATATCAAAAAACATCTTTTAGATTTCAAAATATGTGGTTAAAACATGTTGAATTTTTTAAAACTGTTGAAAGTAATTGGTCTATACCTTTAAATGATTCATCTGACATTTACATTTTCTGGTCTAAGCTTAAAAGGTTAAAAAAGCATTTACAAGCATGGAATAAGAATGTGTTTGGTAATATTTTTGTAAACTTGAATAAAGTTGAGGAAGAAATTAAACTTGCTGAAATTATACTTGAGGAAAACAATTGCATTGAGAATCAAATGAACCTGCATAACTTAAATACTACTTTAATAACATTACTTGAAAGGGAATAAACTTATTGGAATCAGAAAAGTTATGTGAATTGGACAAATGAAGGTGATAATAATACTGCTACATTTCATAATTATGTTAAGAAAAGGAAAGTTAAGAACAGAATTAATGGGATTCTAGATAATAACACTTGGATAGAAGATGAGGAATTGATAGGGCTTTCTGCTGTAGAATATTTTACCAATCTTTTAAACAAAAATTCTCTTATGGAAGATCTTTCTGTTGTAAGAAACTTAGTCCCTGAAATCTTAACTGAACAAAATAATGAAAGCATTTTGAAAGAACCTACTATAGAAGAATTATATTGTGTAATTAAATCCCTTAACAAAAGCAGTGCTTCTGGAGTTGATGGTTTCAACTCCAGATTCTATTTATCTTGTTGGCCAATAATAAAAAATGACTTACTCAAAGCTATTAAAGATTACTTCTTGAACTCAGACATACCTAAAGGAATTTACTCTACTTTAATCTGCCTTATACCTAAGGTCAAGTCACCTAAATCATGGACACAATTCAGGCCTATTAGTTTATGTTCTGTGTTTAATGTAATAATTTCAAAACTAATACAAAGTAGGTTAGCTAAGCTTCTCCCATTAATAATTTCAGATGAGCAAGGCGCATGTATTGAAAATAGACTTATTCAGGAAAATATTTTAATAACTCAGGAACTTGTAAAAGAATTGAATAGAAAAACCAGAGGTGATAATCTTATTATTAGTCTTGACATGTTAAAGGCGTTTGATAAACTTGAATTTAGATTTATATATGAAGTTATGTCTTCTTTTGGTTTTAATGCTCAAGTAATAGACTTAATAAGAAAATCTATTGAAAATATCTCTTACTCAGTAACTAATGGGAAAACTACTGGTTTCTTTAAGTCTAAGAATGGTCTTAGGCAGGGTGATCCATTATCACCCTGTCTTTTCATAATTGTTGAGGAATTTCTTATTAAAGGCATAAATATGTTAGTTGTTCAACAAAAGATTAGACTTTATAACATGAGAAGTATTTTAAAAATTAGTTGTTTAGCTTATGCAGATGATATAATCTTATTCTTGAATGGTTCATTATCTAGTGTTAAGAACTTATCTATTTTCTTAGACTTGTATCAAAACCTATCTGGTCAACAGCTGAATAAAGATAAAACAACCTTTTTAGCTTCTTCAAAAATGAGTATAAACAGATTAGAATATCTTAAAAACTACTTAAGTTTTAAACTTTCTAAATTACCTTTTACATATTTAGGTATTCCAATTCATTCTAATAAATTTGCTGAACATTTTGAATGCTTAATAGATAAGGTTAAAAATAAGATAAATGAATGGAACTCGAAGCATATTTCTTTTGGTGGCAAGATTACTTTAATCAATTTTGTTCTTATGTCTTATCGTGTTTATTATTTGCAATCCACAAAACTGCCTGTAAAAGTTATAACTAGAATTAATAAGTTGTTAAATAAGTTTCTGTGGGCTTATAATGAAAGTAACAGAAGTTTTATTTGGTCTAATTGGATAAATTTATGTAAACCATTTAAGGAAAATGGACTCAACTTTAGAAGTATAGAAGATATTCAGTCTGCATTTACTTTTAAACTATGGTTTTCCTTTAGAAATAACAAGTCTCTATGCTCAAAATTCCTTCATTCTAAGTATTGTAATAATATACATCCTTTACAAGCTACTATAAAGAATACTGATTCAAAAATTTGGAAGAGAATGCTTGAGAATAAAAGAGAGGCTGAAAAGTATATTAGGTGGAAGATTGGTCAGGGTGATGTAGACTTTTGGTTAGATCAATGGAATGATTTGAAACCCTTAATTTTATTAACAGATGTTAACTCACAATATTATCAGCAATCAAAGGTTAAAGAATACATTTCTAATAACACTTGGAATATACCTAAACTTCAAAGCAGTTTACCTTTACAATATGCTAATACAATCATTAAGACACAGATAAATCATAATGTAATGGATTTTATTATTTGGAAATTGTCCTCTGACGGTTCTTTCAAAATAAAGGACACAGTTATAGAAATAAGGCAGAAGCATCCATCATCTATAATCAAAGATAAAATCTGGAATAACCTTTCTCCTAAAAAATGTTCTTTTAGTCTTTGGAGGGTCTTAAATAATCTTATTAGCATTGATACTGTCCTTCAATCTAAAGTTTTTCAGTTAGCATCTAAATGTATACATTGTCATAACATTGAATCTTTGCAGCATGTGTTTGTTACCTGTGATACCGCATGGTTTGTATGGTGTTTTTTTGCTGATAAATTTAACTTTAGTATAGGTAAACATATGACCATTAATCATATTGTTAACATTTGGTTTCTGTCCATTTCTAAAAGAGCTCATACTAGGACAATATTGCCAACTATGATAGTATGGAACATTTGGAAAGCTAGGAATAAATATAAACATAGCAACATTTCTACATCTTATAAACAGATTGTGAATCAGGTCTTACTCATGCTTACATCATTAGACTTAGCATCTGCATTATCCAGAAAGCATTGGTCCCCTGATTTTCATATAGCTAAACAGTTAGGTTGTTATAATCATGTAAAGTTATCCAAACCTTTCATGTATGTTAAGTGGAATAAGCCTGTGTGTAATCATTTCAAATTAAACTGTGATGGTTCTACATTAGTTAATGGTGAATCTAGTTTTGGTTTTATAGTAAGAAATGATTTAGGAAACTTAGTAATGGCTAAAAGAAATGTGATAGGTAAAAGTTCTCCTGTAGGAGCTGAAATAATTGGTCTATTAAGTGGTTTAACCTACTGTAAAGAGGCTCAACTTAAGTTTGTGGATATTGAAATAGACTGTCTAGCTCTATTTAACATGTTGGCATCAGGTTAGTATCCTTGGTATTTAGAAAAGAGTCTATTATGCTGTAGACATCTAATTACATCTCAAATGACAGTCAAGCATGTATATAGAGAGCAAAATTTGGCTGCGGACTGGTTAGCAAAACAGACTTTCAAAATAAAGGATAACTTTTCAATACATACAAGTCACAATTTGAATGATCTTTCTGCCATTTTAATGTTAGATTCTATAGGTTTAGGACACATTAGGTATTCTTAAGTTAACTTATTATATACTAATCTGTTAGCAAGTTGAAAAACTTGACTACAAATGTTTATGATTGCAGGTTCAGTAATCCAGGAGGCTTGCTGTGGATGGAAGGACACAAGGGAGAGATTGCTAAGGATAGAAGGACACAAAAGGTGAATACAAGCCTAAACTCAAGCTGGAGAAAAATGCTTGCAGATGAAGACACCAATCTGAATATAGGGAGATTTGTTCTCTATTATCATTTCATCTGTACAAAATGAGTTACTAGCTCATAAATTGTAGTAACAACATTTGTAGATTTGATCTTTAACATCAATAAAATATGCATTTTCTTGGAAAATATATATATATTAAAAATTGTATAGCGTATTTAATGTAATTATTATGCACTGAACCCACTAATTAAACCACAATATTTCTTTTCTGAATTTGGGTGAAAAAATAGGTCAAATAACTCGCATGGATCTCGATCATAAATGCTGTTAAACTATCAAGAGTATGTCCTTTTTTCCTCATCATTTCGTTAGTGCTATTATTGCAGAATGGTTAAACTTTCCATCACTTTATTATGCTATATTAACCGGCTATGTACCCATATAAATAGGATTGTACGATGTCGCCGAAAATAACAATTCAAACTATTTGTTATAGCGTTTTTAAACGCAACTAAAATTATCCAAAGAAAAATATATCTTCCAAGTTTCCAAAATAAACTAGAGTTCATGACCATTCTAACTTTGAGGCTTTTTAATGAACTTCAGGGTTTTATACATAATTTTTGTTTGAAAGAAAAGAAGAAACGAATCAAGTCTGTATCTTTTAGTTGCCAGCATGTTCGACACATCGTATAAATGCGATGAGCTAGCTAATTGGCCTACCACCAATCAAATCCAGGAGCTTATGGTGAATATACAAATAAATAATGGGTTCGGCTAAATTCGGGCACAAAATATGTTAACCAACCCAAAAAACAAGCGTTTTTGGAGTTTTACAATTTTATTCTTACCCGGCGGTTGAACCTTTCTCAACAGCCGGTTGAAACCATCCCACCCGGCGGAAAAGCTGTTTCACCCGCCGGGGTAAGCTTTCCCGCCGGTTGAAATCCTCTCAACCGGCGGGGTAAAAGACGGTTAAAATTTTGGGACTGGTTAACATATTTTGGACCCGAATTTAGCCAAACCCATAAATAATATGTACACGATGGAAGAAAATTACCAAATTCCAATCCGAGCAGTCACGTCCAGCGACAATTTTAAATTGTTTTTCTATATAACATTAGATAATAATGATATAATATTTTTTGCATAAATATAACGCTTTTACATTGACTAAAATACTTTTTGCGATGTCCAGTGAAAAACATAAACCACCAGGATATAAGAAGAAAAAAACCTAATATGTGGGGGAAGTAATAATATTTGAAGAGATATGAATTTTGATCCAATTAATAGGGGTGAATACTATGAACGACGAAATATGTTAAAAAAAATATGAAAAATAAAATTTAATATATAATAAAAGAATCAATGCGATTCGGATTATATAAAACATGTTATCTACGCTGACAACGGAAAATTAATATTATAGACGAATGTTTACGAAATAATTCAAAAAAAATCTAAACAACCACGGAATATTTTTGTTATAATATTTTTCAAAATACAACATATTTGATTTTTCATCTTATAACATTTTTTTAGTGAATTTTTTAAACATGTTCTTTTCTCAAGACTCGGTTTATTTATTTAATGTTGGATTTTCATAGCTTCCGTAGTATTTACAGGATCCTCTTCATCATTGAAACCCGATGTATATAAAACACAAAATAGGATGTAATCACATTAGGCTCATGGTGGTAAAAACAATATGTTGCACCAAACATTTGATAGTTTGTGGCAACATACACTTGACGTTTGTGTAACATGTACTACAACTCACAATGATTTAAATCATGTTTATATCAATAAAATGTTGATCAACAGATGTAGTTACTTGCTTATACAGATCCATCATTGGATAAAACTCAGTTCCACACATAATCAAAAGTACCCAACATCAGCCGGACCCCATACATTATAGAACCCTCTCGTCATGACATATTTGAAATTACAAACAACACCAATCTTTGCTTTTAAATCTTGTTATTGTTTAAGAGTTAATTAATCTCACAAGTCATACATAAGAGCATAAAAATAAGAAATACAAATAGAATTTTATTGTATATCACAAATTTCATACTCTAATTCATATGGTTTAGCAAAGTTATACCAAGTATATAGTCTCTCCAAATGATCCCAAATTCTTTTGATGTCACATATTTAGAAACTTAATACCGATCGATTGAGTTACAAAGTTATTAATCCAAGTGATAATCTTAACATTACTGATTTCTCACGTATCAAGCAACATACCGTATGTATATGTACTGGATTTATAAGTAGGTGGAGGTTTTGTACCTGAAGCATATCCTCACATATGTTTGCCACGTAGAAAGTTCTTAGTGACATAAATCTAATAGGAAAATTTATTCTCATAAACTTGATTCTTATTAGACTCTACATAATCATATTTTCATGTCATATTAGAAATATAAATCCCCACACTCTAATAAAATAATTACTGTAAATTGAACCTAACGAGTGAAACATCAATATTCGTGAACATAATTAGACATTCAAATATGATCAAAACTGAATACCAAATCGAAAGATCAAAGAGAATACCAAAACAAGCAGGATCAAAGCATAGTATCAATTTCAGCATAATCAAAACAAAATACCAAATTGAACATGATCAAAGTAGAATACCAAATCAACCATGATGAAATCAGAATACTGAATCGAACATGATCAAAGAAGAATACCAAATCGAGCAAGATCAAAGTATAGTACCAAATAAAAAATAATCAAAACGAAATACAAAATAAAATATGACTAATAGTTTGATCCATGAAATATAGGGGAAAACTACATTTATTTGATCAAATAGACCAAGGCTTAAACAACACTCCGATATAATGAAGCACAAGTGTAACAAAAAATGGTTACAGTTCCTATTAATTAGAATTGTGTAACTTGTAAAAGCTTAAATCAAAATATATAGAGGAATAATTTGATGGGCTATCGGGCCAAATACTTAACATGCTATAAAGTTAATAATTAAGTGTTTGGTAATTAGTTTATTTGTAGTTATATGTAATTATTGCATATTGCGTTGTTTTTAATGCGTTATAAGGTTTTTATTTATAGATTTCATAACATTTTTCCACTACATATGTGGAGAAGATGAACGATTTAGTGCATGTCGTATAAAAATATCTAATATTTTTTCACAAAATATATAAAAAATACAAGTTATTTTGCATAAATAATGCAAATAATTTAAGCAAATTAGATAGCTCTTTGGTCCGATTTATGTTTTTTTACGATCGTTTTATATTAGTTAAGATATTTTGATTTATTAAATAATAAATAATATTCATTTTATGAATGTAATTTTGAATTTAGATGGAAACATACTTGTTGCCAAGATGACTCAGTATATCGAAGAGACTTATATATATATACATATATCCAAACTCATAACATTTAGTCGTTGTTCAGAAACATCGTACGATCTCTTATTTCGTTCAACGCATGTAGATGATGAATCAACTCACTCTTCTTTCATTATTCGTTATTTTGAAATATAAAGAGACTTGAGAATTACTACTCTTACCAGTTCTGATAAAATAGTACCAAACGCTTTCATGATGGTAAAAAATATACTACCTCGCGTCATTGGTTTGTACGAGGGACACAACCCATAACATCTTTCAAATAGATATAACTTTATTAAAACATATGTTTTAATTTGTGCTTATAATTATTTGATTAGATTAAGAACTGTTATCGGAGTTTGGTTCTATAATTTAATTCGTATAATTTAAATTGGATTAAATGAGTTAGGTTCTTTCTATTAGTTTGTTTAATTAATTCTTTTTGTTCGATTTGAATTTTAATTAACTGAGTTTGGTTCTTTTTGTTAGTTGGTTAGATTGATTTGGGTTGGTTGGTTTAAATTTTATTATATATTAATTTGATTACCCTAAATTCAAGTGATTGGTTTGACTAGTTTGATTGGCTTGACAGATTTGATTTGTTTGACTAATTTGATTAAGTGTGTTATATGTAATTGAGTTTTTTACTTAATTTGATTAATTGATTTTTTATTATTTATACATTTTAGTATGAGTTTTAGGATCGACCACCTAACTGTTGTTACTTATTATATCATACGATAATCTTATCAATATCCATACGATGTTACACAACCAACCTGCGTCTCGTTGAGGCATTTATCAAAAGATAACACTTGTAAAAAAAATCTTTTGATTTATTCATTCAGTGAGTTGATGGTTGCTCTGGACTTCGTCCATGTTAATACAAGTCTACCACTAACGGTAATAATTTAGAGCTTTTGGTGTTTACGTTTGATAGAGAGAGGTCATAGTATTTCTCTTTTATTCCTGAAATTTGGGCATTAATAAAAGTGTTTGTTTCACCAAACATGTTCAATAACATTGCTTGTCTTTAATAATTGCAAGAAAGTTTTTTATATGATGTATATAAAAAATGAAACTCCCACAAAAGCTAAGATCACTTGTGCAACCTATGATTATCTGTTATAACTTTTTTTCATATTTGTGAACAAAACGGCTAAATCCATTTTCTGGACTATCTTCAAGAAGTAAAGTATCCAAGTGATTTGTTGCAATTTAACTATGGTGCGATGAAATAAACCTAAACATGTCACTATTTTGGATAATGTTCAAGGCAAACAAAAGGATTTTGCGGATTTATTGATATGTTACAAGCAAATATACAATCATGTCTAGAGGTAAGTGGGTCCAATACATGGTGTTTTTCTATTATTCTTTTTCTTATGTGTATTCTGACTGGAGTTGGGTCGTAAAACACTACTCAAGATGTGTACAAACATAAAATTCAGATAGTTCAAGAGGTAAATAGAAGTTTGATTTCTAAATTTTAATATTTTAATAATTTTGTTAGTTTATTTCTTACAAATAAAATAAACTTGCTTTCTTTTCTTCGTTAGTTTATTTTCCAACAGTGTCACCATTTACACATTGGTAGACCCTATAAGTTTATTACATGGATAGTTTGACCATATTCAGAGGATGTCATAGTCAATTGAAATCATTTACTTAAGGTAATAGAGATACCAAAAAAAGTTTTTGTTCACATAAACTTGTTTGATCATATGATATGCAATTCAGAAAGGTCCAAAAAAAGGACTTCGAATTACAGATTTTAGTAATCTAATTTGTTAGAGGGTTAACTTGTGTAAATAATGTCAAACCATGGTATGTTGAATCCTAAAAATATGTCATAAATAATCCTCATTCAATCATGTATGGAACCAACAACATCTAGGTGTACCATGATATTGTTGCAATAGATCCACAAGTTCTTTTTCAGGATTCAAAGAGAGTGACAAAAATGATTTCTTGTATGAATGCTCTTGTACTTCACATATTTAATATGGTATATTTTTAGGCATGCTTCATTATTTTATATTATGATTATGTTTCAGTATGATTTAATTATTTTACATTATGATCATGGATTGGTATTACATATTACGATAAATTCTATGTTATGTTTATGTTTTATGTTATAACTATTGATTTCAAACTATGTACGACGTACAAAAGTTTGCGTTAATCAGGTTTTGGTTATGTCACATTTCTTTCAAGTTTGATGTTCTATCAAGTGATGTGTATCAAACATGAAACACTTAGCGACTAAAAAAACTTTATGCTCACACATATTATACCAAAGTTGCTCCATCATTTTGTATTTAAGTAGAGACACAAATTTGGCCTTGATTCCCACGTGGTGTGAAGCAGACTGTGCTGCTATGTATAACATGTGTGAATCAATGCAAGAAACTTGCCTTAACTTTTGCACAACATGTACGAAATGATGTTTATGATTTTCAAATAATTCCTAACACTTTTACCATGGTTCACACATGTTGGGTAAAAGTTTACGCAAGTTTTGTATAACATATGTGAAACGATGTTTGTGATTTTTAAATAAAGAGAAAATTTCGACCTTAATTTGCACATGTTGTGTGAAACAACAAGACATGCTTTATACAGTCTATTTAAATCAAGGCTATTTTTTTCAATGATAGAAAAAAAAACATAGTTTTGCATAGGAAACTTGACTAGTTGGTTGCACATATATTGCAAAATTATGGAATTTTGGAAAAAAATAGGGAAACATCTCTATATTTTGCGACATAAAATTAATAATTCATAATTTTTTTACTAAATAAAAATATTAGACAACGATTAAAACAGGAAAAATGAAAACAAAAAAAATGACGTAGAATAATTAATAATAAAGTTTAAGTCTGATATTGTTTTTTTACTATGGCGATTTATTTTATCTAATCCTTTGACTTCAAAATGTCCCGTGAAGGTCTCTCAACTTTTCAATTTTGATAATTTTAGTCTTTTGACTTTAATATGTCTGGTGAGCGTCTCGCGATTATGACAATTTTGATAATTTTATTCCTTATTCCTCAAGTGTCATGGATTAGGTTTATCAAAATCGTCATAGTTGAGGGATGCTTATCAAATATTTGAAGTCAAATGACTATATAGAATAGATCTTCATAGTCAAGGGACCATCGCCATATATTTTAAATTCAAAAGACTATATAAAAGTAATCCTCATAGTTAAATGACCAATCACAAATATAATCGAATAATAACATCAAACACTACTTATAATGAATGATAAATCGATATGTATTTATCTTTTTTGTTTTGTTTTCCATATACACATCCGTAATCATAACTTTCTCTTCCTTGGCATGCAATATGATAATTCACATTATCAAGCTGATTTCGGTTCTTTGGTTGATGATATGAACTTAGTAAATTTTAAACATAATTTGTCATATTTTATATGAAAGATTGAAAACCCAGTATGTTCTCTGTCCCTTTAAGTAAGTCACCCTAATTATAACTTCTTCCAATCGTATGATGCTTATGGTAGAAACGTATGATTTATCCCATAAATATAATACATCTTTCGGATCAATGCATCATAAAATTATTTGCATTCGCCATACATGATTTTCACTACTTTTCCAAAGACTTACATCAAACATAAATCTTCATCGGAACTTTACTTACTTTTTAGATCTAATATGATTTTTTTATTAAGAATGATGATTGTATTAATATATTATCCGATAAAAAAACATAATCAACGACACTGATTCAATTCTCAACATGTGTCAGATAAGGATGAAGTAATCCACGAGACCGAATCATATCTTGAGAAGTATCAGGTAAGTATGACTTGATTTACAAAGCCTAATCCTATCTCGACATGTCACATAAACATAAAATGGTTATTATCTTCCAATTTGACTATATATATCACCATATTAGTAATAATACGTTTTGAACCATATATTAACACGTATTTATAGATTATCTCACCACATATCAATAGATGAAGGGTTATGTTAGATTAATATATTATAAAATTATCTAAATTTTAATTAAACATAAGTTTTAAAATTATATAATCAAGTTAAAATATTATATATTCAAGTTCAAATAGTACATGAATAAGACCACGATCTTAATTAATGAAGTACGACAAAATAAAAGATAAAAATCAAATTTGGCTTACAGTATCAAGTTCATACATAATATGAATAAGATTCACAAATTTTTAGTAAAATTTGCGAACAATAGTTCTTCAACATTAAAAAATGATGGTTTTGTATTATTGAATTTGTTGAGTCTTTATTAGTATGGAATAACCCACGCACTTACTTCTTCTGTTTAGTGGTGCGAAAAAAATAAAACTATGAAAACCGTCCATTTTGAAATAGATTAACCTATAAAAACGTAATAATTAGAGAAATCACACTAACATTAAGATACACAAATATTACATAATTGATTTAGTTATATGAATAAAATGATTTCTGAAACCATGTACATGTATTGTTAGAGTCCTAATACGCCTGTGAACCATGTACATGTAAAAATATTAGAAATTATGTTTGAGTAAAATTGTATACCATATATTGCTAACAAGTGGCTATAATTAATCAAATGCAAGGCAACAATATCAAAAAACACTTATCCAGATAGATTTCAAAGAAATTTAACTTGAATAGTTTTTTAAACCCGTTTTGAACTGGTCAATGACATACTCGAAATAAGATACGCTATGTTTAGTCAAACGGTATGACTCGATTTTTTTCTATCTATTAATATTAACTGGTTCTTTAAGTTCTACCTTATGAAGCCTTTTTGAGATTTAAGATTTGCATTACCATATTTATTATATGTGTTTAAATATTTGACATGTTACTACATATTCAAATATAGTTTCCAAATATCTATAGTTTGCCCAAATATATCATATGAGGTTAACTGAATGTGCATACTCTCTCGCACCAACATGGCTAGTGTACATGCACAAAGCAACCCGTGTTTTTTTTAAAATAATCTAGATATTTCTTTGTCAATGACTTTATCTTTACTTCGTGTGTAATATTTAATAATTTATCATTTAACTTATTTTCTTCTAAGGATTCCATAATTTCTTTTAATGTTGAAGACCAAGCAATGCGCGAACTTTGAATAAAAAAAGTTTGATATTAAATTAATTCGAATGAAAGTAACAATTTTATTATTAAAACATATAAGTTAAATATTAAAAATCACTTGTCGGTTAGTTGGTGTGTTGTCCAAGTATTGAATCTCATTTTTTTAAGTTATAAACAATATTTTATCGTATGATTTTATTCTAGAAGTAATAACAAAATCGAGGATGATTTGATAGATAATGAATAATTATCCTAAACAGGTGATACAGTTGTTAGAGTTTTTTCACTTTCGTCATCTACTTCTTTGTATTTGCATAAATATTTTTGTTTATATGTTATTTAAAAAAGACGTGGGTTGCGTTATAAATTATATATTCATTAGCTCACATAGTAAAAAACGCACAATATGTCAAAATAACACTCGGTAAGGCAAACATAAAAATAAAAGCAATACAAAATGTCTGATTTTTCAAAGTTACACCAACAACTTCGAATAATGATACTCTGTGACTTGTTGTTTTGTAATTAATTTCCATGATAACTACGTGAAACAACCCCCAAGGGGGTAGCCGAGGTGGTTGAGTAAGACATGCTTGTGACCAAAGGTCATGAGTTCGAGTCCCTCTACATACGCTTTCTTGGTTGAGCCTATCACCTTGTGTGGTTTATCTTCAGGTGTTGGTTTGCAGGCTATTGCGTTAGACTGATGGTTTACCCTGTGTGCACTCCTTAAGTAGCGGTTGCGGGTTCTCTCCGAAAAAAAAAGAAATGTGTGAAACAACTTAATATTTTTCAGATGAGCAAAAATAAGTTTGGTGGTCATGTGTGATCCCTTAGTTATCCCTTAGTTAACCTAAGTAATTATTTTCCTATATTGTTTATAATTAGTATGAAATGCAAGATTCACCAACTTTTTCACCATAACGATATTTTTACCGAATATTGTAGTTGTTGTGTATATTGGATACATTTCTTCTTTTTTTGTCATAGTTCTTCATACACACATATATATATATATATATATATATATATATATTGTTTATTGCAGGATTCAACAATGACGATACCGACCAACTCCTCTTCGTTTATTTCAAGTTTACAGTTTGTGAATTAGTTTCAAAGTACGTGACAGATGTGTATTTGTGTTTTCCACGTATAAAGATCGGTCAATATATGTGATGTTATATGATACACTCTCAATTATAATGAGCTATCCTATTTTTCTCACACATTATTCTTTTTACACCATTCACACCATTTTGTCTTCTCAAAATATCACACATCTCTAATAAATAAAACAACCTATGTGATTTCCTACATAATCCATCATCATAAAAGCAAATGATGATATATACTTAATCACGACTTACGCGCTGAACCCATTATGCAATTCGGTTTAAATGTAATACTCGTACGTAGAAAGTAAATGTGTGCAATTAGTACATATCACACTATTATGCTATCTTTACGAGTTTTAACAAGTACTATCACCATTCACAATTACAGTATATAAATATTAATAAAACAACAAAAATTTCTAAACACGACGTAATATAAAAAATCTATAAATATCTTTATACGACCAATGTAAAATATTTAAGAGTTCCGCATATTTCATGTCCAATTCATGAGTATTTTGGTACTATCCATCCAAAATTCATAAATATCTACTTATTTATATAAAGTTTTAGTTTTTATGTTAAAAAAACAAAATATTATTTCTATTGTTACGTTGTTCTGCTGTAGCAGTCAATATTTTATGTTTGATTCTATAATATAAATATTAGTTTTTAAAAATTAATTATGAGTTCAATTTAAATTCTTATAAATGAACTATTTTTTTATATTTCAAATGCTAAAAACTCCACTAAAAACTAAATACGAAAATAATTGTTTCAAATGGCAAACTTTTTTTTTAATATTTTTTAAATAAATGAAATAACAAAGCATACATATACCATAGCCTTTTAGACTTTTAAAATCTAAAATTTAAATCTGGGAGATCTATATTAGTGTAAACTTGTAATAGCCCAACGAAAACATCATAGCAACTAGCAAGTGAGTCTAATAACGGCCCATAATATGATACACTTGAGGTTATGCTGTTAAGACGGCTTATCTCCTTCTATCATCAGAGTTTGATGTTTATCGAATGTGATTTTAATAGTGCTACTTATTTTTAAACTAAAAGATGATCAGAATTATATGTCAGGTAGTTACTTAAAAAGTCGGGTTCATTGAAGTGTGTGTTTGGATTTTTATTAATAGTAATATACTTTTATTTAACTTTTAAGTGTTCAATTTTTCATCTGAATATGCATACATTGTTTAGCTCTATTTATTTTAAGCTAAACAACTTAATTTGTTAAGAATCATAAGTTGATTTTATGTATCGTAAAAAACGGTTAAAACTATTATGCAATGTCGATGCATTTCTTTAAATTCAAAATATGAATGTATTTTTTTAAATTCAAAATGTAAAGAAGTTCATAATTTCAGAACGTGGTTCAATAATACTATACAACATTTTTAATGTTGAAAAAATAACAGTTATCAAGGTTTCAAAAGGTCAAAGCTTTTGACGATCGCATAAAAAACCTATAGTTTTGTTGTTTCCGATGAGGATGTTGAACCCTATTGTTCTGAAGGGGAATTTTTTTTAAGTTTTGGTACTTTTCTTACCATAGATCTTAAGAGTGAAATGGTCTAGTTTTTATCAAAAAAATTAGAATATATGATGAAACGAGGATTCCGACTGATATCATTTGCTATAATATATTAGTTAATCCAAATGCCAAACTCATATTATAGAGAAAGAGAGTTTTCTTGATTAAGAAATCAGAAGTGATAGTTTATGAAGTATATCGGTTATCCAACGTAAGCCACAATAGGGATTCCCAATATGTTTTATGGGAAAATAACCGATACTGGTAAAAAATAGAAGTACATGATGCATGTCAATTTCACATAATTAAACAAGGTATTCCCTAAATATTCATTCGTAGTCCCCAAGTTGATTAGTTAGTTGACTCTACATCGGCCGATAAAATTACACCATTTATGGATGCTTACTTAAACTATAATCAAATCTAAATGCACCCATCAATTGCAGAAACACTACTTTCATAACTTGATGAGTCCGAATTCTGCATGCTCCCCGGACAAGGACAGATCGGTCCAAGGCCTCCGGACCGGATAGATCACTTCGAACACTTAGCCCATAGGACTGTTCGAACTATGACAAAAGTACTAAAAAACCTAAACACTACTTGACTAAGCTACTTGCTCTCCTACTTAGAGCTCATGGGTCTTTGAACATGACCCGGGTCAATTAAACATGACCCGAAAGCCCATAAGGGCCCAAACATAAGGGTATAAATACCCAACCACCTGCATTAAGTGTGGGTAATGAGAATTAACTGCAACCACCCGGCTTAATTATCTCTCTACTCTCTACTCTAAATATAAAATACCTCCACACTACTATAAAATACCAAACAAATTACAAGCCTACCATCGGGCGATAATTATCCACACCAAATTGGCGACCACAGTGGGAGAAGAGGGTGCCTGAATCAAGCATTCAAAACCAGCAAAGAAAGTCTGTCCGAATGAATCCGGACAATCCAGAAGTACCACCAGCTCTGCTCGAAGTGGTGGGAGAGAACGATGAGTACACTATCGAAGAGCGCGATAGGCTAAATGATGAAATAGAAGCTCTGAGGGCTGAAAAGGCTAAGATGGGCATGAAAGAAAAGTCCAAAGCATCAATTGCTCATCACACCGACAACCCCAGAGAGCATGAGTCTTCAAAGACTCATGTGAGCACCAAAAAGACTCATGCCAGCTCCAAAAAGTCTCACCGGTCTAAGCCAGTAGAGAGTTTTGACTCAAGTTCAGAATCTTCTGATAGCTCTTCGGACAATGAAGGAGTTGAAAAATCTTTATCCTCTAGCAGCAATGAGGGTCGAACTAGAAAGAAGCAAAAGCAGATCAACAAATATTCAAGAAAAAGGGATAGACATGGAAAGATGAAAAAGAATATTGGTAAAGGGTCATCTCACAGTCGGAGGCATGTGGACCGGATGCTGATGGATCCCTTCGCTTTTCACGATGAACCAGGTATCTTTGCAACTCCCAATGAGGATATTGTGTTCAGTCGTGGAAGAAATTGGAGGCAATCTCCATTATCTTCTAAAATTCTGTCCGGAAACCTCCCTAAGAGGTTTGACAGCACCAAAATAGAAAAGTACAATGGCAGTACTGATCCGGACAACCATTTGGAACAATTTAAAAACTTCATGATGAACTTTGACGACGATGATAAACTACTTTGTAGGGAATTCTCCCAATCATTTACGGGGAGTGCTCTAAAATGGTATAACAGCCTGCCTCAGGGTTGTATTAAGGATTTCGATACTTTTTGGGTAGCCTTTCGAAGGCAGTTTGTAGGGAGTAAAAAGCTAAAGGGCAATGGAGACACAATAATCCATTGTTCCCAGGAACCAAATGAGTCCTTAAAAGAATATATAAGTCGTTTTGTGAATACCAAGAATGGGCTGGCTGATTGCTTCGAACAGGTAGCAATAGCATCCCTAAGACAGGGCTTGAACCTTGGCAACTTGGCTGACTCAGTGACTAGAAATAAGGCCATGACATGGGGAGGGTTGCTGAATCAGGTTGGAAAACAAATAAATGTTGATGAAACAAAGAAAACCAGGGTGCACAGGCAGGTGAGGTCTACCCAGGTAACACCAAATCCCAATCAAAATCAGTCCGAGAACAAAGCCAGAGAGACTAGACAGGGGCATGGTAGGGCAAAAGCTCAGTCTCAGCCAGCTGCTCCTGCTCAGAGTCAGCAATCCAGAAACAAGAGAGGGCCATGGGTCCAACCAGAGTGGTTCGCAGAATTAAAAGAAAGTGTGGCCACCATTTTTGATAAAACAAAGGAAGAGGTGCATTATCAGAGACCAGCCACATTGCAGTCTCCCAGAGAGCATCGCGATAACTCTTTTTGCCAATATCACAATGATATTGGTCATACCACTGATGACTGAATAGCATTGAAACAAGAAGTTCAAAACTTGATTGAGAGGGGAAAGCTGGGGGCTTATGTCAAAAAAAGGGGAGGTAACAGGCCTGACAACACTCATCGGGTTGGTCCAAGTAATGCTGCTCCGGAGGGAGCCATGGTTATAATTGAGAGGCTTGATGTGGAATCTGAGTACTTGGATCCTGATCCAACTCGAAACAGAGTGGGTACAATTGAGGAATGTTCTAGAACGGTCTCCAGACTCATTAAGTTTTTTGAGTCACTTACAATTTTCGGAGGGGATACAATGACAGATCCTACTGCTTCTTCAAGGAAGAGGCACGTGCATACTTTAGCCACCCAGCTAGAAGGAGGCATGACTTCCTATCAGTCACAAAATTCATTCCCCTTCATTGTTTTTTATGAAGATGATTTAAGAGATATTGCTGGCCCTCATGAGGATGATGTTGTCATAGGATCATCTATTGGGGGCAACGACATAAGACGAATTTTGGTAGATACTGGAAGCTCAGCCAATATCCTTTTCTTAACCACATACAAGAGAATGAAAAATCCAGCTGTAATTCAGAGTTCGGACAGATCAATTGTGGGCTTTACAGGCAGATCAGCAGATGTGATCGGAGAGTTCGAAGAGGAAGTTCTATTGGGCAAGGGCCCTTTCAAGAAAATGGTCAGAATACTCTTTATTATGGTGGATTGTCCCACTTGCTATAATGCTATTCTAGGGAGGTCTTGGCTCTCTAGGATGCATGCAGTGGCTTCGACAGTCCACCAGTGCTTGAAATATGCTGTTCAGGGATATGTTGGAGTCGTCCCGAGCAGTAAAAAGATTGCAAGAGAATGTTATGCTACTGCTCTGGCGCCCCGGACACTGGGGGCAGTTCGCATCAACGAGCAATAGCAGTTTGAGGGGCTTTCTAGGGGTGAGGGTGAAATTGATAACCCCAGAGAGACCCCTGGAGTGTTGATACCGGTTGAAGAGGTAGATACACACTGTTTGGAAGAAGGAAGAAGTGTCAAGATAGGGTCCAAGATGCCACCCTTTTTGAAAAATGAAATGTTAATGTTTTTGAAGAATCATCAGCACGTTTTTGCCTGGTGCAATGCTGATGTTACTGGGGTTCCAGCAGAAGTGATATCACATCACTTGTCTGTCCGGAAAGATATAGCACCAGTGGTTCAGAAGAGAAGGGCTTTTTCCAAAGAAAAGGCTGATGTCATAGTGCAAGAGGTTGACAGGCTCACAAAGATGGGGCATATCAAGGAGTCTCAGTATCCTTTGTGGACTGCCAATCCGGTACTGGTAAAGAAGAAAAATGGCAAGTGGCGCATGTGCATTGACTTCACAGATCTCAACAGAGCTTGCCCAAAAGATTTGTATCCGGTCCCCCGGATTGATCAGTTAGTAGAATCCACCTCTGGGAACAAGATGCTTTCCTTTATGGATGCCTTCTCCGGATACAATCAGATTCAAGTAGATCCAAAGGATCAAGAGCATACCACATTTGTCACTGACAGAGGTCTTCATTGCTATAAGGTAATGCCGTTTGGGTTGAAAAATGCTGGGGCTACTTATCAGAGATTAGTAAAGAAGGCTTTTGCTAATCAGATTGGAAGAAATATGGAAGTATACATTGATGACATGATGGTGAAGAGTGTGGATGAGCAATTGCACTTGTCCGATCTCCAAGAAACTTTTGCCAACTTGGTAAAAGTGAATTTGAAATTAAACCCAGAAAAATGTGTGTTCGGAGTGCAGTCCGGGAAATTTATAGGCTATATTATAAGTGAGCATAGGATACATCCCGATCCGGACCAGCTCAATGCTCTATTCCAGATGGAGCCACCTAGAAATATTAAAGAAGTACAGCGACTAATGGGGAGGTTGGCAGCCTTAAACAGATTTATCTCAAGGTCTTCAGACAGGTGCACCCCGTTCTTTCAAACCTTGAAGGGTGCAAAAGGGTTCGATTGGACCCCACAGTGTGATGAGGCTTTTAATGAGATAAAAAAGCACATGTCCTCCCCCAAAACTTTGTTTAAGCCAGTTGATGGGGAGACACTCTTCGTATATTTGGCAGTTTCAAGTTGTGCCATCAGAGCTGTATTTGTAAGGGAGGTCGATGGTCATCCCCATCCAGTGTACTACATCAGCAAAAGTTTGATAGATGCAGAAAGGCGTTACTTGAAACTCGAAAAATTAGCATTAGCCCTAGTGATAGCTGCCAGGAAGATGAGGCCTTATTTCCAGGCTCATCCCATCATCGTCCGAACTTCTTTTCCCCTGAAGAATGTCCTCCAAAAGGCAGATATTTCAACCAGGATGACTAAGTGGTCAGTAGAGTTGGGGGACTTCGACATAGACTTTGCTCCTTGAACAGCAGTCAAGGCCCAAGCTGTGGCTGACTTTTTGGTTGAATTTCACTCCGACAGGGATTCAAAGCAAACTACTGACATAAAAGATAAAAAGGTATGGGTCGTCCGAACAGATGGTGGATCTAGCACTATGGGATGTGGTGCAGGGGTGTGTTTAACTTCTCCATATGGGGACAAAATGTACCAGGCTATTTGTTTTGCTTTCAGGGCATCTAATAATGAGTCCGAATACGAAGCAGCTGTAGCTGGTTTAAAG
The DNA here is from genome assembly GCA_036936605.1 of Limnanthes douglasii subsp. nivea. NCBI lineage: Eukaryota > Viridiplantae > Streptophyta > Magnoliopsida > Brassicales > Limnanthaceae > Limnanthes > Limnanthes douglasii. The sequence goes on from JAUPFV010000004.1 coordinate 76,518,820, forward strand.
TTAGCTTACATTTGTGGGGCTAAGAGGGTCAGGCTACTAAGTGATTCCCAGCTTCTGATCCACCATGCCCAAGGCCAATCTGAGGCTAAAAAGGAGCAGCTTGTGAAATATTTACTCCTCCTTAAGAATGAAGCTCTCAAGTTTAAAAGTGTTGTTTATGAGCACATACCCCGGGCAGAAAATGAGCTAGCAGACTCGTTAGCAACCATAGCATATACGGAGTCATATCCATGGATCCATGTGCTAGAAAGCCCCTCCATTCAACTTAGTATGGGTAAAGAAGAGGAAATTTTTGAAGTACAAGTGAAACAACCTCAAGACTAGAGGTTTCCTCTCCTACAATATCTCTCCGATGGTATTGTGCCTCCGCACAAATCACTAGCCGGGACACTGAAACACAAAGCTCGTGGTTTCATCATATTGAGAGACATGTTGTATAAAAAGTCTTACAGTAAACCTCTCCTGCACTGTTTGGAGGATGAAGAGTCTCAAGTAGTCCTCTCTGAATTGCATGATGGTGAGGGATCAGCCCATTGTGGATTCAGGGCTTTAACAAGAAGAGTTTTACTGTCCGGTTACTATTGGCCATCTATCATGAAAGATGCTAAGGAATTGGTAAGAAGGTGTGACCCATGCCAGAGGTACAGCAATGAAATTCATGTCCCAGCCATTCCTTTGGAGTCAATTTCTGAGCCTATTCCTTTTTCTCGATGGGGGTTGGATTTAGTAGGGCCTCTCCCTGTGGCGTTTGGAGGACGCAAAACTATAATTGTTGCCATAGACTACTTTTCAAAGTGGATTGAAGCAGCCCCTCTAGCAGGAACAACATCAAAAGATGTTATAAAATTCATTTTATCCAACATCTGTTGCAGATTTGGTGTCCCACAAAAGATAACAACAGACAATGGACCACAGTTCGACAATAGGGAAATGGAGAGCTTCTGTGCCTCAAGGGGTATACAACATTGTTTCTCTTCACGTTTCCACCCACAAGCAAATGGGCAAGTTGAAGTGGCTAATAGAACTATACTGTCCGGTTTAAAGAAGAATTTGGAAGGGGCTGCTGGGAAGTGGCCTAGTTATTTACAAGAGGTCTTGTGGGCCTACCGGACAACACATGGGGCTGCAACACAAGAATCACCCTTTGCTTTGGTCTATGGGATGGATGCAGTAACTCCCATAAAAGCAACTCTCCCATCATTTCGTGTTCACAACTTCTCCGAACACACTAACGAGGTGGCAACCAGAGGTCAACTTGATTTGATAGAAGAAAGACGAGTTAAAGCTCACCTTAGAGTTGCACACTATCAGGGTTTGATGAGAAGCAGGTTTGCTTCCAAAGTTAAAAGAAGAGATTTCCAACCGGGGGACAAGGTATTAAGGAAAGTCTTCTTACACACTAAAGAAAAGCTGTTCGGAAAGCTGGCCCCAACTTGGGAAGGTCCGTATATGGTTGTTGAAAGAATTAAACCTGGAACATATTGGTTGGAAGACAAAGATGGAAGAGTTTTGACTCATCCTTGGAATATCGAGCATCTCCGGATGTACTTGGAGTAGCATTTGTGTAAATATTTACTTGTTTAAACATCCATGTAAATATTTGGGGGCATACTCTTTCCTCCCTGGTGGCACGGGGAGGTTTTAATGAGGTGTCCGGGCTTTTGAATAAAATTTGATGCCTTCTTAAAAATTTTCCCAAGTGTTTTAAGTTTTGTCCTTTGTCACATTATCCGGATTGAAATAACTAAGGGCTATTTAAACTCTAGCCGGAGAACTTAAACACTCTCACTATGAAATAACTAAGGGCTATTTAAACTCTAGCCGGAGAACTTAAACACTCTCACTATGAAATAACTAAAGGCTGTTTAAACTCTAGCCATCAAAATTGGAACAGACTATGAAAGAATATGAGAATTGCATGAAACAAAGATATTCATTAAAATAACTTAAAGTGCCTTGGCCTTCCAAGGACTTTTTGAATTGTCAAAAACAGAACAGAAAACTTATCCGGTCAGATGCCGGACACGATTAGTAAAAGAATGCCTTGGCCTTCCATGGAATTTAGTCTGAATAAAAAAGAAAGAAAGTGATTTATAAATTAAGACTGAGCCTTTGAAGATGGCTCAGCTTCGTTTACCTTCTTCTTTCCCTTAGGATCATTTTCCTCTTCGTCTGGGCTCTCTCCGGTACGTTCTTCGTCATCGGATTTGGAAGCGCTAGAATAACCTTTCAAGTCTCCATCAGCCATTGTATGATACAGGAGATCGTCAGACTCAACATGAAGCCATAAGTACCCTAGGTTCCTCTTCGGAAACTTCTCATGGAAGAGTAGAACCATGTCAGACCTCACCTTAGCGTACATTTCCTCCTGGCTGTCAATCATTCTGGTGGCATAAGGGTCAATCTTGGCTTGAATCTTTGCCTCATGCTCCTTTAGCAAAGTAGCTTTCTCCTCGGCAGCCTTGGACACTGTATTCTCAAGAGCGATTTTATCATTGGTCAAGTTGGTGATGATTTGATCCTTGGCTTTGGATTCTCCCTTTGAGGTGGTAAGGTCTTTCTCCAGACCGGACAGCTTCTCCCAGAGCTCTCTAATGGTGTCCTCTAAAGTGGAGACTTTTGTGGTGCTTGCCTCTTGCTTTCTCTTCAACTCCTCGGTTTCTTCCTTTAAAATGGCAGCATTGGAAGTGACAGTGCGAAGGTCATCGGACAACCTCTCTTTGTCAGACTTGAGATCTTTGATGATATCGGCCTGGTTTCGGACTTGTTTCTCCAACACAAGTACAGGCTGAACGTTGCTTAACAAAGAGTGGGCTATGGCATCCCTTTCACTAGAAACAATAAAGGTCTTACCATTAAAAGTGACCATGTTTGAGGTGCTCAGGGAGGTAAGGCCCGACAAAGTCATCTATGGGAAGATTCATGAAGTATTCACCAAGCCCACCCAGACCGGTGATGTCTACTCTGTCGATATTGATATCTCCCCCCTCGACCTCATCGGTATGAAAGTCATCCGGTATCTCCTCAGAAAGCGTTGGGTCAGTTGGATCAGCTTGGAAAGAAGGCTCCGGAGCCCGGAGAGAAAGCTCGTCACCTTTGGAGGTCTTTTTCTTCTTGGCCTCTCTGTCTTTTCTTTCTCCTCCCCGTTTACGCTCTCTTTTGGAAGCTCTTGGAGGATCCGGGGAGGGCACTTATTTCCTTTCAGTCTCCTGCTCTACCACTTCCAAGAGAGCAACATCGATTTGACTGTGAACTGCCCCCTCCGGGTTTGTAGGATCATCCTCCTCCACTTCTCCAGCTTTAGCTTCACCAACCTTCTTCTTGCCCTTCTTCTTGCCTTTCATCTTGCTCGGGGCTTTGGCCCAGCCTGGCAAGAAGAGTGTCCCGTCCAGTTCATGGTTCCTCTTAAGCACAACATCCGGGGGAGGCTGAGTGGTGAGCTCCTCCCAAGTCAAGTCTCTCCGACCTGTGGTGTTCCACAAATGAGACCTTGCAAAGTTGTCACTGGTAAAAGCAGCATGGAACCGGTTCCCCCACCTCTCAGCAGCCCAAGCATTGATCTTGGTACAAGTAGCCTGCCCATATTTCAAGTAGTCACTAAAGTCCTTGGGCAGTACTGCCAAGGCAAAAATGGAACAAGTTAATTTAAAAGTAATTTTAAAGAAAAAGAAGTAAAAATATAAGGCATAAGACTTACGGTCACTCCTCCACCTGCTTCTGAGGAGGCTTGGGTTCACTCCGGATTCGATCTTCTTTCCGTTCTCCCAAGCACCACTCACGAACATGAACTGGGTCTTCCAATTCCTCTCCGACTCTAGCAAGTCGTCCACAGCCTTGAAGTTATCCCCCATATTGAAATGGTAGAAGGGGATGTGATGGTTTCTGCAAAGGCTGGCCACAGCAGCAAACTCCTCCATTGGGAGAGGAATCCCGGAGAGCCTTGAGGCCATGATGCTGGCCATGAGGGTATACCAAGCGTTGGGGCTCAGCTGGCTCGGACAGAGCCTAATCAGATGGAAGTATCTGACAATCTCTGGGTCTAGTGGGAATCTGAGCCCCCAGTTGAATAGCTCCGTGAACATGACAACTTCACTCAGTTTGCAGTCCATAGGGGTCTCCGGGTGTATGGGGATCCTGATCTTCACATTCTCCGGTATTCCCCACTTCGTACGCATCCTGCCCAACTCAGCTGTGTGAATGAATGCGTAATTGATTTTTTGCAAGGCGAGGAGGTACCTAACGCTGACCTTGTGAAAACAAGGCCCCACTTTTCCTTCGAGGCACTCTGGCAGATCCGGATGCCTCAAGCACAGCTTCTCTTTGCCTTTGTCTATTTTGGCAAGAGCAGCGCTACTGGTATGACCGGAGGGCTCAGACTCAAATGGAGCCTCTTCGACAGAGTCCTCCATTATCTCCTCCATGATTGTTGAAGGGTTTTCAGCAGCAGTGGGACGGGGAGGATTCAGATCTGGCTCAGCTTGGCCTCCGGACTGCTGGGCTTCAGTGTTCCCTTGGCTTCTAGTCTCCGGCTGGGGCTCTGAGGCAGAGGTCTCCCTTCGAAGAGCTGGGCTGCTACTCTCCGGACCAGGCAGTCTGTCCATGGGAGCTTTAATAGGCACCTCTGACCCAGTGCTGCTGTCTTTTGCCCCCGAATTTGAGGGAGTATTCTTAGAGGCTTGCCCCTTGACCAACCGGCCCTTTCTCCGGTCAACTAGCTTCTGAGGGGAGTGCTCCGTATCTGACCCCATTGCTATAAAGGGTGAAGGTTTTTTGAGTCTAGTAACTGTTACTCCTGGCTCGACAGCAGGTTCTGATTCTTGAACCGAAGAACCAGAGATAATGGGGGAGAGGTTAGTTTGGAATAGCTTTCTGGGCTTGATGCCCTTAGAAGAAATAGAGCCTTGATCTGACTCTGTGGCAGAAGTGATTGGTCTATCAACAAGCGAAGTGGGTAACCCTGCTGCAATTCGTCTTTCTCTTTCAACTTTTTGAGCCTTCTCCAACTCAGAAAGGTTGAGCCACCCGCCTTTGATCAGAGCGTTCCTCGCTGTAAACATAAACTATTGAGCAAGTTTTTGCTTTAGAGAGAGAAAGCTTTGAGAAATTTTGCAGAGTAAATGTGAAAGAGATGGTAAAACAGTAGAAAGTGAGTTTGAATTTATAGTAAATCTGAAAAAAGAAGTTGATTCCTAGGAGAATTCGAAAAGATTGGTAATGATTAAAGACGGCGCTGATGTCATCACCTTTAATTAAGAGGTTGCTTTTCGAAGAAGGTGGGTTCGAAATTCAAGGTGAAAAAACGGCTGAAGCAACCAATCAGAGAGCGACACGTGTCCCACGAACTCTGGCAAAAACCGTTTTGAATTCGTGAAGCTTTATTAGTCCGGATAAACCCATAGACCAAATTGACAGACCTGTCCGGATTAAAACTACTCCTGATGTCGGACTGTTTTTCAAGTTTTTGACAAGAGTATTTGAACAAACACCTAAAAAAGGGGCTCCTGATGAGTCCGAATTCTGCATGCTCCCCGGACAATGACAGATCGGTCCAAGGCCTCCGGACCGGACAGATCACTTCGAACACTTAGCCCATAGGACTGTTCGAACTATGACAAAAGTACTAAAAAACCTAAACACTACTTGACTAAGCTACTTGCTCTCCTACTTAGAGCTCATGGGTCTTTGAACATGACCCAGGTCCATTAAACATGACCCGAAAGCCCATAAGGGCCCAAACATAAGGGTATAAATACCCAACCACCTGCATTAAGTGTGGATAATGAGAATTAACTGCAACCAGCCAGCTTAATTATCTCTCTACTCTCTACTATAAAAATAAAATACCTCCACACTCCTATAAAATACCAAATAAATTACAAGCCTACCCTCAGGCGATAATTATCCACACCATAACTAACCGAGATTTATATTTTATAAAATTATGTTATTTAGAATACAAATGCAGGGTTAACTTATTAGAGGTTGGTTATCAATGCTTTTGCTAGATAAAATGGATGAAATGTCAAGGTATGCATTGATGACATGCTTGTTAAAAGTTTCAAAGAGTCCAAATACATTACCAAATTAATTAAGACATTTAAAAATCTAAAGGCTGTCAACCTTAAGCTAAACCTAAAGAAGTGTACATTCATGGTTTGGTCCTGGTTGTTCCTTGGTTATCTAGTTAGTGAAAGGATAATAAAATCCAATCATGCACGATTATGAGCTGTGACTTTGATGCAACTGCCTATATCTATTAAGGTAGTACAAATTTTGACTGATAAATTAACAACGTTCAATAAATTTATTCCACGACCATTTGGACAAAAGTTCCTATTTGTTAACTTTTGAGAATAGTTAGTAACTTCGAGTGAACTGAAGAATGTGATAAATCATTTCAAAGAATAAAAGAACACATCGTCAGTGATTTTGTCCAAACCAATCATACGGGAAAGGTTGTTTGTTTGCTTGGTTGCCGAAGAGTACGTCGTTAATGTTGTTTTGATAAGGAGAATGATACTTGTTCAACTTATATGTACTATGTGAGCAAGAGTTTGTTAGAAGCCGAAACTCGATATTTTCCATTTGATAATTTGACACTAACTTTATTTTTCAATGCAATAAAGATCAGACCTTATTTTTAAGGTCATTCCATCTTGGGTTGAACGTCATTTATACTCAAAAACATATTTTAAAATCCATAAATTTGAGAATGTTTAACAAAATGTTCAGTAAAATGGGTGACATTGATATAACATTTGATCAAATGAGCGCTATTAAAGCTCAAGCCTTAGAGGCTTTATTGACCGAGTTTCATATTGAAAGGTATGAGCCTATAGTTGAAAACCCATTACCGGAGTGGTTGGTCCAAACAAATAAAGGGATTAGTGCTTTATAGTATGGAGCGAAAGTTTAATTGATAACATCATTTGGAGAAGCTATGCCCTTGTCCATTCGTTTTGATTTTCAAACACTTAATAATAAGTCAGAGAATGATGCGACCATTGCAGAGATTTGGTTAGCTTATGTGTGTAAAGCTAAAAGAGTGTGATTGATTATCGATTCTAAAATTTTGATAAACCATGCTCTCGAGCAGGTGAAAGCATGCGAAGATGATTTGATAATGTGTCTTAAGGCCTTGAAATATCAATCATGGTTATTTGAAATGTTCATTATGGACAAATCCCTAGAGGTGAAAGTTCATTGGCTTCAATAGCTTGATTTGAATACAAACTTTGGGTCTCTTTATAAATATAATCGCCAACTGATAAAGAGTACAATCCTAGAGTTGATGAAACATTCAAGGTGTGCATGTGCGATTCAGTGGATTGGATAGCATAATTTTTTCAATTTTTAACAAACGACAACCTGATTAGTGATATAGCATTTCCATAAAATTTTAAATATGAAATTTAAAGCATGAAAATTGTTATCGTTATGAGAGATTTTGTATAAACAAAGTCTAAGTCATCCATTTTTACGGTTATTTGACCCTAATAAGTCCGTGGTGATTTAAAAAAAACTTCACAATCTAACCAGTTTGACCTATTGTGGATTTAACCACATTGACCCATGAAGTGTTGTTTGTAGGTTTTTATTGGCCAAGTATCATGAACGATGTCTTAGTTGGTCTTTTATCTAATGCTCTATAATGAAGTGAACATATAAGTGTAACAATTGATTACTTTTAAAAGTGAATGGAGGTTGAACCCTTTTTGAGAACAAGGGCTAAGGATGTGATAAAATTAATTTTAACTAACATCTAATGTAGGTTCAGCACGCCAAAATCGTTCACCATCGATAATGAATTGTAGTTTTAAAACGCATACAACACTTCATTTTGCCAAGATAAAGGCATAAATAACATTTCTTCACCTTTATCCTTAAGATAATGGACAAGATGAGGCCTTGAAAAGAAGTAACATAGAGGGCTTGATAATAAGGGTCACAAATAAATGACCTAACTTTCTTTATAAAAGTGTTGTACGCATACAAATTGATGCCTCAAATTGCCCCGGGTGAAACTCATTGTGCTTAAGTATATGACATGGATGCAATCGTCCTAACAAAAACCATCTTAGCATCATTTAGGGTGGCCAACTACTCCGAGGAAAGAAATGATGAAGGAAAACTGATATCCTTACGCAATATAACCTTATCAAACTTCACTTAGTCTGAAATATATTCACACGTTTAAGGACTATCAATAACATAAGAAGGATAAAATTCATATATATTTTTAATTTTAATTTCTCATTGTTTATCTTCATCGCCCAATACTTATGCATATTTAGTTAAGTTAAAACAAATAATTAATGACATTACAACACTTATATCTCACAAATAAACTTCTAACACTTGTTCTGGATACCTATGACACTTCATCGTGACCTCTCATCTTAATTTAAGCCTATATATTTTGTAAATGTTTTAGTTTCACTTTTACACTTCTTAGTTTCTACACCTTCTCTCTCTAGATTTATTTTTTTAAATCGGCGCCTTCCTCTTTTATCACCCTAAATTTAATTTATCTCTAGACTTGTTGCATTTCTCATGTATAATTTTTTTTATTTTTTTTTACTTTTAACTATATTAAATTAAATAATATAAATATAATTAAATAAATAATCATATTTAGACAACACTTTCCTAAACCATCGTCCAACATTCAAATTTCATTCTTCTTCCCTCATATAAAATGTCAATGCATAGAGAATATAACTATGACAATGACCCGTTGGATTTTCAGAGTGACAAAATAAATGACCACATTTGAAACGATACTAGATCCTTGGATATTAATGAATCCAAACCTTATTCATCATCTTTGTCATATGTTAGTAGAAATGAAATTGAATCGTTAGAAATTTATCAAACCCTCTTATCGATACCAACCCTAAAACTGAGGAGACTAAGAAAGGAAAAATTGTCATCCTTCCCAAAGAGCCTTTTAAATATTTAATTTCTATAATAATAAAGATGATCAAGAATTTGATAAAACTACTACCCCTTTAATTGCCTCATTATCTAACCAACCTAAAGAAAAATAAGTTGAAATTTTAACCATATGTTTCTAGACATAAATTTATTTTTATTGAAAATAACATTGAGAAACAATTTGGTGATGTTTTAGAATGTTGTCTTGGATCTCACTTCTCAAGTTTAATATCCTTCATGTCATCAAATATTTGTTTTTAATTTTATTTACAACGTACTGCAAACTATTCTTTCTTTTCCTAGTTCTTTTTTCTTTTACAGGTGTCTTTATTTATTTATTTTTCTCGACGTTTTCTTTCCTTATGTCATTTTGAATCTTTATCAAGACAAAATTTTAATAACGAATTAAGCCAATAACTTTATCATTTTATATATGTTGTCTGAACAACATATAAAGATCATATTTTGGCATTTATTGTGAAGCATCATCTGTAAAACATATGGAGAACATATTTGACATCATTATACTTGAGAAACATTAGGAACCATGACTTTTGAAGCCATTGGAGACATTATAAAACAATAATTTCAGAGGTCATTATAAATATTTGAAACTTTCGTTTTCATATACATTAGAAATATTAAACCTGTTACTATTTTCAGATGGATTTGACTTATAACAATGTTCGCTTTGATTAGTATTTAATAGGTAGGCTTATATTATAACCATGATCGCAACTTGAGCTTTTTACAACCCTAGTGTTGCATGTTACTCTTTTTAGGTAGACTTGGCTTATCACCATATTCACTTTGATTGGATGCATAACCTCTTACACTTTTCATCTGGCCATGGTTTGTAGCCATTTTCACTTATTAGTTATAATTTTATTATAAATGTCTAACTCACGTTGCTTCTTTCCTTCAGTAGTAGTTAATCTGTGAATAGTTGAATCCCTAGTCTTTCATAACCAAGGTCCTTGGTTCAAACCTCTACAAAGACTATTTTTTTAAGTTTACTATTTTTTACAGTTACTAATAACTACTCGTTTTTACAACTCTCTTTTTAATTTACTATTTATCGATAAGACAAACAACATTTTTCCTATAATTAAAATCGTCATAGTCTCACATAAATTACACATTTGTATCATTGCCTTGGGAATATAACTGTATGATGGTTTTATATGTTAAACAAATTTTTGAACTCTACAAATATTAAGGGAAAATTTAATAAATAATTTGTTAAGTAGTAATTTTATTAATCTGAGAATAAAAGATAAATAGATCATTTAGGAAAACCTCATACACAAGGCTCTGCAGAGCATAACATCATCTGGGTTGAAAGCCATCATTATATTTGGGAATCATTCCAAATTCATTTTTAGACCCCCTATGCCGTCGAAGGCTTCCATTCGGAACATATCAAACTTTCTGGGTAGTTCAGATTCAAGAATATTTTCCATGAATGAAGATTCTTTAAGGACATATGCAGACATGTTTGGGCGGACTTGATCATATTGCAAGTTTTCATTCTCCATACTTCGCTTGAGGGCCTCTGTCCGTACATCTTAGACCATTTTTATGCTGATTTCTCCCTCGCATGCACCATAATCTTCACGTTTAGAAGACCGATCCCCTTAACGTGATTGACTATAATCGATTCAAGAACGTCTCTTGTCACGGCTGTTCCCTCGCACCTTAGCTGTCAACGCATGGAGGGCATCGTTCATTTTTGTTGTGGTTGCTCTTGATGCATCTCCTTGACCTCCTAGTCGTGGACGACCCTTTATTATTCTTGCTGCATATATTTCAATTGTTGTTCTAACTGCTGTACTGTGGATAAATCTGTGGGGTTACCAGCTGATGCCTCATGCTCGACATGTTCAGCGATACCTACTGACGTGAACAGGGGCATCTCCGGTCATGTGTAGTAGGAGAATGGCTGCCTTGAACTTCTATTACAACTCTATTTGCGTCCTGATTCTCCAGATTTACGGCACCGCTAGAAGGTACCTGAATCTGTATATCAACCTGATCCGCCGCAACCCTCCAGTTATCTATAGTATCGTTTCGCTCTGGAATATCCCTTTCTACAGTGTTTTTATTTTATGATTTTCCCACAGACGACGTCAAATTTGTTAAGGGAAAATCTAACAAATAAATTGTCAAGTAGTAATTTATTGGCTTTTTTCGAAAGACTTAGTTTGCTATAAATGGGACCTTAGGTTGGTCTTGGAGAAATATTCTATATTGTAACATTTATGTAATGTGTGTGTGACATATTTTAGAGAGAAACACTTTGAGTAAGAGAGAAATACACGTCGTGTTAAGAGAGCTATGAGCTTTTGTGAGAGAATTTGTATGAGTGATCTGTGAGATTACTATTTTCTTCCAGGTATAATATATGCGGTGAGAAGAGTGAGTGCATAACTCTTGAGTGTATGAAGTGAGACTCCAAATTTTGTAATGTTTTGAGTTACAATGGTACTTGTTTTCATCCTTTGAACATAGACAAATTAGACAAACCACTTTATATTTTTGTCTTTGTTTGATCATATTTCTGCTCGTGGATTATTTTTCGCAACAAAAATGACTTGCCGACCAAATAATTCAATGATGACGAATCAATTTGCCACGGAATTAATTTGAGAACGAAAAATCAATGGATGATGTAGCTAATTATAAGTACTAAGGAGTTTCAAAAATTAAATTTTCTCTCTAATTTGTTTACCATTAACTTCTAGTTCCTCAGAATCATAAATTTTGGTCTCTTAAAACATTAGGATTCTCAGGTGGTATTTCCCTATGTTATTGATTAGATGCATGTTCCAAAACAGATTTGACAAAAATGAGACACTTGTAGCATCCAATAGTGAATCATCAACTAGATCTAAAAGTCTCAATGCTTCTCCATCAACATTCTAAAGGTGATCTTTACTACCAACCTTATTTAAAAACTTTTCTTACAAACTACTCCTTTCACTTACTAGTATATCATTATCATGTCAAACCTCTAGTATCATTGGGTAGATTACTTCATCTTATCTATCTATTTCCTATAATAATTTTGTTTTTATTGGTCTTCAATAAATACTAATTTACTGGTCCCTTTCTCGACAAACTTCCCACCTTAAGTCCTTTCACATTTAGAAATATGCACTTCCTCATGAACAACAAATCAACGTTCTGTATCGAACCCTATCTATATTCCATGAATATAAGCTTTTATCTTTTAGGATTACGAATGCTGATAAAAGCCACACATGAATTGCTGACATATTTCCAGAATGCTTTTATTGATTTTTTATACAACAACCCATTGCTACTAAAAATATAAAATTTCATATATACACTTTAAAGACACATTCTTTATGCAACAACCCATTAGTAGAAATAGTAACATTATTTAAAATTACATCTTCCTTTTAACTAATCGTTCGTTTCCGTTATTAATATAACTAACCGAATGCCCGTTATATTACCTCTATAATATTGTTCAAAGAACTAGATAATACTAAGTAATCAACTATATTTTAGTAAATTTTGACATTAGAATTGAACTATATAATACCAAGCAACCAATACAATTTTCCATATTAATTTAAATTTAGAAACTAATATTGTTTATTGAATTAAATAACAGACAAAATTTTTACAACGATACCTTGTAAAAAGTAAAAGATGATATTTTGTTAAATAATCTTCAAAATCATTTTAACAAGCACGTTTTAAGTTTCACTAAATGATGATAGACTAAATCATCAAAGTTATGTCGTTAAAATTATCCCTATTAGAATAAAGTTTGTCAAACGTATGTTTCATTAAACCGAATTCATATAATTAATTAAAAACTAAAGAAGTTTTTTAACACGAGATTCATCTTGACTTACATTATTTTTTGGATTTATTTTTTCAATTACCAACTTTTAAATCTCAGTCATGTGACAAAATTATTTCAGCATTATTTCATTTTTTTGGTTTTATAACACACTAGGCTTATAGTATTCTGAAAGCAACTCATTCATCTCACATCCGCTGGCTCTTCTTGTAGTGGAAATAATGTAACCGATGAATTGACTACATCATTCACTAGACCTCCTTGTACAATGTTATTTACTTGTGGAAGCCGTTATTCTACAAGCTAGCGAAATAACATTATTTGAAATTATCGCTAGACAATTATGGGTGAAATATCCAGGAATTCCTCTAACGACTCCTGACCTAGTCATTACCATTTAGTCGTTAAATAATTTATTCGAAGGCGATTGTCACACACAGTGCCGATTATGATGAAATAATTTCCTTTTCAGATATTTGTCGAAGAATTAGGCCCATGTCATAATTAATAGTAAGAGTGATTCTATTAGAAAATGAATCCATTATTACAACGATTTGATCACCTATCTATTGTATATTTATTCCTAATGATTCGGGATAAAACAACACATGTATCTTATGAAATGTGTTAACCATCCATTACAATAATTATTATTTCACACTTTAAATACTATGAGAATTTTAGTAAAGTTTTTTTCATAATTTGTTTGTCTTTATCTTATGTACTTTGATTATGCTAGGAGCGTCGGTTGCCAATAGTATCCCTTTAACTAATACTTCCACTTTGTGTTATTATTTTTATTTTTTTGACGCTCTTTTTCCCTCCTATACTATGAAACTTCATGTATCTAACACTTTAATGATATATTTAGCCAACGCCTTCCACTTAGCTATTTTTACGATGCTCATTTTACATATGCTACTTTGAACCTTCGTCTAACTAACACTTTTATGACATATTTATACGACGTTTTTACCTTAGTTATTTTACAGACCCTCCCTTTCTATATGATACTCTAAACCACCGTCTAGCCAATAATTTAATGATAAATTTAGTCGACACCGTTATCTTAATGATATGAATCTTGTCATTTCCCAAATAAAGTTAATGACATCCTAGCGGAATATAACCTTATCATATAATATTTTTAAATTCGCGTAAACATATGTAAAGTTTGTTAACGTTGGACCTATGAAAATACACTGATAAAAGTATATTAAATTAAATATGTCAAAACTAGAGATTAATGCTCACATTGTATCATCTTATATGTTCAAAATTCTAAGGTGTTTAATAGTATTCACCTTAGAATCGACAAGTTATATACTTCAAATCTTGAAATTTTATAGTTCACTTTGAATTTTGAATTTTTTTGCTTGACAATTTTTAAAAAATATGATTTTTATGTAGAGCTATTATCCGGCCAGTTCAGTACAAATTTAAATTTTTTTGGACTCGGAATAGTAGGTTGTCGAGCCGACTAGTTAAGAAAGTTGGGTTCACAAATCTGGCCGAGAACGGACCGTTAAGATTTAGGTCGGAGTTCTGTTTGTTACTTTCCCAAAATATAATATATTTTTGATAAAGAAGTAGTGGAACCCATTACCTCATAGGTGAAGTCTAAGGCACCAAATCATGCGATATAAGAGATTTGTGTTATATTATTTGAGTCATAATTAAATTATGTATTGACTATTCTATAATATAAATATTTTATAAAATTAATATTTTTAAATGTAATGGATTTTTATTGTTTTCTATCGATTAAAAAAACCTTTCAAAGTGTAACTAAAAAACTATAGTATAATAAACAATAAATTAAATCATATTTTTCATCTAAATTCCTTCAAAAATGTATACTATTTCAAAATAATTCCATTTTATATGTTTTTTTAAATAAAATTATTTCAAAAAGATTGTGACATTGGTTTTTATTTCCACTCTCACAAACTAAAAATCATCAACCTATGCTTTGCAGAAGACCTGATATTATGTCGGGCTGATACTAGTTGTATTAGTCTTATCAAGAACGATATTGAGAAAACATTGTCCCTCTCGGGGCCTTCGCTATAACCCTCATAATAGCTAGGTTTTCCTTTCCGGCATTAACGAACCCACCCACGAATCCATCATCTCCATCCTTGACTTCGACTTAGGCTTCATTAATGTTCTTTACCTATGGGTTCCACTAGCAATCTAAAGACTCTCTTATAAAGACGGTAGACTATTTTTCAATACAACACCTCTCGGATTAATTCTTAGATGTTCAAGCATTTTTCATACACGGACATACTCTAATTACTTAAGGTTATTCTTTTTATGAAACAAGTTTATTACTCCTTTATGTAAATTCTCTCTATAATAAATCTTAATGATTTTATCCCAGTTGTTACGAAGATTCCCTTAGCTTTGACCATAAATTAAATCTATGATGCCAAATTTGTATGGTCTATAGTTATATCGCCCTCTGCTGAGGCAGCCTTGGGATTTTGGATCTTAAGGTCTGGAATTAGGTGGCTCCCTGAAATACCTCTAGTCTATTCTCTCCAATAAATATACTTTATTTTTATGTGAGTGGATCAAGTACGAGAAATTAAAAGACAAATATATCTGGAACATCCTTACTGTCTCCATCCTAGTTGGGGATGTAAGAAAATTCCTAGACTGAGAATCACGACCACCAATCTCTATAAATCGAATATCAGTAACGGTTATCCAAATCACTCTGTTATGATCATTAGATCTTCTCTAATTCTATAGTTGACCTTTATATTCCCAATATTATTTGTTATGTAAGAATGTAGAATAATTATAAAGTAGCTGACATCATCTTCAGTGTTGTTTGCAATTGGCCTTTACAAATACATTCAGTCATCATATTTCATCACTCTCATCTCCAAAAAAATCGGTAACGTTATAAGTCTTACCTTCTAGTAGGAACGATGTTAAACTTTGGATACCAAATTAGATTTAAAAAAATTTCACTATCAGTAGCGCATATCATTCTCTCCGCCCTTCTTCCCCCAATGTTTCTTGGACTAACCTTGTGTCGAATAAGTATAATATTCCAAGACACGATTTTATTGCATGGTTAACTATTCGGGGTAACCTCTCCAGTAGAGACCATCTTATCTCTTAGAGAGACCTCACTACTCTGAACTATCTCATTTGCAATGACTCATATGAGATTATTAGCCATCTTTTGGTTGAGTGCCCCTCTACCCGTCTCATCTAGGAGTTCTCCTGCACTAACCTATGACCGGCGCTATATATTCTGATTCGTTCGTTAGAATCCTAGTTTAACAAATAAAATTGTTCGTTTCAAAATAATATTTCTAAATATGTTAATAAACTAGTTTATATCAATATTTTTAAAAACATAATCATATTTGTTTTGCAAGTGAATCTAATCTTAACTTTAGTTATAATAAAAAAATTATATTTTTGTTTGTTTGTTAATCAAACATTTATTCCTCATTTTTTTATTATCTCGCTTCATCGTTCAAAGAAAGTCTTGGGTGCGTAATTATGCTTTCAGCGCCAATATAATAAGTCCTAAGTTTGAAAAGATAATAACTTTTTTTGTATGCAAATGATTCTTCTTTTAACTTTAGTTTGAAGAATTTTATTCCTACATTTTTTTATTTCTTATTCAACTATTTATTCGTCGTTTTTGTTCCATAATTCAAAGAAAGTTATACTTCCCATATAAAAGTTACAATGACTAGAATCCAATGCCAAATGAACATTCTCTTAGCTTAGTTTCCATAATTTTATGCATATAATTTTCCCTAAATCTCACTAACAAAACATAATCTAAGAGTATTCTAGTGTTTTCAATTGTCATACAACCCTATAGCTAGCATATATCTAAATTATTTATCCAAGCATTCAATACATTTTGTAAGGTCATATTTAGTGTAATATGCATGAGTATTGAATGCATACAAGTAATCTATCAACCTACTACATTCTACAACTTTTTATTTTTCTTTTTGTTAAGTTTAACAAAGAAAATATCAATTTATATTCATAATTATCTAGTTTGTGATTTGTTTTTTCAAATTTGTGTTTTCAAATAATACAACTAATTCTCATGACTTTGATCAAAATTATTTGTCATGTTGATTACCTAATTCTGCCCAACATGTCAAAATTAGTTGATGACTATTCAAACCAAACTACTAATTTTTAACAAATGTGTTGGAATAAATAACAAAATTCGACACTAGCAAATACATAATTCCGAAAAATCAGGTTGGAACGTGATGTCTTCTTTGAAAACCAATTCCAACCCAATTCGTCGAAATTCGTTGTCATATAAGATAATTGATTCAAACCTAGGGCAACATAATTGGTTGTAAAATAAAACATCGCATTCCCCTCCGATTTGTAAGAATTATACAAAAATGATAAATATATTTCGATACGTTCATCAGAATCCAAGTTTTATAAAGAAAAATTATTTGTTTTAAAATTATATTTTTAAACATATTAATCAACTAGTTTATATTTCGATTGTAAGTTGTTCGAATCTTTTTAAGGTCGATTCAGTTCTTTTGCACCTAACATTATTAGACTTTGTTCAATATTCTCATTGTATGACATCTCTTCAAAAATATAGCATCCATGATTATTCTTTCCACATTCAACTTGCAAAGACCATAGGTCATCACATACCGGATAAGCTTTAAATTTAAAAGGGTTGTCATATTTTTGTGTTTGTATATTATTTTCTTTCTATAATTTTTAAACCTCTCACAAGCATAATACAATGATAAAGTATTAACGTGTTTACCACCATCGTGCAAACGAATATGTGTTGTTAGTATTTTATTCGTCTTTCTCTGTTTTTGAAGTTTTTTCTTCCCCACTAATTTGTATTATATGAATATTAATTTTTAAATTTAATATGGAAAATGAGAAATTGGATATAATAAATTTTAATTTGATGTTTATAGTATGCAAAACAATTTGGTCATTCAATAATATAATTTGGTAAACTAAATGAAATATAAAAATAATAAATGCAAATAAAATAAAATAAATATTAAATTATGGATTAAGAAAATAACCCAAACATGAAATCCCTTTTAGATCTAAAATCGGATATATCCTCCCAAAACCTAAAACTGAAAAATGTGATGCGACTAAACTATTAAACAATTTAGATACTCCAAATTTATTATGGGTTTTATACTAATTGGGCTACAAAAGATTTACCATTTATCAGACCGCTATATAATATATTTTACCTATTTCTATCAAAATATGATTTTATTTACCCACTAGTCCAAGTTTAAATTTGATATACGATTTTACCCCTTAATGAAGGACAAAGTAACTTCAAAATTAGGACAAAGTAACTTCAAAATTAGGTCATAGTCTTCAACCCCTTTTCCTCTCGATTTCAATATGAGACCATATTGTCTCTCGATTTTAACGATGATGGCAAACGTCTTTGTTCGCCATTTCTTTTGCATTTTCATTGTCGTCAAATTCTTTAGCTATTACTCCACTCTATTTTCACTATCACCGGTCATCATATTCTCAGTTTTGAAAGGTAAGTTTTCCCTCTTTCTTGCATTTTTGTCGTTCTTTCTCCTTCAGTTTCTCCTTCTGTTTCTCATCCAGTCTTAATATATGGAACTAGTACTTGTGTCTAATCTACAAATATCATTTAGGTTTTCTACAAAATAGACTTATTTTTACTATGAATACTGGGTTAAAACGTATTTTCTATGAAAAAGACGAGTGATAGTAGTGAGTATAGGGTAAGATAAAAATTTAGTTTGTAACATAGACTTAAATAATTTAAATGGTTACTAATGTGGAAGAGTTTAGGTTGGTAGAAATAATTTTGGTGAAATCTACATGACAGTGCCTATATACTGGTGTGGAAAGAGTATAGGCTGGTAGAAATAAGTTTGGTGAAATCTACATGACAGTGCCTATATGTATTATAATGAAGGTAAATTTTATTATGTATGTATGACATAGATGAAAACTCAGGATATATATTTGGATGATTTTGGATACAACATGACAGTGCCTGTAACTAATAATATATCTTTAATTTTTTTTGCAGATATTGATGAGCTCAGAGAATCTTTAGTGAGACTCAGGAGCGAAGATGCTCGTAGGAGAGGGTCGGACAATAGAATATTCGTGTTATGTGATAGCAAACAATGAATTACTAGAAAAATAGACAAAAGAAATAAATGTAGTAATTATTGATCAATCATTCGCCCTTTTCCCCAAAAGAGAATGTCCTTTATATAGTAAATGAGGTGGATGCTAATGAGTCCGGATAACTTCAACACTGCCTACTGAGAGTTCCGGACAAGGGTAATTTGGACATTAACTACCCACTGAACTATCCGGACAGGAGAAAAGTAAAAAATGATTAAACACCTTTTGACTAAGCTATGTACTAATCAGCTTAATAAGGTAAATGGGTCCTTAAACTTGACCTGTTTCAATAATCTGACCCGAAAGCCCATGTGTCCATAATTAGGGTATAAATACCCCAACTACTTTCATTAATGAGGGTGATGAACATTTAATACAACCAGGCAGCTCAAATCTCTCACTACTAAACACCCAAACATTTAATACTCTAAAAAACTTTACAAAACATTAGACAAAATTACCCTCAACTCAAAATAAACCTCACCAAATTGGCGACCATAGTAGGAGATGAAGGTGCCTTAATTTAGCATTCAAAACCAGTAAAACGACATGTTTGGATGGATCCGAACGAGTAAGCAATTCCACCACTTTTGGTGGAAGTGGTTGGGGAAAATAATGAATACACTACCGAAGAGCGAGATAAGTTGAAAGCTGAAATAGAAGTGTTGATGGCGACTAAAAAGAAAGAGATGGGCTTAAAGGAAAAGTCAAAAGCGTCAGCCATTCACCATACTGACAACCCAAGGGAGAATGACCCATCGTCAAAAACTCTTGTAAGTACAAAAAAGACCCATGTCAGTTGCCAAAAGTCTCACCGGTCCAAAGCGGTGGAGAGCTCAGAATTTGAGTCCTCCAGTAGCTCTTCGAACGATGATGAGCTTGAGGAGTCCTTGTCATGAAGCAGTGATGAGGGGAGATCCAGGAAGAAACAAAATCTAGTTAAAAATTATTCAAGAAAGACAGATAGGCATGGGAGGTTAAAGCGGTATCTCGGTAAAGGGTCATCTCACAGCCACAGTCACACGCATGTGGATCAGCTATTGATTGATCCTTTTGCTTTCCACGATGAACCAGGTATTTTTGCAACACCCAATAAAGATACAGTTTTTAGTCGTAGCCGGAATTGGAGGTACTCGACATTATCTGCCAAGATACTGCCCGGAAACCATCCTAAGAGGTTTGACAATACTAAAATGGAGAAATACGATGGGAGCAAAGATCCGAACAATATCTTGAACAATTTAAATTTTTTATGATGAATCTTGATGATGATGACAAACTTTTGTGTAGAGCATTCTCCCAATCTTTTACGGGAAGTGTTCTGAAATGGTACAACATCCTGCCACATGGTTGTATAAGAAAATTTGATACATTTTGGGTGGCCTTCCGAAGGCAGTTTATGGGGAGTAAAGAAGTCAAGGGCAATGTAGATACCATTATCCATTGTGCCCAAGAGCCAAATAAGTCATTGAAAGACTATATAAGCTAGTTTGTAAATACCAAGAATGGGTTAGCTGATTGCTTTGAGCAAGTAGCAATAGCCTCTTTGAGACAAGGGTTAAACCCTGTGAATCTAGCCGATTCAGTAACAAGGAAGAAGGCCATGACTTGGGACGGTTTGCTAAATCAGGTGGGAAAGCAAATCAACGTGGATGAAACAAAGAATACTAGGGTGCACAGACAAGTGAGGTCTGCCCCAGCTGCTCCAAACCAGAATCAGTTCGGATACAAGGCCAAAGAAACCGGAAAGGGGTCCAACAGGGCCAAACAGGCTCAATTCCACCCAAATCCAGCTCAGAGCCAGCAGTCCAGAAATAAACGAGGACCTTGGGTCCAACCAGAGTGGTTTGCTGAGTTAAAAGAGAATGTGGCAACCATTTATGACAAAACTAAGGATGAGGTGCATTTTCGGAAGCCTGCAACACTTCAATCTCCCAGGGAAAACCGTAATACTTGTTTTTGCCAGTATCATCATGATATTGGCCACAACACCAAGGACTGCATCGCATCGAAACAAGAAGTACAGAATCTTATTGAAAGAGAGAAGTTGGGAGCTTATGTCAAGAGAAAGAGTGGAAACAGGCCTGACAATGCTCCCTGAACTGGCCCAACGAACAATGCAGGAACATCAGCTCCGGAAGGGGCAATGGTAATCCAAAAAAGATTTAATATGGACTCAGAGTATTTGGATCCTGATCCAACCCAAAATAAAGTGGGGGTCATAACAGAACAAGCTAAAATAGTGTCCGGACTCATAAGATTTTTTGAGTCACTTACTATATTCGGAGGGGACACCATGACTTCACCGACTCTTTCCTCAAGGAAGAGGCATGTTCACACTCTAGCTACTCAGTTAGAGGGGGGTATGACTTCTTATCAGTCCCAAATTCCTTTTCCTTTCATTGTTTTTGATAAGGATGATTTAAGAAATATAGTTGGGCCTTATGAAGATGTTGTAGTGATAGGAGCTTCAATTGGAGGCAACGACATCAGGAAAATTTTGATTGACACTGGCAGCTCAACCAATATTCTCTTTTTAAGTTCTTATAAGCAGATGAAGAATCCGGCAGTGAATCAACGTTTGAACATATCTATTGTGGGCTTCACAGGGAGCTCTACGGATGTGATCAGAGAATTTGAGGAGGAAGTATTGTTGGGCAACGGCCCTTTCAAGAAGATGGTCAGATTACTATTCGTTGTGGTAGATTTCCCCACATGCTACAATGTGATCTTTGGGAGGTCCTAGCTCTCTAGGATGCATGATGTGGCTTCAACGGTCCATCAATGTTTGAAATATGTAGTTCAAGGGCAAGTGGGAGTTTTCTGGAGTAGCCAAGGGAATGTTATGCAACTGCACTTGCTCCTAGAACTCTGGGGGAAGTCTGGGTTAATAAAGATTAGCAGTTATTGGGGCCCTCTGGGGGTGAGGGTGAAATTGATGACCCCAGAGAGACCCATGGTGTTTTGATACCAATTGAAGAAATTGAAACCCACTCTCTGGCTGAAGGAAGGAATGTTAAAGTTGGCTCCAAGATGGCACAAGAATTGAAGAAAAAGTTGTTGTCCTTTTTGGCAGGTCACCAACACATTTTTGCTTTGTGTAATGCAGATGCGACCGGAGTACCAGCAAGTGTTATATCACACAAGCTATCCATTCGAAGAGATGTTGCACCTGCTGTGCAAAAAAGGAGAGTTGTTTCTAAGGAGAAAGTTCATGTAATAGTCCAAGAAGTTGACCAACTTACTAAGATGGGGCACATAAAGGAATCTCAGTATCCTTTATGGACGACCAACCCAGTATTAGTCAAGAAAAATAATGGGAAATGGCGAATGTGTATCGACTTTACTGACCTCAACAGAGCTTGCCTAAAAGATCTCTATCCAGTCCCCCGAATAGATCAATTGGTAGACTCCACATCTGGAAACAAGCTATTATCGTTCATGGATGCCTTCTCCGGTTATAACCAGATATAGGTGGATCCAAAGGACCAAGAACGCACTACCTTTGTTACAGATATGGGTCTCCTTTGTTACAAGGTGATGCCGTTTGGGTTAAAACATGTTGGCGCTACTTATCAGAGGTTGGTGAACAAAGAATTTACTGATCAGATTGGTAGAAATATGGAAGTGTACATTGATGATATGATGGTTAAAAGCGTAGAAGAGGAGTTTCACCTAGTTGATCTTCAAGAAACTTTTGCCAACTTGACAAAGGTGAATTCAAAGTTGAATCCAGAAAAGTGTGTGTTTGGGGTGCAGTCCGGAAAGTTTTTCGGTTATGTAATAAGTGAAAAAGGGATACAACCTAATCCAGACCACCTTGATGATCTGTTAAAAATGGACCCCCAACGAAATATTAAAGAATTTCAAAGGCTAACAGGAAGTTTGGCTGCATTAAATCGTTTCATTTCAAGGTATTCAGATAAATATGCTCCGTTCTTTCAAACCTTGAAATGAGCTAAAGACTTCAGCTGGTCCCCACAGTGCAGTCAGGATTTTGATGAAATACCGAAACACTTTTTAAGCCCGTTGAAGGAGAGATACTTTATGTGTACTTGGCTGTGTCACAATGTGCTATCAGTGCGGTTTTGGTAAGAGAAGTGGACAATTATCCTCGTCCGGTGTATTACATCAGCAAGAGTCTGATAGATGCTGAGAAGAGTTACCTGAAGCTTGAAAAGCTGGCACTAGCCCTAGTGATTGCTGCCAGAAAAATGAGGCCATATTTTCAGTCTCATTCCATCATTGTCTGAACATCTTTTCCTTTGAAGATTGTGCTTAAGAAAGCAGACATATCAAGCAGGATGACCAAATGGTCAGTGGAATTGGGTGATTATGACATTGATTTTTCCCCTCGAACTGCAATTAAAGCTCAGTCTGTTGTTGATTTCCTGGTAGAGTTTAATTCGAACATAAGTACTAAACAAGCTTTAGAAGAGAAAACTAAAAAAGAGTGGGTTTTCCGGAAAGATGGTGGATTAAGCACAATGGTTGTGGGGCTGGGATTTGTTTAACCTCTCCATATAGTGATAAGTTATACCAGGCTATATGCTTTGCTTTTAGGGCTTCTAACAATGAGTCTGAATATGAGGCAGCTATAGCTGGTCTAAAGTTAGCTTTTCTGTGCGGGGCTAAAAGAGTTACGTTAATGAGTGATTCTCAGCTTCTTATCCACCGTGTTCAAGGTCAGTCCGAAACCAAGAAGGATCAGTTAATCAAATACTTATTCATTCTCAAAGAATTAGCAGCCAACTTCAAAAATTCTTGCTATGAGCATATTCCTAGATCGGAAAACATGCTGGCAGACTCCTTAGCAACCATAGCATACTATGAGTCCTACCCGTGGATTCATGTACAAGAATTCCCATCCATATAATCAAATGAGAACAAGGAAGAGGAGAAGAATTTGAGTGTACAAATAATTCAATCCAAAGATTGGAGATTTCCCTTTCTTCAATACATCTCTGATGAAATTTTGCCTCCGGAGAAAGCTATGGCGAGGAAAATGAAACACAAAGCTCATGGTTATCTTGATCTTAAGAGAGGTTCTTTATAAAAATTCGTTTAATAGACCTCTCCTGCGTTGTTTGGGGGCTGAAGAGTCCCAAATTGTTTTCTCTGAACTACATGACGGAGAGGGGTCAAAACACTACGGCTATAGAGCTTTAACCTGAAGGGTTTCGTTGGCCGGATACTATTGGCCTTCCTTAATGGCAGATGCTAAGGAGTTGGTGAAAAAATATGACCCATGCCAAAGGCATGGTAACGAAATTCATATCTCGGCAATTTCTATGGAATCTATACTTGAGCCGGTTCCTTTTGCTCGTTGGGGACTGGACTTAGTTGGGCCTCTACCAATGGCGTCTAGAGGGTGCAAGACCATTATTGTAGCCATTGATTATTTCTATAAGTGGATTGAAGCATCTCCCTTGGCAAGAACTACTTCAAAAGCTGTGATAAAATTTATTTTGTCTAACATTTGTTGCAAATTTGGGGTTCCACAAAAGATAACCACAGATAACGGGCCACAATTTGATAATAAGGACATGGAGAGTTTCTGTGCCTCTAGGGGCATTCAACATTGCTTCTCTTCTCCTTTCCACCCACAAGCAAATGGCCAGGTTGAAGTGGCAAACATGACCATTTTGTCAAGTCTGAAAAAGAATTTAGATGGGGCTGTAGGGAAGTGGCCAAGCTATTTACAAGAGGTATTATGGGCATACCGGACTACTCCTAAGGCAGCTACTCAAGAATCTCCTTTTGCCTTGGTGTATGAGATGGATGCAATTACTCCGATAGAAGCAACCCTACCATCATATAGGGTCCACAACTACTCCGAACAAGCCAATGAGTTGGCAATTAGGAATCAGTTGGACTTAATTGAAGAAAGAATGGTTAAAGCTCATCTTAGAACAACCCACTATCAAGGATTGATGAGGAGAAGATTTGCTTCCAAGATCAAGAGAAGATTTTTCGACCAGGAGATAAAATATTAAGAAAGGTTTTCTTACAAACTAAGGAAAAGCAGTTCGGCAAACTGGCTCCAAATTGAGAAGGCCCTTATGAGGTCTCCGAAAAGCTTAAGCCTGGGACATACAGGCTTCAAAACAAAGATGGAAGAATCATGAAGCACCCATGGAATATTGAACACCTTTGGTTATATCTGGAATGAAAGTTGTGTAAATATTTAATTATTTAAAGTCAATGTAAATATTATGGGGCATACTCTTTCCTACCCTGGTGGCGCGGGGAGGTTTTAATGAGGTGCCCGGGTTTTTCAATAAAATATTAGGTGTGATTTGATTACTATTCCTTTCAAGTTTTCAATTTAATACTAAGGATCTTGGACAGATCGGATCAATTTGGTTGAATGATGACCATTAAATACATGTCATCGGAGATTATAAATACTCTCACCTTAATTGTTTGTAAAGTAAAGAAGGGTTCTTTAAATATTAGCCATTAAAATTGAAAGCAAGTATGGAACAAAGCAGAACTGGATAAGATAAACCTGTCCGGGTTAAAACCGGATAACGATATTAAAACATAAAATATGCATTGGCCATCCAAGGACTTTGAGTTTTGTGAAAGGCTTAACCGAACTCAAACCGGATACAATTACAAAATTTCCTTGGCCATCCAAGGACTTTGATAGTTCACAAAATAAATAAAACACAAAAGATAGTTAAAAACCTCAGGGGTTATTCCCTTCGGATGTTCCTGCGTCACCTCCTTTCTTCGGGCTTTTGAGTTTGGCACTCGAACTCTCACCGGTTCCTTCCTCTTCATCAGTGGTGGAATCTATTCTACTGCTATAACCATGCTTATCACCATCTTCCATAATGTGAAATGGGAGGTCTTCGTACTCCATATATCTCTATAAGGGACCAAGGGTTCTCTTCGGAATTTTTTCGTGGAAAAGTAGTACCATGTCAGACTTGACCTCTGCATCTCTTACCTCCAGAGAGTCTATTACTTTGTTAGTGTATGCATCAATCCTAACCTGGATCTTCTGTTCCTGTTCTTTCTCCAAGTCCTCCTTCTCCTTGGTTACCTTAGACACAACTTATTCTAGAGAAGTCTTCTCACCGGACAAGGTCTGGATGGCACCATCTTTGGTGTTCAGTTCCCTCCTTAAGGTTGAAAGATCCTTCTTTAAACCAAAACACTTAATCTGGATTTCTGTGTTAGCCTTCTTCGAAGCGGTCAACATGGTCGACAGATCTTCCTTATCCTTCTTCAATGTTTCAAGATCTTTCTTTAGATCTTCTATGCTCTGATTAGCATTGAGAAGCTTGGTGGACAGGGACTCCTTTTCAGTAGTAAGGGCATTGATAAGGGTGGACTGGTTTTTCACCTACCTCTCCAGATCGAGCACTGGTTGGATATGTCCTAGAAGAGAATACGCTACTGTATCTTCACCTTCGGAGATAGAAAAAGACTTACAATTGAAGGTTACCATATTGGAAGATACTGAAGGCCGGAAAGGACCATAAAAGTCATTCTTCTCCGAGTCAGTAAAGTAAAGACCGATGTCCTGAAGGGTTCTGATGTCAATCCCTCCTCTGGTGCCCTCTCCCAGTTACAAGTTTGTTGGAATTTTCTATGCCAAAGTAGGGTCCGTAGGAGCTGGTGGAGGAGGAAGCTCCGAAAGGCGAAGAGTTATTTCTCCCCCTAAGGTGACCTTCTTCTTTTTTGCAGCCCTTTCATTGCCACTGGCTCCCTGTTTCCGGTCATTCTTCGGAGGCCTTGGTGGATTTGGTTTTTCTCCTGCCTCCTTGATAGTTTCATCTTCAACCAATTGGAGCAATGAGGCATCGATCCCTTCTTGGTTCTTCCCACATTGGTTCTCTGGGCCGGTCTCTTCCACAGCAGCCCGAACTGCCTCTACTGAAGCCTTTTTTTTCTTTCCCTTCATCTTGCTAGGGGCTTTGGCTCTAGAGGGCAAGGCCAATTTACCATTTTTTTCCTCTGTTCGTTTGAGGATGACAGCTAGGGGAGGGGTGTGGTTAACTCTTCCCATGTAAGATCTCTCCGGCCTGTGGTATTCCACAGATGAGATCTCACCAAATTGCCAGAATTGAAACAGTTGTGGAAGGCATTTCCTCAATGTGTTGCGGCCCATGCATTGAACTTGGCACATATAGTCTGCCCCTCCTCCAGATATCCAGTATACTCCTTCGGTAATACTGAAAATGAAGTAATGAATAATTCAGAAGTGGAATATTAGTAAAATGAAAATGAGAAAATGAAAAACAAAATTGAAGAACTTACTTATACTCTTCCACCTACTAGTAAGCATGCTAGGGTTAGTCTTGGCTTTGATCTTTCTCTCGTTCTCCCATGACCCACTGATGAATAAGAATTGAGTCTTCCAATTCATCTCTGACTCCAACAAATCATCTACCACTTTGAAATTGTCTCCCATGTTGTGGTGATAGAATGGGATGTGATTATGTTTGCACAGGCTTGCTACAGCGGCAAATTTCTCCATAGGGAGAGGGATTCCGGACAGCCTTGATGCCATTATGCAGGCAAAGAGGGAGTACCAAGCATTTGGACTTAATTGGCTTGGGCAAAGCTTTATCAGATGGAAGTACCTAACAATCTCTGGGTCTAAGGGGACTCTGAGCCCCTAGTTGAACAACTCGGTGTAGATGACCACTTTGTTAAGTTTGCAGTCCATTGAGGATTTTTTAGACACCTCTGATCCGGAGGGTTTATTTTTGGCTATAGCTTTAGGAGTCTCCGATCTGGATGGTTTATTTTGTGAACCAGTGGCGTGGACCTTCACCAAGCGAGTTGTCCGGCGCAGATTTAATTTTTCTGGGAATTTTGCAATGTCTGATCCCATGGCTATGAATATGGAGGGTTTTCTAACGCTCGAAACTGCCTTTTCTTTGGTAGTGGGGGGTTGGGACTCCTAAACAGAGGAGCCGGATGGAATTGGAGAAAGGTTTGTTCGGAACAACCGTTTGGATTTTGGGTTTCTGGTAAAAGATGATCCTTGATCAGCTTCTTGGGATGGTTTATCAAGTTTGTCGTTTGGGGAGACCGGAAGACCGGCAGCGATACGATTCTCTCGTTCAAATTTCCTTGCTTTTTCTAACTCAGAAAGATTCAACCAGCCACCTTTTACTAGAGCGTTTCTAGTCGTGAACATAAAACTATCCAAGAACAAATTTGAAAGAGAGGGAGGAAAGCTCTGAAGAAGAGTTTTGAGTGATGAAGGTAATGAAACAGTAATTCTATATATATATATATATTGATAGAAAAAGGTAATTCATACCTATGAGAAAACGAAGAGGTTATTCGCAATGATTAAAAAACGGCGCTGACGTAGGGAAACTTATATGCATAGGCTGCTTTCTAAAGTTAGTGGGAGCGCCAATCTAGGTAAAAAAAGGCCGGTAGGTCGAATCAGAATTGTGACACGTGTCCCACGATCCAAAGAAAAACTCTTAGAATTCTAGGAAAAATTAAGTTTGGACGGACCTCCAACCACATACACAAGCGGGTCGGAAAACATCGTTACTGACTAAGGGAATTTTTTAGTCATACCAAATATTTTTTACAAGGCCTAAAAAAGGGGCTACTGATGAGTCCGGATAACTTCACCACTACATACTGAGATTTCCGGACAAGGGTGATTCGAACATAAACTACCCACTGAACTATCCGGACAGGACAAAAGTAAGAAATGGTTAAATACCTTTTGACTAAGCTATGTACTAATTAGCTTAATAAGGTAAATGAGTCATTAAACTTGACCCGGTTAAATAATCTGACCCCGAAAGCCCATGGGTCCATAATTAGGGTATAAATACCCCAACTACTTTTATTAATGAGGTGATGAAAATTTAATACAACCAGGAAGCTCAAATCTCTCACTATTAAACACCTAAACATGTAATACTCTCAAAAACTTTACAAAACACTAGACAAAATTACCCTTAGCTCAAAATAAACCTTACCAGATGGTAAAATTACATAACTACCACCGTAAGAGTGGATTTCTTACCCCACTATTTGACTATTTACAAACAAGTTCTTGGGATATATCATTTGACCCCCCTATTTCTTATGTGTTCTTTACTTTGGTATTTAATCATTAAATACATAGACCTTGGTCTTATTTGTGAGCTAAAGTACATGTTAGCGACCTAATTTTCCTTCCCTTATTAGTAGCCCCCCAGTCCATGTGCAGTTCTCTGGATGTGGACTTCAGTTGTTATTTTATACCATTCGGATCAGAGCCTTCCCTACCCTGTTCGGGTATTTTGTTTCTTGACAAAAATCTAATAGGGTCGGATCAGATTTTCCCATCATCATAGTCGGATTTCTCGCTTCTTGGTAAAATTCTGATATGGTCGGATCGGATGATTTGCTTTGCTGACCTTACCTCTGGTCATGCTGATGTCACCTAAGTAATCATTTATGTCAGGAACACATGTTTTGTTTCGCTGTTATCGGGTCAAATATGTTTTAGGCGGCGCAACTACCATGGACACGTGTCACATTCTTATCTGCTCCGCCGACGTGTCTTTCAAAGTGACTCGAAACAGGTTGGCGTGGCACTATACCGTTACCCTTTGCATATTCACCTTTTGTTTCCCTTGACTATAAATACCCAACTCTTTTCCTGAGTAAAGTTTTATGCTTATCTTTCGAAAAAGTTTGCTCTAGGGAGAGAGACTGTATCTAAACCAACTTCTTACCCTGTTCATGCCTGACGAGTTTATCAATCTTGAAAGGTACAAGCTCCGGAGGTGGTTCAAAAATTTTAATCGGATCGGTACTCGCAGATCTGCTGGTGCAAGAGAACATCATTCCTCTGCAGAGATTTCGGAATCTACCTTTCGTGACAACTGGTCTCCCATCGGCGAATGCTCCATCAAACTCGTTGCATCCTCCCCTGGTCAAGCACACCTTTCAAGTGGTGGGGTTGATATTTCTGCTCCTTCAACTTCCTCAACTTTTCCAGTCTCAACCTTCTCCCTTCATCGTAATAGGTGATGAGAGGGAAAACCCGACGGTTAAAGAAAACATAGATAGAGCTAAACAGAGGTTAGCAAGTCGGTCATGATGAGGATTCCTTCTTTGGTCTCGACTCCTCCAATAACCCCCCAAGGTTCCCCGCAAATAACACCAGAGGTTAGCCCTAGGAAACCCTTGTCAAGGGGGACTCGGCCGAACCGTCTCTCACGTCTATTCCAGAAGTTCAAGAGAAAATTATGTCTGACGACCCTGATAATGATAAAGAGAACCCTGGCACTATGGTGGTTGAGGCGGAACTTGTTCGAGTTTCTCTTACTGATGTTCCTTCCCCGGAAAATGATGCTCTGGCTCCTCCCTCGGAACCTACCACTAGTCCACCCCCTCATCGAGGTGAGACTTCTTTAGTAAAGAGTAAAAAGAATAAGAAGCGTTCCATAGGTTTGCCTTCGAATATAGAGGACATTTTGGGCGAAAAACTTCACGGTATTAAACCTAAACACCTCTTGGCTTTGTATAAAGTGAATTATAAATATTTTCATCCGACCGAAGAGGTCAAGCTATGGGATCGCTACGGTATTCCGACTAACATCACTATCCGATTTCCAACTGTTGGCGAGACACCTCTATCTGTTTGGAACAATGAGTTGGTGCTTTATACTGAGCCGATGAACTGGGGTCCCCGACTACCCCTCGATCCTCTACTGACTGACTACTCCAATCTAGTCGGACTTTGTCCTTCTCAGCCCGGGCCTAACATGTGGTACACCCCCATGGCCTGTATTATGGCTTCGAGGCTCTTCGAGAATGCTTTCACTATGGAACAGCTTATTTTCATCTCAGGTGTGGCCAAGAATTCCCACTACCCCTTCTATTGGCTTAGTTTTTCCAGGCAACTTAAAGTGATAAAGGATTTTTTGGAGGCCGACAAGAAGTGGAAGCAACAATTTCCGTTTATTTCCGGGTTGTGGGAGACCGGATTTGAAGACTCTGAAGACCTTCCCCATCGGTTGACGCTAAAGTGGACTGGACAAGGTAAGTATTATCACCTACGTTTTTTCTGATTGGTCGGATTTGGTAGATTCTAACTTTGTTTCCTTTTCAGCCATGAAGGGGATTGCTAAATCCTTTAAGTGTCACGCTAAATCCGACAAGGCTATCTTTGAGAAGCTAAGTGCTTGGGAAGGTGACCACTAGGATCACAAGTTTCACCCAAGATTTCTTCCTATGAACTTTTCCAAGTGTAATCTGTGGCGGTGCAATCATAGTGAGAAGAAGATCATCTCAGAACTTATGGTGCCACCCCCTAATAATGATCTCCTTAAACCTTTAGAATGCTTGGACAATAAAGTTTACCTCCCCACTCGGGCCCGAGCTCTGAGTCATCAAGATGCCGAAAAACCCGAGGAAGGAGAGAAAGAAGAGACTGAGGAAGACGTCGAGTCTGAAGAAGACGCTCCTGAGGAGAGAAGGGTCAATGCTCAAGAGGGTTCTCAACCCGAGGCTAATGGTGGTCCCCAAGAAAGAGTGCGGAACAGTCCTCCAACAGGGGCTTAGGATGATCAACACAACAAAACCCAAGTGGGCTTGCCACAAGATGCGAGGTTATCAGAGCCTCAACAGGAAGCCCCCCCGGTCCTCAGGCATTCTCCCTAGCCTCTCATCTAGAAAACAAGTCAAATGAATCTGACCATACAGTTGAGATTAGGCCTCAAGGTCGGGCTGGTGCAATAAGGCTACAGAGGTTTACAACTCAGGAGAAGAAGAAGAGGATCGTTCAGAGTGAAGGGGAGAGCGATAACACTACTCGTCCAAGCCTGCCTTTGTCCAAAACGTTTATGGTTGTCAACTCGAACTCTAGTGGAGAATTTGTTTCCAAACGAAGGGAAACTTAAGAAGGTTATTCCGATGAGGAAATGTATCCCTCCTATGCCTCTGCTTATTTCGATGTGTATGACAATGACTATGTTGCGAATGAGTTGAACAAGCTACTACATGCTGCTGCCCTACTCGAATGAAAAGCAAATCGCAAGGTCCGCTATAAAGGTGAGGTTATTGAGAGAAGGTCTGAGGTGAAAGCCTTATCTTCTGAGGTCTCCGAGTTGAAGGATAAAGTGAAGGACTTAACCGACCAGCTCGCCGAACAGACCGAGATATCTTCCAAAGTGGAAGGCTTAGTCTCTGAGTTTGATAACTTGAAAAATGAAGTGAAGGAATTAAAGGATGAGTTGGCCAAGACATCGGAGGTGACCGCCAAGGTAGAGACTCTATCTTCCGAGTCTGAGGAGTTAAAGAAGAAAGTTAAAGAGTTGACTGAAGAACTGGCTAAAGAGAAGAAAACCTCAAAGGATCGCTTGACCACCGTGACTTCTCTTGGGACTGAAATATCCGAGGAGAAGACAAAATTCGATGATGAAAGGGAGAATTTTGTTGCCAAGGATGTCGAGCGTGACACAACGGTAGATGGTCTTATTGAGGGTTATTGTAAAATAAAGGTATATTTTGAGAATGTTGTTAAAGACATCGAGAAGCTATCAGCGGAGAATGAAAGCTTAAAGAAGAACTTCGAAGCTAAGCAGAAGGAATGTCTTGATGACTATGCTGCTAAGATCGTTGCTCGTCTTGAAGAAAGGGATGCTAAGTTGAGGTCTGTAATAGTGATGGATATGAATGAAATGTTCCCGGATCTGCACCGTGGTAGTCTTTGGACTCGGGTTATTGAACAACATCGCCTCCCCCAGAGTATCCGTGGAGGACCTGGAATCCAGTGATGATTCGGAGAGCTCATCATCGGACTCGGATTCCCCTGTAGGTAGAAAAAAAATCCGCATCTGATTAGTATGCATTGGGCATTTCATTTTTTGTTAACTATTTGTTCCTTAAATCCTGCCAAGAGAATTTTTTTGTGTAATTTTCTCCTCGTTATGGGAGCTTACAGTGATATAATCTTAGTCTAATGCTTTATTAAATCATTTCTTCCTCATGTTTTTCTTCTTGTGATTCAATACTGAATTATTTATTCAAACGTCATTTGGTTCATATTTTGAGTTCAAAAGGATGAACTTTCGTGTCCAAACTTCTTTGGAATATGTTTTGAGTCCAAAAAGATGAACTTTCTTGTCCAAACCTTTTCGGAGTATGTTTTGAGTCCAAAAAGATGAACTTTCTTGTTCAAATTTCTTTGGAGTATGTTTTGAGTTCGAAAAGATGAAATTTATTGTCCAAACTTCTTTGGAGTATGTTTTGAGTTCAAAATGATGAACTTAAGCTAGTTTTTTAAGAAGGCAATAAAATTCGATATCTAAGCCGGCTATTTAGGCACCTCATTAAAACCTTCCTGCACCACCAAGGTAGGAAAGAGTGTGCCACCAGAACTTACATAAACTGACGAAGAAAATATTTACATATCACGCAATCAAACCAAATAAGCCTTTAGGTGCTCAATATTCCAGGGATGGGGAAGATCTTTTCCTTCTTTTTCTTTCAGTCGGCACGTCCGTGGTTTTATCTTCTTTGTGACTGTGTACGGACCTTCCCAATTTGGGGCGAGTTATCCGAGTCTCTTTTCTTCTGTGTGCAGGAATACTTTTATTAGGACCTTGTCCTCCATCTCGAATTCTCTTCTTCTGACCTTTGACGAGTACTGGCTTCTCATTAAAGTTTGATAGTGCAAAGAATTCAGTTGTGCCCTTCTTCTTTTTTTCTATCAAATCTAGCTCGATGCGCTTTCCTTTATCATTCCCCTCCTCGGAATACTCACTCAGTCGAAAATATGGGAACATTGTTTCCAATGGCACTACTGCATCCATTCCGTACACCAGTGCGAAGGGAGACTTGTGCGTTGCGGTCCGAGGAGTAGTCCTGTAAGCCCATAGTACTTCTTGTAGGTAATTTGGCCACTTCCCTGGTTTACCTTCTAAATTTTTCCTTAGTCTGTCCAAGATTGTTCGATTGGTTACTTCGACCTGACCATTCGCTTGGGGATGGAAAGGTGCCGAGAAACATTATTGTATCCCTTTGGATGCGCAAAAAGTTCTCATTTCACTGTTGTCGAACTGTGGGCCGTTATCCATCGTAATCTTCCTAGGTATACCAAAGTGGCAACAAATATTGGAGATGATGAATTTGATCATATTTTTTGCTCTTGTTCCTGCTAGCGGTTTGGCCTCTACCCATTTGGAAAAATAGTCCACAACGATGATTGTTTGACGCCCTCATGAAGCCATAGGAAGTGGTCCGACTAAATCTATTCCCCATCGATCAAAGGGCAGAGATTCTGATATTGATTCTAGAGGTATTCCGTGCAAGTGAATCAAGTTAGCAAACCGCTGGTAGGTATCAGATGTTTGTACTAACTCCTTGGCGTCCGATGAGATGGTCGGCCAATAATATCCTGCCAGAAGAACTCTTTGTATCAGCGTTTTGTATCGATACTGTGCGGATCCTTCCCTGTCGTGCAGCTCTGAGAGTATTAGCTGTGACTCATCCTTCCCTAAACAGTGAAGTAGAGGCCGGATACAAGATATTTTATACAGAACATCTCTGAGGACCACGTACCCGTAAGCTTTGAAATGTATTCTCTTGGCTTTTACTTTGTCAACGGGAAGTGTGTTATGGACTAAGAAGTCTTGTATCTCGCTTCTCCAATCTTTCGTTAGGGCTGCGGATATCTAGAAAGCTTCGATACTACCTTCAACCGATTCAGATGTCTTAATTATCAAAGGATTTTCTTGAGTGACTATCCACGGGTGTTCCTCTGAATAAGACGATTTGGCCAAGGAATCAGCCACTGAATTCCCTGCCCTATGAACATGTTCGAATCGGACGTTTTTGAATTCTAAGGTCAAAGCCTTCAAAACTTCCAGATATTTCACCAAATGATATTTCCTTGCTTCTGAACGCCCTAGAGCATGGTTCACCAGAAGTTGAGAGTCGCTAATTAACTTGACCCGTTTAGCCCCACATATCTTTGCAAGTCTAAATCCGGCTAGGGCCGCTTCGTACTCTTCCTCGTTGTTCGATGCCTGGAATCCAAGTCGGAATGCCTGGTACATTGCAATGCCATCTGGGGAGGTTAGTTGCACTCCAGCTCCGCAGCCAGATGAGCTGGATCCCCCGTCGGTTCGGACTAACCACTCAGGATCGGACTTCTCTTCCTCCATGTCCATGCCAACCCTGTGCTTTGATTGCAGTTTGCGGTTTAAACTAAATTTCAAAATCCCCGAGTTCTACCGACCACTTGATCATTCTTCCGTACACATCGGGCCTCTGTAACATATTTTTCAAAGGAAAATATGTTCGTAATCCCACCGTATGAGCTTGGAAGTAGGGCCTCATCTTTTGAGCTTATGTTACCAGAGAAAGTGCTAGCTTTTCAAACTTAAGGTATCTCTTTTCTGCATCCAAAAGACTTTTTCTTACGTAGTAGACTGGTCTTGGAACGTTCAATTCTTCTCGGACTAAAACCGAGCTGGCTGCAAAGTCGGACACTGTTAAGTAGATGAACAACTTCTCCCCCATAAACGGCTTTGTCAGGATTTACGGGGATGAGAGATGTTGTTTGATGTGATTAAACGCGTCCGAGAATTTTTGCGTCCAATCGAAGTGATCCGCTTTCCTCAGCACTTGGAAGAGGAAATCACCCAATCTTCTGGTTAAAATTGCACCTCTTTGATCGTTCTAGGTGGATCCATAGTACATAAGGCATTTAGCTGCACCAG
Organism: Limnanthes douglasii subsp. nivea; assembly: GCA_036936605.1. NCBI lineage: Eukaryota > Viridiplantae > Streptophyta > Magnoliopsida > Brassicales > Limnanthaceae > Limnanthes > Limnanthes douglasii. Next base: position 76,554,502 of record JAUPFV010000004.1, read on the forward strand.
ATCAGCTTCAATACCCTCTTCACTGACTATGTAGCCTAAGAACTTTCCAGATCTTACCCCAAACGTGCATTATTCCGGGTTCAACATTAGATTTATTTCGGCCAGATTAGCGAAGATTTCTTCGAAGTCAGCTAAATGATCCTCATCTCTAGGGATTTTAACTAACATGTTATCAATATAGACTTCCACATTTCTGCCGATCTGACTCTCGAAAATTTTGTTCACTAAACGTTGGTATGTTGCCCCCGTATTCTTTAGTCTAAACGGCATAACCCTGTAGACGTGTAGACCCCTTTCGGTGATGAAAGTCGTGCTCTCCTGATCCCTCGGGTCCATCCGGATTTGATTGTATCCAGCGTATGCGTCCATAAAGGACAATAAACGATTTCCGGACGTCGAGTCCACCAGTTGATCAATCCTTGGGACCAGAAAAGGATCTTTAGGACAAGCCCTATTCAGATCAGTGAAGTCTACACACATCCGCCATTTGCTCTTAATCTTCTTCACTAAGACCGGATTGGCCGTCCACAATGGATATTGTGATTCGCGGATGTGGGCTACTTTCGTTAAACGGTCTACCTCTGCCATTATTGCTTCAGTTTTATCTTGGGAAAAAGATCTTCTCTTTTGAGTGATCGGTCGAACACTTTTCCGTATAGCCAACCTGTGATAGATGATATCTTCTGGGACCCCTGGGACATCTTCTGTGCACCAAGAAAAAAAATATAATTTGGTTGAAAGAAATCTGAGTAAGCTTTCTTTTACCTCTAGTGATAGCCTTGTTCCTATCTTGAGACTTTTTCCAGGGCTAAAAGTATGATCCTCAAAGCCTTTATCAGGGACCATGAACCCAGGGGACTCCCTCGAGTCATCAACAGGATCGGAATCCGAATGAGGCCACTCTAACTGCTATTCCTTTTTGGATCTGACCCCCTTCAACTGCCTGAGGGCCAACGCTGCTTTGTAGCATTCCCTAGCCATTTTCTGACTTGACCTTACTGTTCCTGGTGTGGATAATAATTGCCTGAGGGTAGGCTGGTAATTTCAGTTGGTGTTTTATGGTGGTGTGTGGGTGTTAAGTGTTTAGAGTAGAGAGTAGAGAGATAATTAAGCAGCTTGGTAGCACTTAATTCCCATTACCCACAGTTAATGCAGGTGGTTGGGTATTTATACCCTGATATTTGGGCCCTTATGGGATTTCGGGTCATGTTTAATGGACCCGGGTCATGTTCAAAGACCCATGAGCTCTAAGTAGGAGAGGAAGTAGCTTAGTCAAGAAGTGTTTTAGGTTTTTTAGTACTTTTGTCATAGTTCGAATAGTCCTATGGTCATAGTGTTCAAAATGATATGTCCGGTTCGTGTGATCTGTCCGGTCCGGAGGCCTTGGACCGATCTGTCCTTGTCCGGGGAGCGTGCAGAATTCGGACTCATCAGGAGCCCCTTTTTTAGGTGTTTGTGCAAGTATCCTTGCCAAAGACCTGAAAAACAGTCTGATGTCAGAGGTAGTTTTAATCCGGACAGGTGTATGGGTTTATCCGGACAGATAAAGCTTTACGAATTCAAAACGGTTTTTGCCAGAGTTCGTGGGACACGTGTCGCTCTCTGATTGGTTGCTTCAGCCGTTTTTTCACCTTGAATCTCGAACCCACCTTCTTCGAAAAGCAACCTCTTTAATTACAGGTGGTGACATCAGCGTCGTCTTTTAATCATTGCCAAACTTTTCGAATTCTCCTAGGAATCAACTGCTTTTTCAGATTTATCAATAAATACAAATTCATTTCTACTGTTTTACCATCTCCTTCAAACTTACTTCTCTAAAAAACTCTCAAAGCTTTCTCTCTCTAAAGCAAAAAACTTAGTTCAATAGTTTATGTTTACAGCGAGGAACGCTCTTGTCAAAGGCGGGTGGCTCAACCTTTCTGAGTTAGAGAAGGCTCAAAAAGTCGAAAGAGAGAGACAGATTGCTGCAGGGTTACCTGCCTCACCTGTTGACAGACCTATCACTTCTGCATCTGAGTCAGATCGTGGCTAGTCCTCTTCCAAAGGTACCAAGCCTAGAAAACTATTTCAAACCACCCTCTCCCCCATAATCTCTGGTTCCTCAGTTCAGGAATCGGTGCCTACTGTCGAGCCAGGAGTCACAGCCACTAGCCTTAGAAAACCTTCTCCCTTTCTTGCAATGGGATCAGACACGGAGCGCTCTCCTGAGAAGCTGTTTGATAAGAGGAAAGGCCGGCTGGTTAAAGGCCAAGGAACCAGAAACACTCCCTCAAGATCGGGGGCAAAAGATAGCAGCACCGGATCAGAGGTGCCAATTAGAGCTCCTAAGGACAGGCTGTCCGGACCGGAGGGCTCCAATCCAAACCTTCAACCAGAAACTTCTGCTCCAAACACTTTACCGGAGAGCAGAAGTCAAAGGGGCACTGAGGCCCATTAGTCCGGAGATAAGGCTGAATTAAATTTGAACCCTCCCCCCACTACAGCTGCTGAAATCCCTTCAACGATCATGGAGGAAGTGATGGAGGACTCTGTTGAAGAGGCCCCGTTTGAGTCTGAGCCCTCCGGTCAGACTAGCAAAGAGATAGTTGCCAAGAAGGACAAGGGCAAATAAAAGTTGTACTTGAGGCATCCGGATCTTCCGGAGAGCCTAGAGGGAAAAGTAAGGCCTTGTTTTCACAAGGTCAGTGTTAACTATATTCTCTCCCTACAAAAAATCAACTATGCGTTCATCCACACTGCTGAGTTGGGCAGGATGCGTTCAAAATGGGGTATTCCAGAAAATGTAAAGATCAGGATCCCTATACATCCGGAGACCCCCATGGATTGCAAGTTAAGTGAGGTGGTTATGTTCACGGAGCTGTTCAACTGGGGGCTCAGGCTCCCACTAGACCCAGAGATTGTCAGATATTTCCATCTGATCAAACTCTGTCCGAGCCAGCTGAGCCCCAACGCTTGGTATACCCTTATGTCATGCATCATGGCATCAAGGCTGTCCGGGATTCCTCTGCCCATGGAGGAGTTTACTGCAGTGGCTAGCCTGTGTAGAAACCACCACATCCCCTTCTACCACTTTAACATGGGGGATAACTTCAAGGCGGTGGATGATTTGTTGGAGGCAGAGAGGAATTGGAGGACCCAGTTCCTGTTCGTCAGTGGTGCCTGGGAAAATGGCAAGAAGATAAAAGCCGGAGAGAACCCAAGCCTCCTCAAAAGCAGGTGGAGGAGTGACCGTAAGCATCTTACCTTTATATTTTTGTCTCTCTTGTCTTTTCTTTTTGGACCTAATTTATACTAATTTGTCTTACTTTTGTTTTAGCAGAACTGCCCAAGGAGTTTAGTGACCACTTGAAAGCCGGGCAGGTCACTTGTGGAAAAATTAATGCCTGGGCTGCTGAGAACTGGGGGAACCGATTCCACGACGCTTTCACCAGTGGAAATTTGTCAAGGTCTCACCTGTGGAACACCACAGGTCGGAGAGACTTGACCTGGGAGGAGCTCACCACCCAACCTTCTCCAGATGTTGTGCTCAAGAGGACCCATGAACCAGATGAGACACTCGTCCTGCCAGGCCGGGCCAAAGCCCCAAGCAAGATGAAAGGCAAGAAGAAGAAGGGAAAAAGGGTGATGGGCGATGCCAAGCCTGCAGATGCTGAGAAAGATGCTCCAACAGTCCCGGAAGGGCCAGCCCAGAGCCAAATCGATGCTGCTCTCTTGCAAGTAGTGGAGCAAGAGACTTAGAGGCAGGAAACGAATCTCCCAAAACCTCCAAGGGCTTTCAAGAGAAATCGCAAACAGGGAAGCAAAGGTGCAGACCGGGAGGCGAAGAAGAAAAAGACTTCTAAGGGAAACGAGCTTTCTCTCCGGGCTCCAGAGCCTTCTTTCCAAGTTGAGCTTTCTGACCCAACGCACGCCGAAGAGATTCCAGGGGACTTTCACACTGATGAGGTTGACGGAGGAGATCTCAACATTGATGGAGTGGACATCACCGGTCTTGGTGAGCTTGGTGAATACTTCTTCAACCTCCCCAGAGATGACTTTGCAGGGCCTTACATTCCTCCGAGCAGCTCCAACACGGTCAATTTTAACGGTAAGACTTTTATTGTCTCTAGTGAAAAGGATACCATAGCCCACTCCTTGTTAAGAAATGTACAGCCGGTACTTACGTTAGAGAGACAAGTCTGGGGTCAGGCAGACATCATTAAAGACCTTAAGTCTGAGAAGGAAAAGTTGTCTGAAGACCTTCGCACTGCCACCTCCAATGCTGCCATGTTGAAAGAAGAAAACGAGGAGTTGAATAGAAGCCAAAAGACAAGCACCACCAAAGTCACCACTTTAGAGGAAACCATCAAATACCTCCAGGAGAAACTGTCCGGTCTGGAAAAAGACCTTGCTACCTCAAAGGGAGAAACCAAGGAAAAGGACAAAGTCATTACCAACTTAACCACAGATAAGATTGCTCTTGAGAATGCAGTGTCCAAGGCTGCCGAGAAGAAAAATACTTTGTTACAGGAGCATGAGGCCAAGATCCAAGCCAAGATCAATGCTTATGCCAACCAGATGATCAAAAGCGAAGAGCAACTAATTGAGAAGGTGAGGTCTGACATGGTTCTACTCTTCCATGAAAAGTTTCCGAAGAAGAACCTAGGGGACTTATGGCTTTACGTTGAGCCTGAAGACCTCCCATACCACACGATGGCCGAAGGCGACAGGTATGGCTACTCCAGTGACTCCTCGGGTGATGAAGAACATACTGGGGAGAGCCCAGATGAGGAGAAAGACGATCCTAAAGGCAAGAGGGCGGATGAAGGGAGAGATGACCCTAAAGGCAAGAAGGTAGATGAAGGTGAGCCATCGTCAAAGGCTCAACCTTAACTTATGATCCACTTTGTTTATTTTCTATCCAGACTAAAGTCCTTGGAAGGCCAAGGCACTCTTTTTGTAATGGTGTCCGGTATTTGACCGGACAGGTTTTTTGTTGTTTGACTTTGATCATTTAAAAGTCCTTGGAAGGCCAAGGCAATTTCAAGTTATTAATTTCAATGAATATTTCTGTTCTGTACAACTATCATCTTCTTTCATTGCTTGTTCTAATTTTGATAGCCAGAGTTTAAGTAGCCTTTAGTTATTGCATTGTGAGAGTGTTTAAGTTCTCCGGCTAGATTTAAATAGCCCGTAGTTATCTCAATCTGGATAGTATGACAAGGGACAAAACTTTAAAAACACTTAGAAAATTTTTAAGAAGGTATCAAATTTTATTTAACAGCTCGGACACCTCATTAAAACCTCTTCGTGCCACCAGGGAGGAAAGAGTATGCCCCCAAATATTTACATGGATATTCAAACAAGTAAATATTTACACAAGTGCTATTCCAAGTACATCCGGAGATGCTCGATATTCCAAGGATGTGTTAGAACTCTGCCATCTTTGTCTTCCAACCAATAAGTTCCAGGCTTAATTCTTTCAACAACCATATACGGACCCTCCCAAGTTGGGGGCAACTTTCCGAACAGCTTTTCTTTAGTGTGTAAGAAGACCTTCCTTAATACTTTTTCCCCTGGTTGGAAATCTCTTCTTTTAACTTTGGAAGCAAATCTGCTTCTCATCAAGCCTTGATAGTGTGCAACTCGAAGGTGAGCTTTAACTCGTTTTTCTTCTATCAAATCAAGTTGACCTCTGATTGCCACCTCGTTAGCGTGTTCGGAGAAGTTGTGAACACGAAAGGAGGGGAGAGTTGGCTCTATGGGAGCTAATGCATCCATCCCATAGACCAAAGCAAAGGGTGACTCTTGTGTTGCAGCCCCAGGTGTTGTCCTGTAGGCCCACAAGACCTCTTGTAGATAAATAGGCAACTTCCCAGCAACCCCTTCCAAATTCTTCTTTAAACCGGACAATATAGTTCTGTTAGCCACTTCAACTTGCCCATTTGCTTGTGGGTGGAAAGGTGAAGAAAAACAATGTTGTATACCCCTTGAGGTACATAAACTTTCCATTTCCCTATTTTCAAACTGTGGCCCATTGTCTGTTGTTATTTTCTGTAGGACATCAAATCTGCAACAGATGTTGGATAGAATGAATTTTATAACAGCTTTTGATGTTGTCCCTGCTAGAGGGTCTGCTTCTATCCACTTCGAAAAGTAATCTATGGCCACAATTATAGTTTTGCGTCCTCCGGACGCCACAGGGAGAGGCCCCACTAAATCCAATCCCCATCGAGCAAAAGGAATAGGCTCAGAAATTGATTATAAAGGAATGGCTGGTACATGAATTTCATTGCTGTACCTCTGGCATGGGTCACACCTTCTTACCAATTCCTTAGCATCTTTCATAATTGATGGCAATAGTAACCGGAGAGTAAAACCCTTCTTGTTAAAGCTCTAAACCCACAATGGGCTGATCCCTCACCATCATGCAATTCGGAGAGGACCACTTGTGATTCTTCATCCCCAAAACAGCGCAGGAGAGGTTTACTATAGGACTTTTTGTACAACACTTATCTCAATATGATGAAACCACGAGCCTTATGTTTCAATGTTCTGGCTAGTGACTTATCCGGAGGCACGACACCATCGGAGAGATATTGCATGAGAGGAAACCTACAGTCTTGAGGTTGTTTCACTTGTACTTCAAAAATTTCCTCTTCTTTACCCTTACTAAGTTGAATGGAGGGGCTTTTGAGCACATGGATCCATGGATATGACTTCGTATATGCTATGGTTGCCAATGAGTCTGCTAGCTCATTTTCTGTCCGGGGAATGTGCTCATAGACAACACCTTTAAACTTAAGTGCTTCATTTTTTAGGAGGAGTAAATACTTCGCAAGTTGCTCCTTCTTAGCCTCAGATTGACCTTGGGCATGGTGGATAAGTAGTTGGGAGTCGCTTAGCAGTTCGACCCTCTTAGCCCCACAGATGTAGGCTAACTTTAACCCAGCTATAGCTGCTTCGTATTCGGACTCGTTATTAGATGCACTGAAAGCAAAACAAATAGCCTGGTACATTTTATCTCCATGCGGGGAAGTCAAACACACCCCTGCACCACACCCCATAGTGCTAGATCCACCATCTGTTCGGACGACCCATACCTTTTTATCTTTTATGTCAGTAGTTTGCTCTGAATCCCTGTCGGAGTGGAATTCAACCAAAAAGTCTGCCACAGCTTGGGCCTTGACTGCTGTTCGGGGAGCAAAATCTATGTCGAAGTCCCCCAATTCTACTGACCACTTAGTCATCCTGCTTGAAATGTCTGCCTTTTGGAGGACATTCTTCAGAGGGAAAGAAGTCCGGACGATGATCGGATGAGCCTGGAAATAAGGCCTCATCTTCCTGGCAGCTATTACCAAGGCCAATGCTAACTTTTCGAGTTTCAAGTAGCGCCTTTCTGCATCTACCAAACTTTTGCTGATGTAGTATACTGGATGGGGATGACCACCGACCTCTCTTATCAACACAGCACTGATGGCAAAACTTGAAACTGCCAAATATACGAAGAGGGTCTCCCCATCAACTGGTTTAAACAAAGTCTTGGGAGAGGACAGGTGCTTCTTGATCTCATTGAAAGCCTCATCACACTGTGGGGTCCAATCGAATCCTTTTGCACCCTTCAAAGTTTGAAAGAAAGGTGCACACCTATCCGAAGACCTTGAGATAAATCTGTTTAAGGCAGCTAACCTCCCCGTTAACCGCTGTACTTCTTTAATGTTTCGAGGAGGATCCATTTGGAAAAGAGCATTTAGCTGGTCCGGATCGGGCTGTATTCCATGCTCACTTATGATATAGCCTAGAAACGTCCCGGACTGCACTCCGAACACACACTTTTTTGGGTTTAATTTCAAATTCACTTTTACCAAGTTGGCAAAAGTTTCTTGGAGATCGGACAAGTGCAACTGCTCATCTACACTCTTCACCATCATGTCATCAATGTACACTTCCATATTTCTTCCAATTTGATCAGTAAATGCCTTGTTGACTAACCTCTGATAAGTAGCCCCAACATTTTTCAAACCAAATGGCATTACTTTGTAGCAATGAAGACCTCTGTCAGTGACAAATGTGGTATGCTCTTGATCCTTTGGATCTACTTGAATCTGATTGTATCCGGAGAAAGCATCCATTAAGGAAAGCAGCTTGTTCCCAGAGGTGGAGTCTACTAACTGATCAATCCGGGGAACTGGATACAAATCTTTTGGGCAAGCTCTATTGAGATCTGTGAAGTCAATACACATGCGCCATTTGTCATTCTTCTTTTTCACCAAGACAGGATTGGCAGTCCACAAAGGGTATTGAGACTCCTTGATGTGCCCCATCTTTGTGAGCCTGTCAACCTCTTGTACAATGACATCAGCCTTTTCTTTGGAAAAAGCTCTTCTTTTTTGAACCACTGGAGCTACGTCTCTCCGGACGGATAGGTGATGTGATATCACTTCTGATGGGACCCCAGTAACATCAGCATTGCACCAAGCGAAAACGTGCTGATGGTTCTTCAAAAACTTTAACATTTGATCTTTCAAAACAGGTGGCATTTTAGACCCTATCTTGACACTTTTCCCATCTTCCAAACAGTGTGTTTCTACCTCTTCAACTGGTATTAACACTCCGGGGGTCTCTCTGGGGTCATCAATTTCTCCCTCACCCCCAGAAAGGCCCTCAAACTGCTATTGTTCATTAATACGGACTGCCCCCGGCGTTCGAGGAGCCAGGGCAGTGGCATAACATTCTCTTGCAATATTTTGGCTGCTCCGGACGACTCCAACCTGTCCCTGAACAGCATACTTCAAGCATTGGTGGAATGTTGACGCTATTGCATGCATCCTAGAGAGCCAAGACCTCCCTAGTATAGCATTATAGCAAGTGGGACAATCCACAACAATAAAGAGTATTCTGACCATTTTCTTGAAAGGGCCCTTGCCCAATAACACTTCTTCTTCGAACTCTCCGATCACATCTGCTGAGCTGCCTATGAAGCCCACGATTGATCTGTCCGAATTCTGAATTACAGCTGGATTTTTCATTTTCTTGTACGTGGTTAGGAAAAGGATATTGGCTGAGCTTCTAGTATCCACCAGGATTCGTCTTATGTCATTGCCCCCTATAAATGCTCCTATGACAACACCATCCTCATGAGGGCCAGCAATGTTTCTTAAATCATCTTCATCAAACACAATGAAGGGGAATGAGTTTGGTGACTGATAGGATGTCATGCCTCCTTCTAGCTGGGAGGCTAAAGTATGAACATGCCTCTTCCTCGAAGAAGCAGTAGGAGCTGTCACAGTGTCCCTCCCGAAAATTGTAAGTGACTCGAAAAACTTAATGAGCCCGGAGACCGATCTAGAACATTCCTCTATAGCACCCACTCTATTTCGAGTTGGATCAGGATCCAAGTACTTATATTCCACGTCGAACCTTTCAATTATAACCATGGCTCCCTCCGGAGGAGCATTACTTGGACCAACCCGGTGAGTGTTATCAAGCCTGTTACCCCCTCTTCTTTTAACGTAAGCTCCCAGCTTTCCCCTCTCAATCAAGTTTTGAACTTCTTGTTTCAATGCTATGCAGTCATCAGTGGTATGACCAATATCATTGTGATATTGGCAAAAAGAGTTATTGCGATGCTCTCTAGGAAACTGCAGTGTTGCCGGTCTCCGGTAATGCACCTCATCCTTTGTTTTATCAAAAATAGTGGCCACACTTTCTTTTAACTCTGCTAACCACTCCGGTTGCACCCATGGCCCTCTCTTGTTTCTGGATTGCTGACTTTGAGCAGGAGCAGCTGGCTGAGACTGAGCTTTTGCCCTACCATGCCCCTGTCCAGTTTCTCTTGCTTTGTTCCCGGACTGATTCTGATTGGGATTTGGTGCCACTGGGGTAGACCTCACCTGCCTGTGCACCCTGGTTTTCTTTGTTTCATCGACGTTTATTTGTTTGCCAACCTGATTCAGCAACCCTCCCCATGTCATGGCCTTCTTTCTGGTCACTGAATCAGCTAGATTGCCTGGGTTCAAACCCTGCCTTAGGGACGCTATTGCTACCTGTTCGAAGCAATCAGCCAACCCATTCTTGGTGTTTACAAAACGGCTTATATACTCTTTCAAGAACTCATTTGGTTCCTGGGCACAATAGATTATTGTGTCTCCATTTCCTTTTAGCTCTTTACTCCCTACGAACTGCCTTCGAAAGGCTACCCAAAAAGTATCGAAATCTTTAATACAACCCTGAGGCAGGCTGTTGTACCACTTTAGAGCACTCCCCGTGAATGACTGGGAGAATGCCCTACAGAGCAGTTTGTCATCATCATCAAAGTTCATCATGAAGTTTTTAAATTGCTCCAGATGGTTGTCCGGATCAGTATTTCCAACGTACTTCTCTATTTTGGTGCTGTCAAACCTCTTGGGGAGGTTTCCGGACAGAATTTTAGAAGACAACAGAGATTGCCTCCAATTCCTTCCACGAATGAACACAGTACCTTCATTGGGAGTTGCAAAGATACCTGGTTCATCGTGGAAAGTGAAGGGATCCATCAGCATCTTGTCCACATGCCTCTGGTTATGAGATGATCCCTTACCAATATGCCTCTTCATCTTTCCTTGTCTATCCCTTTTTCTTGAATATTTTTTAATCTGCTTTTGTTTCTTTCTGGTTCGACCTTCATCGCTGCTAGAGGACAAGGATTTTTCAACTCCCTCACTGTCCGAAGAGCTATCAGAAGATTCTGAGCTTGAGTCAGAACTCTCCACTGGCTTAGACCGGTGAGACTTTTTGGAACTGGCATGAGTCTTTTTGGTGCTCACATGAGTCTTCGAAGACTCATGCTCTCTTGGGTTATCGGTGTGATGAGCAGCTGATGCTTTGGACTTTTCTTTCACGCCCATCTTGGCCTTTTCAGCCCTCAGAGCTTCTATTTCACCCTTTAGCCTATCACGCTCTTCGATAGTGTATTCATCGTTCTCTCCCACCACTTCGAGCAAAGCTGGTGGTATTTCTGGATTTTCCGGATTCATTCGGACAGATTTTTTTTAAGCTGGTTTTGAATGCTTGATTCAGGCACCTTCTCCTCCCACTGTGGTCGCCAATTTGGTGTGGATAATAATTGCCTGAGGGTAGGCTGGTAATTTCAGTTGGTGTTTTATGGTGGTGTGTGGGTGTTAAGTGTTTAGAGTAGAGAGTAGAGAGATAATTAAGCAGCTTGGTAGCAGTTAATTCTCATTACCCACAGTTAATGCAGGTGGTTGGGTATTTATACCCTGATGTTTGGGCCCTTATGGGCTTTCGGGTCATGTTTAATGGACCCGGGTCATGTTCAAAGACCCATGAGCTCTAAGTAGGAGAGCAAGTAGCTTAGTCAAGAAGTGTTTTAGGTTTTTTAGTACTTTTGTCATAGTTCGAACAGTCCTATGGTCATAGTGTTCAAAATGATCTGTCCGGACCGGAGGCCTTGGACCGATCTGTCCTTGTCCGGGGAGCGTGCAGAATTCAGACTCATCAGTTCCAACATTGCTTCCCACTACGTACTTCAAACATTGGTGAATTGTGGACGATATAGCATGCATTTTAGACAACCATGATCTTCTAAAGATGGCGTTGTACAATGTGGGTGTGTCTACCACGACAAAAAATACCGTTACTATTTTCTTGAACACCCCCCTGCCCAGCTCTACCATTCCCTCGAATTCTCCGACAGCATCTGCGGTCGCATAAGTAAATCCTACTATCGTCCTGTCGGATCGTAGGATTTTTGGGGGGATTGGTTATCTGGTTGTATGTTCTCATGAACATAATATTGGCGGAACTCCCTATGTCAATCAAGATTTTTCTTATCTCGTTTCCAGCGATCTCTACTCTGATTACCACTGCGTCCTCATGTGGACCAGCTACCTACCTCATGTCGTCATCTTCGAAGAAAAGGATTGGTGAGGGATTCCGGTAAAGGTGTTGTTAGGGTGGCGACCAAAGTCCCACATCCCACATCGGTTAAACATGGGAAGGATCAATGGTATATAAGTAAGAACATACCTCAACTAGAATGAGGCCTTTTGGTAGTGGACGAAATACAAAGCCGTGAGGGCCTTCGGGTGCCAAAGCGGACAATTTCATACTAGTGTTGAGATCGGTTGTGTTCTTACTTATATACGGAGGCGGAATATGCAGAACCCCATATTCACAACACCCATATTCCCAACACATGGTATCAGAGCGTCAGGCCCAGACGGAACGCGATGGTGGTGATATTCTCGGAGGTCGAACATGATGAACCAATAGTCATGCTCAAGGTGTGAATTATCTACTCTATACATCCTAGTTTGGAGCGTTCATGACTCATTAAGCGGTAGTACTTGATTAGAGTGGATAGTGGAGCTAGAGCGTCCATGACTCATCAAGCGGTGGTACTTGATTGGAGTGGATAGTGGAGCTAGAGCGTCCATGACGCATCAAGCGGCGGTACTTGATTGGAGTGGATAGTGAAGCTAAGGAACAAGCGCAGGATGGTCGAGTGAGTAGATAGATCCGCTGTAAAAAGCTCTATTGCTCAGATGGAGCAATCTCTGATTAGAGTGAGCGGATGAAAGTCAATTGAGAGAAGGCTAAGTGGTACTTTGTTCGAGAGGAGGAATTGTTAGAGTGGCGACCAAAGTCCCACATCCCACATTGGTTAAACATGGGAATGATCAATGGTATATAAGTAAGAACATACCTCAACTAGAATGAGGCCTTTTGGTAGTGGACGAAATGCAAAGCCGTGAGGGCCTTCAGGTGCCAAAGCGGACAATATCATACTAGTGTTGAGATCGGTTGTGTTCTTACTTATATACGGAGGCGGAATATGCAAAACCCCATATTCACAACACCAATATTCCCAACAGGTGTGATGAGGCTCCTGCCTCTAACTGCGTTGCCAAACTTACGATGTGCCTCTTTCTTGAATAGTTTGATATACCTGCTACCGTATCCCCTCCGAAAATGGTTGGTGATTCGAAGAACGGACATAACTCACTGACCTTTCCTCTAGGGATTGATTCCTCTACCATGTTGATACTATTCCTGTCCGACTTCGGATCGAGATATTCCATGCTACATCAAACACATCCACAAATTCCTCTTTGATCACATCGGATATCATCATGGTATCGTCTTGCCTTGGAGCGACTTTTTGTTTTGGTTCCACTGCGGTATTCTTCTTGACAAAGTCAACCAGCTTTCGTTCTCTATCAGGTACTGGACTTCTCTCTTTAAAGCCACACCAGTCCTTAGTGTGATGTCGATATCATCATAGAACTGACAATACTTGTTCTTCCTGTGCTCCCTCGGAGTCTATAGTGGAAAAGGCTTACAGAAATGCACATTAGCACGTGTCTCTTTAAAGCCCACCTATTCGAAGTCGGTCTGACATACTGCTGAATTTCTTGACCTGCATGTTGATACTGTTGGTTCTGTGTCGCCTGTTGAGGGGTCTAATTTGCTGCTTGAATTGTTTGGGCTCGTGGTCGGATAGTTGCGACCGGTTGCGTAGCTTGTGGTTGGACATTCAGTGTCGTCATACTTGCTCTAGCTAAGTTCAAATCTTGACACAATTGAGACATATATTCTATTTCCGAGGCCCTAGTCTCCTCGACTAAGATTATTTTCTCTATATGATCCAACAAAGCTCCAAACGTCATAGCTTGTGTTTCCGCAACATTATCTTTCATTTCCCCCAGGAGAAGACCCATTCGGAAGGCAGCTAGTGCTACCTTGTCTTCGCAAAACTCCATGTCTTTCTTGACCTGGATGAATCGCTTCGTGTATTGTTTCAAACTTTCTCCAACTTTTTGTCGACAATGAATGATGGTATCTCCGTTGGCACAAAACCTTTTGCTTCCGATGAAATGCTGTCGGAATATACTCCATAACATATTTTTAATTCTTTATGCACCCCTGAGGCAGACGGTTGTACCACTTAGAGGCAACATTCTTGAACGTCTAAGAGAAATCTCTATACAATAACTTTTCGTCATCATCGTAGTTGATCATAAAGTTCTTAAACTGCTCAATATGGTTGTCTGGATCCTGGGTCCTATCAAATTTCTCTAGTTTAGAAATATCAAACCATTTAGGAAGATGTCCGGAGGGGATCTCCCGGGGGAGGGGGATGACCTCCAGTTGTGACCAACCTTGTAAGCACTTCCCCCCGGTAATCTTGATGGTAGCTATCAGACTGAGGTTGTGTCCGAGTGGTAACATGTTCTCCTCGTAGATTTCATGTTTTATCCTGATCCTCGGAATACACTTTCCGCTTACCAGCATCAGCTTTCTTTCTCGAATCGTTCGTTCTCCGACTGGTCCGATGAGCATGCTTCTGTGTCCTCGAATCTCTGTGCCTTCGATCCACCTTGTACCTTGAACCTGTCTCCAAAGAGGAAGACTTATCAGAACTCAAAGAGGTATACTCGCTAGACTCGGACGGCTCATATCTTTGCTCCGATCTAGCACGTCTTTTAGAACGTCGACGACTTTTCCTGCGTCGGTTCTCTTTGGGTGGAACAACATCTTGGGTTTGATCAGCCTCGATCCTTTCTTGTTGGACCTCAGATCTAACCTTTTTGGAACTCACCACCATGGCATCCCTTTCAACATTTAACCTTTCGATGTCTTCTAGTAACTCTTTTCGTCTAGCGACCAAAACTGATTCCTCTAAAAGCTCTTTCGTATATCGATTCGGAGCATTGCCTTCATTCGTGACCTGCTCTTCCATCAGATGGTCTCCAGACTCGACGCCGATTAAACCTCTAGTCGGATTAGTCTCGATTTCTCCACGGGTTTCTGTATCCATAATTGTTTTTAGCTTTAGTTTTCAAGGTTTTAGAAAATTAATTCTGGGTACCAAACGGTTCCCACAGACAGCGCCATTGATGAGCTCAGAGAATATTTAGTGAGGCTCATGATCGAAGATGTTCGTAGGAGAGGGTCGGACAAGAGAATATTTGTGTGATGTGACAGCAAACAGTGAATTGCTAAAAAGAGACAAAAGGAATAAATGTAGCAATTATTAATCAATCATTGGCCCCTTTTCCTAAAAAGGAATGTCCTTTATATAGTAAATGAGGTGGATGGTAAAATTACATAACTACCACCGTAAGAGTGGATTTCTTACCCCACTATTTGACTATTTACAAACAAGTTCTTGGGGTATATTATTTGACCCCCCCCCCCCCCGTATTTCTTATATGTACTTTACTTTGGTCCTTAATCATTAAATACATAGAACTTTATCTTATTTGTGAGCTAAATTACATCTTAGCCACATATATTTTCCTTTCCTTATCAGGTAATGTCCACTGGTTTTGTACATTTCAAGTATGAGATAGATGTTGATGTTCGCTCTTTAAAATCCTTTCACATCTTAAATGGTATTATCGATTATTTAGGTGATAAGTGGACCTCTTTTGAGTAGAGATAATATTACTATGAAGTATAGTATTAGTCAGTTTATAGGTTGTTTATTGAATAATGACGAGGAGTTCGCCGATATGGTTAAAATTTCCGAGCAAAGTGGTTTAATTTATCTAGAAATCTAGGTTTAAGGTGTCACCGAGCATATTTTGGGCTATAGATCAGAGTCTGTGGCAATTTTCCATAATATGAATATTATGGTAACTACTCTGATGTTAGTTTCTTAAATAATAAATCAGTAGAATTTGCTACCAAGTCTCGGGCTAAAGAAATTGAAGATGTAGGTCAAATCTTTAAAACGGGTTTGGTTGGTTTTAAACAGTCTCTATCTAAATTTGCTATAGAACACGGTTTTAGATTTAAATACAAACGGAATAGTAAAGAACGTGTTTCTGCTTATTTTTTTAAGGAGATCAAAAGTTGTGTTTGGAGAATCTATACCGCTATTAATCATGGTACTAAGTTTATGATTATTAGGAAATTTAACAAAGAGCATAGTTGTGGGGCCTTCTCAAAAAATATAGCTAGTAAACATCTATCTAGTGATATAGTTGCTAAAAAAATTCTAAGTGAGGTCAAAAGTAATTACAAGATTGGTGCTAGTGCTATTACAAGTATGTTAAAACCCCATCATGGATTAGAAGTTTCAGATCGAGTTGCATGGCGTGCTTTAGAGAAATCAATATTTTAACTATTTGGTGATAGCTTTTCTTCGTATGGTTTGATCGAATAATATTTTAGTGCTATGAAAGCTTTGGATCCCACGAGTGATTTTGTGATTGGTTGGGAAGTAAAAACTAAAACGTTTAAGCGTTATTTTGTTGTTGCATTTGGTGCATGTATTAATTGGTTGTAAAGTTGTATGTCAATGTTATACCTAGATGGAATTTTTCTCTTTGGAAACATAAAGGACATGTACGGTCTGATATAGCCAAAGATGGAAACCAAGCTAATATTATCTATTTTTCCTGCTTTATTTCTGATTTACTCAAATCTGTTTATTTCTGTTATTTTTTTATATACAATTTTGTTTGTGTAGTAGTGTACTAAAACTGTTAATTTTTTCAAGTTTATTTCCAGTAGCATTCGCTATTGTTGGATCCGAAAACTCAATTAACTGTCCATCAAGAGGCAAACTTATTCTCAAGAAGATCAACTGCATCCAATGTAAAAGAGTTGGAAACAACAACAAGAGGTCCTGCCAATAGACAAACATTTGAGTAGGGTGAAGCTATTTCCCCCATAAAATTTATTATTTCCTCCATCATTCATAAAAAAAAAACCATCTTATTATTTCCTCCATAAAGGAAAATCCTAATTTATCCTTATTTTAATTTTACACCAAAAACCAAATTTCTCTAGTAACTATCGACCTTCACCTCTTCTCTTCTAACCCTAAAAAACCTTAATGACCAAACAATTTTGAAGCAGTTTCCGGAATTTCAAAGATAAAAATCAATCGTTAATCTTATTTTTATTTTAAATATATGGGTTGCCATATCGAATAAAATCTAATTTTAAATTTATGATTTTTTTACATAATGAGTTATAGGAACTCTATATGCCAATAAAAAAAACTTGTGGTTTGATTAGTGTCGGTTGATTGGGTTCTTTTTTCAAATATTATATGAACTCAAAATTACGTTCTTTTTATATAAAAAAACATAATATTCAGAGTGGTTGTCTCGGTATTACATGTTTTTTAAAGCATGTAATTTTGTGACTAATCTTAAAAATAATTGAGTTTTTATGTTTTTTATTGTTTAATTTTAGAAGTTAAATCATATATGTTGGCTGTAATTTATGTTAATGATGTGTTTGTTGTAATAAGGGTTTAATACTGGATAGTGGCATCAAATTAATATTTCTTCAAAGTAATATTCCAAACAACTACATTCATAAATACAAACAACTATATATTGTGTGAATTCATATACTCAAGTGATTTTTGTTCTGAATTTTTGTTATTATGATATATCTTCGTGCGATTTTACGAACCATATACAAACACACAATATATTTCTTCAAAGTAATATTCCAAACAACTACATTCATAAATACAAACAACTATATATTGTGTGAAATATTTTGTATGATGAAGGTGGGCTCCGACATTGTAGAAGTGTTTTATGAATGCACAAACCATAATCCCGCAATTCCGCATTCAACATAATGGATTTATCCGTAGTAAATCCAATCCATTCCATTTAGCTTTACAACAACCTATATATAGCTAATAAGTCACTTTTCTAAACCTTACGTAAGCATAGTTCTATAGAAATTAATCATAAATAGTCATCCATAATTAATAACACTATTGTTATGATGAAATCAGTTTAACCTGTTCTTAAACAGGAACATAAAAAACAAAAAAGAATAAGTAAGTGAAATAGAGCTTTAGCCTATAACAATAAATGTCATAATCATAATAACTAAATCTAACTTCTTTAAACCCTAATTAAGGATAAGTTTGATAGAAATAAGCCCTAGCAAAGCACCCGCTAACTAAATCTAACTTCTTTAAACCCTAATTAAGGGTAAGTTTGATAGAAATAAGCCCTAGCAAAGCACCCGCTACCCTATTTTAGGATAAAATAGGCATGAAACCAGAATTCTTTGGTTTAACCATTCAAGCAATATATTAGAGGGAGAAGAGGTTCTTTAAATGGATCTTTGACACATAACAACAAACTTCCTAACCCTATTAAATTAAAAAGTGACCGTAACCACCGAGTAAGAATAAAACCAATAGAAAATCCAATTACCAAATTAAAACCAGCAAACTTACCCACCCATTTGTGTTTTCGTCGATCGGGAGAGTCTATCGGCGGCGACGGAGCAGATTTCATTGTCGGAAGATTCGGTATAGAGAGAAATGTTAGATATTGTTGAGAACGTTATGTCGATGTTGTTGTGCGATAAATTTCATTTGAGAGAAATGTGTTTCGGAAGAAGAGTGAGTGTGAGGCAAAGAGTGCGAAATTAGGGCTTAATGTTTTTTATTTGGGGCGGAATTATTTTGTTTTGTTTTAGGGCAATTATATTTTTTTGTCAAAAGGGGCTGGATTTATTTGTAAAATGGGTTTTTTTATAGGGCTTGGTAAGTAGAAACAGATATCAGCCCCATTATGTAAGTGTCCTATTATGTAAGTCTCCCTTTTATTAGGGAAAGTTGAACAACCTAACGTCTGTCCTGGTTTGGCTCGATGGTCTGGATAGAATAATACTCTCATCCGGGTCTCGAGATCGAACCTCCGCGACATGACACCCAAAAGAGGATCAGCAAAATTGATAAACTATATTATAAAAAGAGGTATTCTAAAATACCTTATTTTTAAGGCTAAAAAAGTTTTTTTAGGAAGTAGCTCACAAAATAATACCTTATTAAAGTTAATGTTTTTGACAATTTTATCTTTAAAAAAACCCTAAAATAGACTAATAAACTCAATTAAAACTAATACTTACTAAAATAATTAATTAAACTTACGTTAATTAAAAACTAACATTAAGCACCTAAGAGCATCTCTAATGGAAGCGTTATATCACAAAATTAATTCGATTTTCTTAATCCAAAGGGAAAAAAGAATGCGCTCTCCTTTCAGCTCCAAGAACGGACCGAGCCCTCTTTATCTCCCCATCTCTTCTAGATTTTATATTCCATCTCTTCTGCATTCCTCTTCTCCACTGTCTCCTGCATCAAAATGGAAGAATTCCTACCTTTTCAAGATACATTGTTTCAACAAAACAAGAACATAGCTCCAGCTAAAGCAAGGTATCATGAAAAAACCAGAAAAGAATGCAGTCTCAAACAAGTCAGAATGTCTAACATTTGCAACAATTTTTATAGGCAAGAAACGTAGTCAAGATTATTTGGTCCACATAGACAGAGCTATATGGGCCTTAGTAATCCATTATATTATCTATATAATATATTTAGTATTAAATAGTAATAAATAGATTTTATTCTAGAAATAATTAAATCGAAAATCATTTATATAATAGATATATAAATATAATATATTTAAAGAAATTATAAAACCATTAAAAAAGAAAATTATTATTTATATTTTATATAAAATAAATAAATAAATTTGATTGGTACAAAATAATAAAAGCTATATTTGTTTAAAAAATATAACAAATGAATTTAATTGGTCATGGATACTTAATGTTATTTAATATTGTATCGGTAATATTCAACGACACTTAATTTGAAATTGATTTTTTTATTAAAATTAAAATTATTAAAGAAATAATGAAGTAATATATATAAAATATTGATTTTAAAAGACAATGATATAGAATTATATATTCATTTATATCATATATATATATATATATATAATTTATTTTTCGATATATATAATATAAATAAAATAATAATTGAATATATACAATATAAATAGATATATTGATTTAAAAATACAATAATATAGATTTATATATAGATTCGATAATGTTAGTAAGTACTAATTATGATAGTTATTTAAAAACTGTTTTATTATTATTATTATTATTATTATTATTATTATTATTATTGCCTTTTTTAGGCTCAGTCTTGTTTACCATGAATTTGAATAATTTTCCTAGATTGATTTTTCTTTTCCAAATTAATAAAAATGAAATTTAATGTAATTGAATAATATAATATGCGGGAGACCAAATATAATGTATTAGAATAAATTATTAAAAGATTATATGTAATTATTACATGACACTAAAACTTTTATATATATATATATATATATATATATAAAAGATAAATTATTGCATGTATCAATTTTGGAAGAGACATCCAAGATCAACTGAAAATAGTATCGAAGTTCGCACATGGTCTGCCAAAAATAAATCTGCTTACTCAATTCTTTCAATCTCTAAAATTTGAAGCAGATTACATATATACCATATGAGACTAGGCATATATTAATTGAAACACAATGATGCGCCTCTTGAAATGGATTGGAAACTTCAATGTCAATAAAAAATGTTCGATCACGCGAGTCTTGATTAAGATTGAAAAGCTTCATGAACAATTATTCAATGAAATTATAATCAAAACTATTGCTTCTGTTGTTGGAGATCCTTTAGTTATCAAGGTTCATGACAAAAATAGAGCATTTCACAACTATTTCTCTGTCTGGCTGGAGATGGATATGTCAAAGAAACTTTTAGATGATGTTTGGATAGGATTTGGCTCAAATCAAGGATGTTGTATTAAAATCGGTTACATTAACATTCCACAATATTATAAGAATTGTCAACACCTCGGTCACGACATTGAACAATGTAAGAAAACCCAGACATCAATTCAACCTTATACTGAGACGAATCATAAGACCACTACAAAAGAAGATGCTACAAGTAAACCACAAGAAAATATCATCCAAGAGAAGATCAAGAATCAGATTATATGAGTTATAATCAACCCAAATGGCAGAAAGAAAACAACAGAACAAAGAAAGCATAATCAGGAAAAAACAATGGTGAATCTTATAGAAATATCTTGGATCAAGTCAGGGAGCAATCCAATATTCCCAAAGAAGGATTTGAAACTCAAGAACAAGGGGAAATCATTGAAGCAATTCACACTTTGGAGTATGTTTATAATGTATCTAATACTCTAGACTATGAAAATCTAGTTTCTGATAACTAATCACTAAAGCTAGATAATATAAGAAGCAAACATTCTTCACCAATAGCAAGAAAAAGAAATATTGAATTAAATCAAACATCTCAAGAGTTCAATAGAGAATAATATGACCCAAGCTTTAAAGAGATTTTTGATAAGATGATAGAAGAAGCTAAAAGAAATAAGAAAACCAAAAGCAAGATCATCAAGGCCCTTCAATTCACAGGAACTAAGTAAATCTAAATCCTCTTTCATTAACTCAACTTAACTGGAATATAAGAGGTTTAGAGACAAGTCTTCGATTAGAAGGCTCAAATACTTAATCAACAAAAATCAAATTAAATTAGTTGTCATTCAGTAGCCTCTGATTGACAGTGACAATATTGAAACTATTGCTAAAAAGATAGGCTTTAATCAGTTCAAGGCTAATACCTCTAATAAAATAGAGTATGACTATATATACCCAATTCCGGTTTAAGTATACCCAAAATCCTCATTTGACTTTAGTTTGACTTTTTTTGACCAAATTACCCTCGACAATAAAATTAATCTCGAAACTTCCATTAAGTAAAAAACAACTACTAAGTGTATCCTAAGTATATCCAATTCACCGAATAACCTATTTCGCTATATATACCCAAATAAACATTCTTCTTTAGTGAATTTATCATCCAAATAGTCTAGTATTATTAAATTCTTTGAAACCAAGTTCAAACTTCAAAATAAAATCAAGAACATTCAACCTCATTCTAGAGAAAAACACAAAATTGATCATGACTCAACCAGAACTAGGGATTAGTGTGGAGGAATTGATGTCACCGGAGATAAGGGATGATGAAATGTCGCCGGAAAAGGAGTTGGAGTCGCTGGAGAAGCATCCATCGTCAGAAAAGGTAGAAATTTGTCTGGTAGCCTCAGCACCATCGGTTCCTCGCCATGGAACCGGTAGTGCGTAGGTCACGCACGGCCGGTTCTCGGCCTAAGAACCGGCCGTGCATGACCTACGCACCACCGGTTCCATGGCCAGGAACTGATGGTGCTCAGGCCTTTATCCGGTCGGTACTGAGGCCTTAGTACCACGGGTTCTGTGGCCTTGAACCGGTGGTGCAGGGGCATCAGTCCGCTCGGTTCTGAGGCCTCTTCACCACCGGTTCAAGGCCATAGAACCGGTGGTGCACCTGGTCTTAACCTTCGGTTCGCGCAATTTTTTCGTAAAATATCAAGGTTTTTTTCGTTTTTAATTATACCTGATTGCTTATTGTGGTTTGTTGTTGTGTAACAGGGGACGGATGTCGCCAATGGTACTGAGCAACCTTTCGCTACTGACTACAGTCATTTGTTCTTCACTACCGAGTTCTATACACACGACGGGTTGATTAAATGGGCTACAAAGATAGGAAAACTCCATGGTATGGTTATCAACATAAGTCGGTGCGATAAAGTAAACAATATAAAAAGTCATAGGATATATTTCCAGTGTGAGAGGTCGGGAAAATATACTTCAAGAGTAGCAGAAAAAGACCGTAAACGAAAGTCTACAGGAACGAAAAAGATTGACTGCCTATTTTAGCTTATCGGGTTAATGGTGGAACCAGATGAATGGAAGTTAGAAGTAAAAGGTGGTACTCATAACCACGAGAGTTCAAAACAGCTAGACGTCATTCTTTTGCTGGCCGTTTGAATGATAAAGAGATGGAATATGTTGAACGAGCGACCTACATTGGTACTAACCCCAGAGATATACTGAATGGTATTAAGAAGCTAAACGAAGATAATGTTTCTTCCATGCGCACCATCTACAATGCACGAAAGAAAAGTAGGGTTTTAAAAAAGGCGGGTAGGTTACAACTCCAGTTCTTGTTGGGGGAGCTTAAGTCACATAATTATTATGAATAGCATAAATCTGGTGAAGACGATGGACAAGTCATTACAAATATGTTTTTCGCCCATCCAGTCAGTGTTAACCTTTTGCGGACATTTCCAACAGTTTTGATCATGGATAGTACGTATAAAGTCATACAATATGGTATGCCATTGTTTGAGATAGTGGGTGTGATGTGTACCGGATTGACTTTCTGTGCGGCATTTGTCTTCATGTCCGGTGAGAAGTTAAACAACTTCAAATGGGTGTTAGAGTGTTTGAAGCCGTTGATTTCCGTTCACGGAATTCAAGAACCTCGTGCCATCCTGACCGACAGAGATTTAGCACTGATGAACGTTATAGAAGTGGTATTCCGAGAGACAACACATATGATATGTCGATGGCACATAGCACAAAATGTTTAGGGGAAAACAAGAAAATACTTCCCCAAGAAAAGTGATCATTTGAAATTTGTTTCTGCTTGGAAGAAGATTACGTATGCAACATACTTTAGTCATACTTTTTTACCTCTGCGCGATAAACCCCCCATTATGGCCCAAAGACGTGAAATTGGGTTTGGATTTGTTGATATTAATCACTTCGTCAATGTAAGTCATTCGATTTATGGTTTTGTTATTACTTACAACTGTATTACTCAATTTTTTATTCTCATTTAAGTAGTATTAAACAGCTATCAATCAAGCCCCTATGCCCGTGCGCACGCATACATCCTACGTGGCAGAAGTTGAAGAGCGCAGAGGCTACGTATTGGGAGCTACCAATAGTTGGTCACTGCAAAATATACACTGAGCTCGAAGGGAGAAAGCTAGTTTGTTCATTCCCAAAAGTAACTAATCTTGATGAATTTTAGTAGTCGATTTATATCTTTTGGTCGGATTTATGTTCATGTTTCGATTGTATTTATGTCTTTTGGTTGCTTTATGTCTTTTGGTCGGATTTATGTTGTTTAGAACTTTGTTTACTTTATCATAACGTTTTGTATTTCAGTTATTTGACCGTAATTCATGAAATTTTCCAACTTATAGCGATAAGAAACTAATCATTTCATAACTTAATATCAAACGTTATAAACAAGCAACAACAACATCGTAGAAACATGAGTACATAAATTGAGATTGAACAGACAGTTAGTCAAAATCGTACCTTTCATTGTCGCTGAGAATACGCACTGTTTCCTCCTTCATGGCAATTTGAGAATGAACGTATTCTGCCATTTCTAAAGACAAATAGTCTGTGATCATTAAACCGAAGGAGTTGAATGCTCCGTTCCTAACTTCTAGGGGCTCGTTAAATACCAAGAACATCGGTCCACTAGTTATACACCTATACCTAGTGGCTACCTCCTCACGAGTACAATAGGCATTTTTCTAGACGTAGACATTTCGTCGTACATGAAATACATCATACACAACACTTCATTAAAAAACTCATCGGTATTATTGTTCGGCCGTTTGAACTTCACGTGTTTCGCAGCCTTGAGTAGATGAGCATCATCAAAGACACTCCAACCCATTAAGAAAGACTTCAACTTGGTTTGAAGAAGAGTTTTGTGTGTTTGGTGTTGTAACTTAGACCTCTTTAAATAGAAAAATGAAAAATTACTTTGGTGGGAATTACAGAGCGCGAAGAAAAAAAACGCGGGAAAAAATACTGGGAAAACATTTCAAGTACCAATTGCGCACCATAGGTACTGCCTACTGTGTACCTATGGTGCACAGTGGAGTGTACCGATGGTGCCAAGTCCCTAGGAAACCCTTGCCAAGGAGGACTCGGCCCGAACCTTCTCTCACGTCTGTTCCAGAAGTTCAAGAGAAAAATATGTCTGACGACCCTGATAATGATAAAGAGAACCCTGACACTGTGGTGATTGAGGTGGAACCTGTTCGAGTTGCTCTTACTGATGTTCCTTCCCCAGAAAATGATGCTCTGGCTCCTCCCTCGGAACCTACCACTAGTCCTCCCCCTCATCGAGGTGAGACTTATTTGGTAAAGAGTAAAAAAAAAGCGTTCCACAGCTCTGTCTTCGAATATAGAGGACATTTTGGGCAAAAACTTTCACGGTATTGAAGCTAAACACTTCTTGGCTTTGTATAAAGTGAATTATAAATATTTTCATCCGACCGAAGAGGTCAAGCTAATGGATCGCTAGGGTAATCCGACTAACATCACTATCCGATTTCATACTGTTGGCGAGACACCTCTATCGGTTTGGAACAATGGGTTGGTGCTTCATACTGAGCTGATGAACTGGGGTCCCCGACTACCCCTCGATCCTCTACTGACTGACTACTCCCATTTAGTCGGACTTTGTCCTTCTCAGCCCGGGCCTAACATGTGGTACACCCTCATGGCCTGCATTATGGCTTCGAGGCTCTTCGAGAACGCTTTCACTATGGAACAGCTTATTGTCGTCTCGGGTGTGGCCAAGAGTTCCCACTACTCCTTCTATTGGATTGGTTTTCCCAGGCAACTTAAAGTGATAAAGGATATTTTGGAGGTCGACAAGAAGTGGAAGTAACAGCTCCTGTTTATTTTCGGGTTGTGGGAGACTGGCTTTGAAGACTCTGAAGACCTTCCCCATCGGTTGACACTAAAGTAGACCGGACAAGGTAAGTATTCTCACCTAAGTTTTTTCCGAGTCGTCGGATTCGGTAGATTCTAACTTTGTTTCTTTTTCAGCCATGAAGGGGATTGCTAAATCCTTTAAGTGTTACGCTAAATCCGACAAGGCTATCTTCGAGAAGCTAAGTGCTTGGGCAGGTGACCACTAGGATCACAACTTTCACCAAAAATTTCTTGCTATGAACTTTTCCAAGTGTAATTTGTGGCGGTGCAATCTTAGTGAGAAGAAGACCGCCTCCGAATTTATGGTGCCACCCCCTAGTAACGATATCCTTAAACGTTTAGAATGCTTGGACAATACAGTTTACCTCCTCACTCGGGCCCGAGCTCCGAGTCATGAAGATGCCGAAAAACTCGAGGAAGGAGAGGAAGAAGAGACAGAGGAAGACGCCGAGTCTGAGTAAGACGCTCCCGAGGAGAGAAGGGTCAATGCTCAAGAGGGTTCTCAACCCGAGGCTAATGGCGGTCCCCAAGAAAGAGTGCGAGGCAGTCCTTCAACAGGGGCTCAGGATGATCAACATAACGAAACCCAAGTGGGCTTGCCACAAGATGCGAGGTTATCAGAGCCTCAACCGGAAGCCCCCCCCCCCCCCCCCCTCCGGTCCTCAGAAAGTCTCCCCGACCTCTCATCCAAAAAACAAGTCAAGTGAAGTTGATCATACAGTTGAGATTAGGCCTCAAGGTCGGGCTGGTGCAACAAGGCTGCAGAGGTTTACAACTCAGGAGAAGAAGAAGAGGATCGTTCAGAGTGAAGGGAAGAGCGATAACACTACTCGTCCAAGCCTGTCTTTGTCCAAAACGTTTGTGGTTGTCGACTCGGACTCTGGTGGAGAATTTGTTTCCAAACGAAGGGAAACTTAAGAAGGTTATTCCAACGAGGAAACCGATCGAGTTAGCAAACCGATCACGTATCATATTTTTGTACTAACTCCTTGGGGTCCCCTGAGATAGTCGGCCAATAATATCCTGCCAGAAGAACTCTTTGTATCAGCGTTTTGTATTCATAGTGTGCAGATCCTTCCCCGTCGTGCAGCTCTGAGAGAATTAGCTGTGACTCATCCTTCCCTAAACAGCGTAGTAGAGGCCGGCTAAAAGATATTTTATACAGAACATCTCCGAGGACCACGTACCCGTAAGCTTTAAAACGTATTCTCTTGGCTTTTACTTTGTCAACGAGCAGTGTGTCATGGATCAAGAAGTCTTGTATCTCCTTTCTCCAATGTTTCGTTAGGGCCGTGGATAGCTGGAAAGCTTCGATACTACCTTCAACTGATTCAAATGCCTTAATTATCGAAGGATTTTCTCGAGTGACTATCCACAGGTGTTCCTCTGAATAAAACGATTTGGCCAAGGAATCAGCCACTGAATTCCCTGCCCTATGAACATGTTCGAATCAGACATTTTCGAATTCTAAGGTCAAAGCCTTCAAAACTCCCAGATACTTCACCAAATGATATTTCCTTGCTTCTGAACACCCCATAGCATGGTTCACCAGAAGTTGAGAGTCGCTAATTAATTTGACCCGTTTAGCCCCACAAATCTTTGCAAGTCTTAATCCGTTCAGGGCCGCTTCATACTCTTCCTAGTTGTTCGATGCCTGGAATCCAAGTCGGATTTCCTGGTACATTGCAATTCCATTCGGGGAGGTTAGTTGCACTCCGGCTCCGCAGCCATATGAGCTGGATCCCCCGTCGGTTCGGACTAACCACTTAAGATCAGAATTTTCTTTCTCCATGTCCACGCCAACTCTGTGCTTTGATTGCAGTTCTTGGTTCAAAATCAATGTCGAAATCCCCGAGTTCTACCGACCACTTGGTTATTCTTCCGGGCACATCGGGCCTCTGTAACATATTTTTAGAAGGAAAAGATGTCGTACTACCACCGTATGAGCTTGGAAGTAGGGCCTCATCTTTTGAGCTGATGTTACTAGAGCAAGTGCTAGCTTTTCTAACTTAAGGTATCTTTTTTCTGCATCCAAAAGACTTTTGCTTACGTAGTAGACTGGTCATGGAACGTTCGATTCTTCTCGGACTAAAACCAAGCTGGCTGCAAAGTTGGACACTGCTAAATAGATGAACAACTTCTCCCCCGGAAATGGATTTGTCAGGATTTTCGGGGATGAGAGATGTTACTTGATGTGATTAAACGCGTCCGAGCATTCTTGCGTCCAATCAAAGCAATTCGCTTTCCTCAGCACTTGGAAGAGGAAAGCAGCCAGTCTTCTGGTTAAAATTGTACCTCTTTGATCGTTCTAGGTGGATCCATTGTACATAAGGCATTTAGCTTCACCGGATCAGCTTTAATACCCTCTTCACCGACTATGTAGCCTAAGAACTTTCCAGATCTTACCCCAAACGTACATTATTCTGGGTTCAACATTAGATTTATTTCGGCCAGATTAGCGAAGATTTCTTCCAAGTGAGCTAAATGATCCTCATCTCTAGGGATTTTAACTAACATGTCATCAATATAGACTTCCACATTTCTGCCGATCTGACTCTCGAAAGCTTTGTTCACTAAACATTGGTATGTTGCCCCCGCATTCTTTAGTCTAAACGACATAACCTTGTAGCAGTGTAGACCCATTCCGGTGATGAAAGTCATGCTCTCCTGATCCCTCGGGTCCATCCGGATTTGATTGTATCCAGCGTATGCGTCCATAAAGGACAATAAACGATTTCCGGACATCGAGTCCACTAGTTGATCAGTGAATTCTACACACATTCCCCATTTGCTGTTTTTATTCTTCACTAAGACCGGATTGGCCGTCCACAATGGATATTGTGATTCGCGGATGTGGGCTACTTTCGTTAAACGATCTACCTCTGCCATTATTGCTTCAGCTTTCTCTTGAGAAAAAGATCTTCTCTTTTGAATGATCGGTCGAACACTGTTCCGTATAGCCAACCTGTGACAGATGATATCTTCTGGGACCCCTGGGACATCTTCTGTGCACCAAGCAAAAAAATGTAATTTGGTTGAAAGAAATCTGAGTAAGCTTTCTTTTACCTCTAATGATAGCCTTGTTCCTATCTTGAGACTTTTTCCAGGGCTAAAACCATGATCCTTGAAGCCTTTATGAGGGACCATGAACCCAGGGGACTCCCTCGGATCATCAACAGGATCGGAATCCGAAGGAGGCCACTCTGACTGCTATCCCTTTTTGGATCCGACCCCCTTCAACTGCCTGAGGGCCAGCGCTGCTTTGTAGCATTCCCTAGCCATTTTCTGACTTGATCTTACTGTTCCAACATTGCTTCCCACTACGTACTTCAAACATTGGTGAATTTTGGACGTTACAGCATGCATTTTAGATAACCATGATCTTCTGAAGATGGCGTTTTACGATGTGGGTGCGTCTACCACGACAAAAAATACCGTTACTATTTTCTTGAATGCCCCCCTGCCCAGCTCTACCATTCCCTCGAATTCTCCAACAGCATCCGCGGACGCACCAGTAAAGCCTACTATCGTCCTGTCGGATCGTAGGATTGTTGGGGGATTGGTTATCTGGTTGTAGGTAGTCATGAACATAATGTTGGCGGAACTCCCTGTATCAATCAAGATTTTTTCTTATCTCGTTTCCAACGATCTCTACTCCGATTATCACCGCGTCCTCATGTGGACCAGCTACCTCCCTCATGTCGTCATTTTCGAAGTAAAGGATTGGTGACGGATTCCGGTAAAGGTGTGATGAGGCTCCTGCCTCCAACTGCGTTGCCAAACTTACGATGTGCCTCTTCCTCGAATAGTTTGATATACCTGCTACTGTATCCTTTCCGAAAATGGTTAGCGATTCGAAGAACGGGCATAACTCACTGACCTTTCCTCTAGGGATTGACTCCTCTACCATGTTGACACTATTCCTGCCCGACTTCGGATCGAGATATTCAGTGGCTACATTAAACGTATCCACAAATTCCTCTTTGATCACATCGGATATCATCATGGTATCGTCTTGCCTTGGAGCGACTTTTTGTTTTGGTGCCACTGCGGTATTCTTCTTGACAAAGTCAACCAGCTTTCCGTGCTCTATCAGGTACTGGACTTATTTCTTTAAAGCCACACCAGTCCTTAGTGTGATGCCCGATATCATCATGGAACTGACAGTACTTGTTCTTCATGTGCTCCCTTGGAGTCTATAGTGGAAAAGGCTTGCGGAAATGCACACTTCCACGTGTCTTTTGGAAAATAGTTGAGACACACTCAGTTTACTCGGTGTACTGAGCCGGTCAGACCCACCTATTCGAAGCCGGTCTGAAATGCTGCTAAACTGCTTGACCTGCCTGTTGATACTGTTGGTTCTATGTCGCCCGTTGAGGGGTATGATTCTTTGCTTGAACTGTTTGGGCCCGTGGTCCGACAATTGCGACCGGTTGCGTATCTTGTGGTCGGACATTCATTGTCGTCGTACTTACTCTGGCTAAGTTCGGATCTTGACAGAATTGGGACATGGATTCTATTTTTGAGGCCGTAGTCTCCTCGACTAAGATTATTTTCTCTATCTGATCCAACAAAGCTCCAAACATCATAGCTTGTGTTTCCGCAGCATTATTTTTCATTACCCCGGGAAAAGACCCATTCGGAAGGCAGCTAGTGATACCTTGTCTTCGCAAAACTCCATGTCTGTCTTGACCTAGATAAATCGCTTCGTGTATTGTTTCAAACTTTCTCCAATTTTTTGTCGACAATAAATGATGGTATCTCCGTTGGCACGAAACCTTTTGCTTCCGACGAAGTGCTGTCAGAACATACTCCATAATATATTTTTAATTCTTTATGCACCCTTGAGGCAGACGGTTGTACCACTTAGAGGGAGAATTCTTGAACGTCTGAGAGAAATCTCTACCCAATAACTTGTCGTCATCATCGTAGTTGATCATAAAGTTCTTAAACTGCTCAATATGGTTGTCTGGATCCTGGGTCCCATCAAATTTCTCTAGTTTAGAAGTATAAAACCATTTAGGAAGATGTCCGGAGAGGATCTCCGGGGAGAGAGGGGATGACCTCCAGTTGTGACCAACCTTGTAAGAACTTCCCCCAGTAATCTTGATGGTAGCTATCGGACTGAGGTTGTCTCCGAGTGGTGACATGTTCTCCTCGTAGATTTCATGTTTTATCCTGATCCTCGGAATACACTTTCCGCTTACCAGCATCAGCTTTCTTTCTCGAATCGTTCCTTCTTCGACTGGTCCGATGAGCATGCTTGTGTGTCCTCGAATTTTTGTGCCTTCGATCCACCTTGTACCTCGAATCTGTCTCTAAAGAGGAAGACTTATCAGAACTCAAAGAGGTATACTCGCTAGACTCGGACGGCTCATATATTTGCTCCGATCTAGCACGTCTTTTAGAATGTCGATGACTTTTCCTAAGTCGGTTCTCTTTGGGTGGAACAGCATCTTGGGTTTGATCAGCCTCGATCCTTTCTTGTTGGACCTCAGATCTGACACTTTTGGAACTCACCACCATGGTATCCCTTTCAGCATTTAACCTTTCGATGTCTTCTAGTAACTCTTTTCATCTAGCAACCAAAACTGATTCCTCTAAAAGCTCTTCCGCATATCGATTCGGAGCATTGCCTTCATTTGTGACCTGCTCTTCCATCAGATGGTCTTCAGACTCGACACCGATAAATCTCTAGTCGGATTAGTCTCGATCTCTCCACGAGTTTCTGTATCCATAATTTTTTTAGCTTTAGTTTTCAAGGTTTTAGAAAATTAATTCTGGGTAGTAAACAGTTCCCACAGACGACGCCATTGATAAGCTCAGAGAATATTTAGTGAGGCTCATGAGCCAAGATGTTCGTAGGAGAGGGTCGGACAAGAGAATATTCGTGTGATGTGACAGCAAACAGTGAATTGCTAAAAAGATATAAAAAGAATAAATATAGCAATTATTTATCAATCATTGGCCCATTTTCCCAAAAGGGAATGTCCTTTATATAGTAAATGAGGTGAATGGTAAAATTACATAACTACCACCGTAAGAGTGGATTTCTTACCCCACTATTTGACTATTTACAAACAAGTTTTTGGGGTATATCATTTGACCCCTCCTATTTCTTATGTGTGCTTTACTTTGGTCCTTAATCATTAAATACATAGAACTTGATCTTATTTGTGAGCTAAATTACATCTTCGCCACATATATTGTCCTTCCCTTATCAGGTAATGTCCACTGGTTTTGTACATTTCAAGTATGGAATAGATGTTGATGTTCGCTCTTTAAAATCCTTTCACATCTTAAATGGTATTATCGATTATTTAGGTGATAAGTGGACCTGTTTTGAGTAGAGATAATATTACTATGAAGTATAGTATTAGTCAGTTTATAGGCTGTTTATTGAATAATGATGAGGAGTTCGCCGATATGGTTAAAATTTCTGAGCAAAGTGGTTTAATTTATCTAGAAATCCAGGTTGAAGGTGTCACCGAACATATTTTGGGCTATAGATCAGAGTCTGTGGCAATTTCCCATAATATGAATATTATGGTAAACTACTCTGATGTTAGTTTCTTAAATAATAAATCAGTAGAATTTGCTACCAAGTCTTGGGCTAAAGAAATTGAAGATGTAGGTCAAATCTTTAAAACGGGTTCGGTTGGTTTTAAACAGTCTCTATCTAAATTTGCTATAGAACACGGTTTAAGATTTAAATACAAACAGAATAGTAAAGAATGTGTTTCTGCTTATTTTTTTAAGGAGAGTTAAAGTTGTGTTTGGAGAATCTATACCGCTATTGATCATGGTACTAAGTTTATGATTATTAGGAAATTTAACAAAGAGCATAGTTGTGGGGCTTTCTCAAAAAATGTAGCTAGTAAACATCTATCCAGTGATATAGTTGCTAAAAAAATTCTAAGTGAGGTCAAAAGTAATAACAAGATTGGTGCTAGTGCTATTAAAAGTATGTTAAAATCCCATCATGGATTAGAAGTTTCAGATCGAGTTGCATGACGTGCTTTAGATAAAGCAATGTTTTAACTATTTGGTGATAGCTTTTCTTCGTATGGTTTGATCAAATGATATTTTAGTGCTATGAATGCTTTGGATACCACGAGTGATTTTGTGCTTGGTTGGGAAGTAAAAACTAAGATGTTTAAGCGTTATTTTGTTTCATTTGGTGCATGTATTAATTGGTTGTAAAGTTGTATGTCAATGTTATACCTAGATGGAATTTTTCTCTTTGGAAACATAAAGGACATGTACTGCTTTATTTATGATTTACTCAAATCTGTTTATTTCTGTTATTTTTTTATATACAATTTTGCTTTATTTATGATTTACTCAAATCTGTTTATTTCTGTTATTTTTTTATATACAATTTTGTTTGTGTAGTAGTGTACTAAAACTGTTAATTGTATTAATTTTTCAAGTTTATTTCCAGTAGCGATTGTATTAATTTTTCAAGTTTATTTCCAGTAGCATTCGCTATTGTTGGATTTGAAGACTCAATTAACTGCCCATCAAGAGGCAAACTTATTCTTGAATACTCAGTTAACTGTCCATCAAGAGGCAAACTTATTCTTGCAAACTTATTCTCTGGACAAACTTATTCTTGCAAACTTATTCTCAAGAAGATCAACTGCATCCAATGTAAAAGAGTTGGAAACAACAACAAGAGGGTCCGCCCAATAGACAAACATTTGAGTATTATGTCGCCCAATAGACAAACATTTGAGTATTATGTTGTGATTGAATTATCAATCTATTATATTTTGTAAGGAGACTAAATTAAGGATATATATTTTTTATGATTTCTAATATGATTAAATAAATAGATTAATATGTGAAGTGATACAGAAAAATTAAGAATTATATTTCTACAAATAATAATCATAACACTTAATTAATTACAATAAAAATTATTTCTAAGGTCTTTACAAACACACAGTATATTTCTTCAAAGTAATATTCCAAACAACTACATTCATAAATACAAACAACTATATACTGTCAACTATATACTGTCTGAAATATTTTGGCTCTCCGTATGCAAGCTTCACTTGCAAGCTCTGTATGATGAAGATATGATGAAGGTGGGGCTCCGTAGAAGTCTTTCATGAATGCACAAACCAGAATTCTGCATTTAACATAATAGATTTATCCGTAGTAAATCCACTTTAAACCCAAATTAAGCTTATGCATTCGGAATACATTCCTCAATCCACTTTAGCTTTACAACAACCTACTCACCCTATATAGCTAATAAGTCACTTTTCTAAACATTAAGTAAGCATAGTTCTATAGAGATTAGTCATAAATAGTCATCCAGAATTAATAACACAATTGTACAATGATGAAAGCAGTTTAATCCTGTTTAAGAACAACAAAAACATCAAAAGTGAAATAGAGCTTAACAAATGTCTTAATCATAATCTGACTTCTTTAAACCCTAATTAAGGGTAAGTTTGATAGAAATAAGCCCTAGCAAAGCACCCGGTACCCTAAAACCCGATACCCTAAAACCCGATACCCTAAAACCCGATACCCTAAAACCCGATACCCTATTTTAGGATAAAATAGGCATGAAACCAGAATTCTTTGGTTTAACTATTCAAACAATCTATCAGAGGGAGAAGAAGTTCGTTAAATGGATCTTTGACACATAACAACAAACTTCATAACCCTGTTGAATTAAAAATTAACCGTAAACACCGAGTAAGCATAAAACCAATAGAAAATCCAATTACCAAATTAAAAACAGCAAACTTACCCATTTGTGCTTTCGTCGACCGGGAGAGTCTATTGGCGGCGACGGAGCAGATTTCACTGCCAGAAGATTCGGTTGAGAGAGAAATTTTAGATGTTGTTGAGAATGTTAGGTCGAGATGTTGTTGAGAATGTTAGGTCGATGTTGTTGTGGGAGAAATTTTAGTTGAGAGAAATGTGTTTCGGAAGATGAGTGAGTGTGAGGCTAAAGAGTGAGAAATTTGAGGCTGGATTTATTTATTATTTGTAAAATGGGTTTTTGGATAGGGCTGAATAAGTAGAAACACATATCAGTAAGTCTCCCTTTTATTATTAAAAGTTCAAAAACCTAACGTCTGTCCTGGTTTGGCTTGATGGTCTGGGTAGAATAACGCTCTCATCCGGATCTCTAGATCGAGCCACCACCACATGACACCCAAAAGAGGATTGGCAGAATTGATAAACTATATTATAAAAAGAGGTATTCTAAAATACCTTATTTTTAAGGCTAAAAACGTTTCGCTCACAAAATAATACCTTATTAAAGTTAATGTTTTTGACAATTTTATCTTTAAAAAACCCTTAAAAAACTAATAAACTCAAT
Organism: Limnanthes douglasii subsp. nivea; assembly: GCA_036936605.1. Lineage (NCBI taxonomy): Eukaryota > Viridiplantae > Streptophyta > Magnoliopsida > Brassicales > Limnanthaceae > Limnanthes > Limnanthes douglasii. The sequence continues at coordinate 76,589,350 of JAUPFV010000004.1, forward strand.
TAAAACTAATATAGTTTTGTTTTTCAAGAAAACCCTAAAATAGACTAATAAACTCAATTAAAACTAATACTTACTAAAATAATTAATTAAACTTACGTTAATTAAAAACTAACCTAACATTAAGCACCTAAGAGCATCTCTAATGGAAACGTTATATCATAAAGTTAATTTGATTTTCTTAATCGAAGGGAGGGGAAAAAGAATGCGCTCTCCTTTCAGCTCCAAGAATGGACCGAGCCCTCTTTATCTCCCCGTCTTTTCTAGATTTCATATTCCATCTCTTCTGCATTCCTCTTCTCCTTGAATTATATTTCTTGGATAAAATAGCTCCTCCTCGGTCTCCTGCATCAAAATGGAAGAATTCCTGCCTTTTCAAGATACATTATTTCAACAAAACAAGAACATAAGCAAGGCATCATGAAAAAAACCAGAAAAGAATGCAGTCTCAAACAAGTCAGAATGTCTAACATTTGCAACAATTTTTATAGGCAAGAAACGTAGTCAAGATTATTTGGACAAGAAAGCCTTACCCAAAAACAAGACCATATGTCCAGAGCTATATGGGCCTGAGTAATCCATTATATTATCTATATAATATATTTAGTATTAAATAGTAATAAATAGATTTTATTCTAGAAATAATTAAATCGAAAATCATTTATATAATAGATATATAAATATAATATATTTAAAGAAATTATAAAACCATTAAAAAAGAAAATTATTATTTATATTTTATATAAAATAAATAAATAAATTTGATTGGTACAAAATAATAAAAGCTATATTTGTTTAAAAAATATAACAAATGAATTTAATTGGTCATGGATACTTAATGTTATTTAATATTGTATCGGTAATATTCAACGACATTTAATTTGAAATCGATTTTTTTGTTAAAATTAAAATTATTAAAGAAATGATGAAGTAATATATATAAAATATTGATTTTAAAAGACAATGATATAGAATTATATATTTATTTATATCATATATATATATATATATATATATATATATATATAATTTATTTTTCGATATATATAATATAAATAAAATAATAATTGAATATATACAATATAAATAGATATATTGATTTAAAAATACAATAATATAGATTTATATATAGATTCGATAATGTTAGTAAGTACTAATTATGAATCTGAATAATTTTCTTAGATTGATTTTTATTTTCCAAATTAATAAAAAATAAATTTAATTTAATTGAATAATATAATATGCGGGAGACCAAATATAATGTATTAGAATACTGAAATTATTAAAAGATTATATGTAATTATTACATAACATTAAAAATTTTATATATATATATATAAGATAAATTATTGCATGTATCTTCCCAAAGGAGGTTTTGAAACTCAAGAATTAGGAAACTTCAATCTCAATCCTGAACAATTATTCAATGAAAGTATAATAAAAACTATTGCTTCTGATGTTGGAGATCTATAATCAAAACTATTGCTTTTGATGTTGGAGATCCTCTAGTTATCAAGGTTCATGACAAAAACAGAGCATTTCACAACTATTGCTCTGCATAGGTGGAGATGGATGTGTCAAAGAAACTTTTAGATGATGTTTGGATAGGATTTGGCTCAAATCAAGGATGTTGTACTAAAATCGGTTACATTAACATTCCACAATATTATAAGATGTCACAACATTGAACAATGTAAGAAAACCCAGACATCAATTCAACCTTATACTGAGACGAATCATAAGACCACTACAAAAGAAGATGCTACAAGTAAACTACAAGAAAATATCATCCACGAGAATATCAAGAATAAGATTATATGAGTTATAATCAACCCAAATGGCAGAAAGAATACAACAGAACAAAGAAAGCATAATCAGGAAAAAACAATGGTGAATCTCATAGAATTATCTTGGATCAAGAGAGGGAGCAATCAAATCTTCCCAAAGAAGGATTTGAAACTCAAGAACAAGGGGGAATCATTGAAGCAATTCACACTTTGGATTATGGTTATAATGTATCTAATACTCTAGACTATGAAAATCTAGTTTCTGATAATTTATCACTAAAGCTAGATAATATAAGAACCAAACATTCTTCACCAATAGGAAGCAAAAGAAATATCGAATTAAATCAAGCATCTCAAAAGTTCAATAGAGAAGAATATGACACAAGCTTTAAAGAGATTTTTGATAAGATGATAAAATAAGCTAACAGAAATAAGAAAACCAAAAGCAAGATCATCAAAGCCCTTCAATTCACAGGAACAAGTAAATCTAATTCCTCTTTCATTAACCATGGTCAGTCTGTTAACTGGAATATAAGAGGTTTAGAGATAAGTCTTCGATTAGAAGGCTCAAATACTTAATCAACAAAAATCAAATTAATTTTGTTGCCATTCAGTAGCCTCTGATTGACAGTGACAATATTGAAAGTATTGCTAAAAAGATAGGCTTTAATCAGTTCAAGGCTAATACCTCTAATAAAATATGGCTGCTCTGGCATGCTGATATATCTATAAATGTCATAATTGACCACAATCAATGCATTCACTCGGAAATTAGACACTTTTTTCTTAACCATTTCTTTCTAATTACAGTAGTCTATGCTAAGTACCAGACAATCAACATAGTTGAACTCTGGAACACTCTGAGAGCCATTCCTTCTACTACCATAGAGTGGATGATTATAGGTGACTTTAACGTAATTTCTTCTATTAATGATTAATTATGTTGTACTTATTTCTGTCAAAATAGTACTAATGATTTCAATTAGATGATCAGGGACTACAAGATTGAAGATCCTGGATTTGCTGGATCGAAATATACTTGGTCCAACAAAACCAAGTGGAAACGCTTGGACAAGGTTTTTATCAATAATAGCTGGTCTGAATTATTTGGTGAAATTAAAGTTATTCATAAAGATATAACTTTCTCCAATCATATTTCTTTATGCATCAATATATCTAAAGACAATCTTAATCCTAAAAAATGTTTCAAATTTCTCAACATATGAGCTTTTGATAAATATTTTTTACCTTTTGTGGAAAATAACTGGAACCTGGATATTGATGGGGATCCATTGTTCAAGTTCTGGCATAAATTTAAAAGGCTTAAGGAAGGTTTGAAAATCTAGAACAAGCTATATTTTGGAAATATATTCAATAAAGTAGAGGCTCTTGAAGAATAAGTTTAAATGCTGGAAATCAAACATCAAGAGTAAAGCATCATGGATACTAGGATTGAGCTCTGTAAAGCTAATGCTTTACTGCTGCAAGCTCACAAAATAGAAGAGAGATATTGGAAACAAAAAATTTATGCAAACTGGACAAGGGATGAAGACAGAAATACCAAGTTCTTTCGCAGTTATGTAAAAGGAAAAAGAAAGAAGAGTTGCATTAATGGAATCAAAGAATGAAATACTTGGATAACTGATAGTCACTCAATTGATCTTTCTGCTATCTCTTACTTCAAAGACAGTCTAACAAATTATCCCTATAAAAGCAAAAATGATGAGCAAGAAAAAATGCTGGACTACATCTTGAACAACATTCCATCCCTTATCACAGACGAAGACAGTCATAAATTGATGTTGCCTCCAAGTGAAGAGGAGATTTGGGAAATCATTAACAGCTTGAACCCTTCAAGTGTTGCACGTATGGATGGTTACAATCAGTGTTTTCATAAAACCTGTTGGAAAATAATAAAAGAAGACCCCAATAAAGGTGGGCAATAATTTATGCTTGGTAACGATATACCTAAAGGTATTATTGCTACTGACATTTGCTTGATTCTAAGTCTGGAAATCCTGTTAGACGGAAAGACTACAGACCAATAAGCATATTATCTTTGTTGAACATAATTATGTCCAAAATACTTAACATTAGATTAGCTAAAGATTTACCCATAATTATATCTAATACTCAAGGTGGCTTTGTGGCTGGTAAATCTATCCAAAAGAACATTTAATTGCTAAGGAACTAATCTATGATCTAAACAGAAATGTCAAAGACAAGAACATATTAATTCAACTTGATATGTCGAAGGCTTTTGAAAAAATGACCCACTGTTTTATAATTAAGATCTTTAGAAATTTTGGCTTCTCTAACAAGTTTATCAGCCTCATCAATACGATTAAATATCTTCTGTCAATGTATCTAGATTAAATATCTTCTGTCAATGTATCTAGATTAAATATCTTCTGTCAATGTATCTATAATTGTTAATGGTGAGGCATTTGGTTTTTTCAAAACTTTAAAGGGTCTTAGGAAAGGGGATCCAATTTCTCCAAGTATTTTTATTATTGCAGAATAAGTCTTACTTAGAGTTTTAAACTAGATTTTTTAGTCTAATAAAACCATGAATTTCATAAACATAAGCAGTATGTCTACTCTTAGCCTAGATTTTGCAGATGGCATTCTTTTTATCACTAACAGCAAAGACTCTACTTCAGATTATTCAACAAGTTTCTTCAGGCATAGCAAGATATTTCAAGTCAAGTGATCAACAAAGGAAAAACAAAAATAGTCACTACTTCAAGTATGAATTCATTGAAGATCAAAGTCATGTCTTATAGGATTGGTTTCAGTTCTAGGAATTTACCTACTCACTATTTAGGAATAACTATCAACACCAACAACAAAGCTAGCAACTATAATAGTCTAATCAGCAAAATCAACAATAAGATTAAAGACTGAGAATATTCTCATCTATCATATGCTGGCAGGTTAACACTTATCACATTTGTGCTTATGCGCATTACTCTATATTCGATGCAACGTAATTTTATTCCTAAATGTGTTCTATACAAACTTGAAAAAATCTTTAATAGATTCTTATGGGACCTTCTAATTCTGAGCAGAAAATACACTGGTGTAGATGAAGCTCTGATTGTAAGCCTTACAAGGAAGGAGGCCTTAATATCAGGAAACTTTATCATATTCAAAACTCCTTCTCTTGCAAGTTGTGGATTAACTTTAAGGATAAAAAATTTACATGGTCTAACCTAATGCACAATATATACTGCAAAGATCTACATATGTTACAAATTTCTTACTCAAAAGCTAGCTCTATGGGGTGGAAAATATTGTCTAACATTAAGAAATATGCAGAACCTAACATTAGCTGGAAGCTTGGCTCAAGTATGATAGAATTTTGGTTGGTTGGTCCAATTATCATCCCTTATTAACTCTAGATAACAAGATTTATAATAATTGGTTTAAACGAAAATGGTAAAGACCTACTGGTCTGATAATACATGGCACTTAAATAGAAGTAAAAATGTGTTGCCTCCTAATGTTATGGACAGAATTAAGACATGTACGGTTAAACCTGACAGTGAGGAAAATATAATTTGGAACCATTCTAAAAGTGGTAAATTATTTTTAAAGGAAACATGGGATCACATTAGATGTCACAATAACAACTCTAATCTTTTAGTAGAATATGGAATTCTCTTACGCGCATAAAATTCTCTTTCTTACATTGGAACTTGTTTCATAATTATATACATATTAACACAATCATGCAGAATAAGCATATATCTTTAGCTACAAAATTCCAATTATGTATGGACATTGAATCTCCTAATCATCTATTTGTTACTTGTAAGTTTACCAGGTCTATTTGCAGACATTTTAAAATTTTACAAATCTCCAGTTACATGCCAATCACTCATATGTCTAGGACATGGTTCTGGTCCATAACTACAAAAATCCATGTAAGACACATTATACCATCTATCATTTATGGCATTATATAGAAAAACAAAAATCATGTTAAGGTTAAAGGCATTGTTATTTCATACCATACTGCTATAACAGAGGTCATCAAAGTCTTATCTACTCTTGATTATTCTAACTATCTGAAGTCTAAACACTAGCATAAGGATTTAAATGGTGCAAAAGCTTTAGGTTGCTTCAATCATATTCAAGACATTAAGTTAAAGCCTACATTCCTCAAATGGAACCATCTTTCTACTAGAAGACTGAAGTTAAACACGGATGCCTCCTGCCTATCAAATAAACAATCGAGTGGAGAGATAGTCGTTAGAGATAGTGAAGGAAATATGATTCTTGATATTGGCTTCATTTATGGTAAACTAACTCCTTTTATGGATGAAGCTAGAGCGATACTAGACGGACTCAACATCTGCAATAAAAAAGGTTGGAAAATGATTAATATAGAAATGGATTCACAGCTTTTAGTTAATTTTCGTAGTCAAGAAAACTATCCGTGGGCTCTTGAAATTACATTAGAAGGTTGATTGCCCCTACTATCGTACTATATCACATTTTTAGAGTCCAGAATCAAGCTGCTGATTGGCTTACTCGTTGGACGCTGAAATGCAAAATGAAACAAGAGTTCATCATCAACCAAGCTCCTGCTAATCTTTAAGCTATACTAATAATCCTTGAAAGTCTAGGGCTTGGTTACATTACTAATAACACTTAAATATAACATTTTCTCTAGTTGTTCTATATAGCAGGTTCTCCTTGGTGTGGATAATAATAGCCTGAGGGTAGGCTGGTAATTTCAGTTGGTGTTTTATGGTGGTGTGTGGGTGTTTAAGTGTTTAGAGAGTAGAGAGATAATTAAGCAGCTTGGTAGCAGTTAATTTTCATTACCTATAGTTAATGCCGGTGGTTGGGTATTTATACCCTGATGTTTGGGCCCTTATGGGCTTTCGGGTCATGTTTAATGGACCCGGGTCATGTTCAAAGACCCATGAGCTCTAAGTATGAGAGCAAGTAGCTTAGTCAAGAAGTGTTTAGGTTTTTTAGTACTTTTGTCATAGTTCGAACAGTCCTATGGTCATAGTGTTTAAAGTGATCTGTCCGGTCCATGTGATCTGTCCGGTCTGGAGAAAGACCTTGGACTGATCTGTCCGTGTCCGGGGAGCATGCTGAATTCGGACTCATCACTCCTGACTAAAAATTTTAGCAAGAATTATTATACATCAGATTTGAAGATTATTACCTGGATTATAGAATTGTCTTGAGTTGGATATAATACAGCTGGAAGCAGTCTTCATGGAACAGAGCAACTCCTGCAAGCAATTTGGTTTTCTATTAATGTCGTTGTTTTCACAGACCTCTACGTGAGAGTCTAATTCATTCCATTCGCTAACGATTGGCAAAAAAACATGTTGTTTTCGCCCAACGTTGGCCAAAAATTAGGGTTCCCACACCGTAAACATGGCTTGGGACATATTAGCACGCCATGAGTACGACATGGGAACATGGTAATACGTCACACACTTACGGTAGACTGAATGAACAATCATGGTGGGAGAAATGGGGGAGCATTACGACCGAAGAGGATCTGTACTCAAATAGTTTTCTTATTTATCCTGATTTATGAAGTATCACGATTTGATGTTTTGTAATTTACAATTACATGCGTCTTGAATCCCAAATAATGGTAGTTGTCATACGAGAACCATAAATAAACTAATTGACTACAACCGTTTCTTTCAACTAGATGTTTTAGTTGTTCTCTTCAAGACTGATAAGTGGGCCGAGACTGAACTTGCACCAAATGGGGAGACAAGTGGGAGGAGAAATTCTTTGCTGGAATAAGGTCGCGTGAAGGGGAGACATGACATGCATCTTTCAGTGGTGAACGTATACTTTAATATATTGGTATTTTTGTATGTCTTTCTGGTTTTTCCTGATACTCTAATTAATCCATCTCTAGACCGGTCAAACAACATGGGCGAAGAACATTTTGGAAATGGGTACGTAACGTAACATATTTTGTTAACTTACTTATACATCAATACATTTGTTTCGTGTATGGTATCAATTTTGAGTCATTAAAATCACCACAAGATGATGAACCACCTCCCACTTCAACCTCACTATGACAAGCTATGTTTTTCGTTTCGGAGAGAACCACAGCCGCTATTTAATGTGTGCGCACAGGGTAAACCCTTAGTCTGATGTAGTAGCCTGCAAACCAATTCCATAAGGTAAACCACACATGGTGCATATGTAGAAGGTCTCGAACTCATGACCTTTAATCACAAACATACCTTACTCAACCAACCCGACTGACTCTTAAACTTTAAAGTACTTACCGGACCAGGAGGTGGTTATTAGGTTCATGATGTTTTATTTATAGTAGGAGTTTAAGAAATATTTCTCATGCGTTTGATTTTTGTTCGAACTTGGAGCACCTATTGTAACATAATATTTTAATTAGAATATTTAGATCCCTTATGATTTCATAAATTAATGAGTTTGAGACAATTCTTGTTATAGAATCTCTTCTGGTCTCAATATTAATGATTACAACTAATAATACACATGGATTTAAAAAATTAACTTATATGTCATCATTTTTGTAGGGTTTAGTTATTAACGTGTTAGGATACGAAAACAAAATTAAATCACAATTCATATCAAAATTTTAACGTTTCAGAGAGTTCGTCGAGCTATTAACTCTTTAATTCATAATACTTTTTTTATATATAAAAATCGGAAGTTTTTTTTATTCTAATTTTGCTTCCGTTTACGTGTATTACAATTGAAACGACGTATGTTTTCAAAATTCTAATTTTTATAATGAATTCTGCAATTTTACTGTAGAGTTAGACTATTAATTCCTTAATAGATTTACTAAGATTTTGATGGGTTTACCATTGTATGGTTTATAGGTCGTAGTGAGAGATGATAAAAGATCGGGTTTGGATCAGAATGCCTCAACCACCAATTTTATGGGATAGTTAATAACATGATTCGTAATTAATATAGTTTTAACAATTTTTTGGATTTTTGGTCTAGCGTGAATTTTGTAAATATTGAAAATAAAAAACATGCGGCATCTCAGAGTAAAAACGAATTGTTTAACAATTCTCTTAAAATATTCGAAAACATATATTTTTTTATTTTTGAAAGATGAACAAAAAATGGAATCTACGAGTGATACATTTGGAGTTTTTTTTACAAACAATAATTTCTTTTTTCAGACTAATTTTGCAATCCAATTGTACGTAATTCCATAAAAAAAAATTCGCTCACCAGAAAAAATGCACATATTTTCGCAACTACAAAAAGCTAATTGTCTTACACTCAATTAACACTTATTTTTAAAAAACGAGTTTGTATTATTATAAAGATGAACAAAAAACGAAATCCATGAGTAATATTTTTGGAGATTTGTTTCCACAAACAATAGTTTCTTTTCCGAACCATATTGCACATGATTCTGCAACTGAAAAAATAATTACTTTTTTTAGATAAATTTCGCAACCCAATTGTATGTAATCTCGCAATTCTTTTTTTTTAATTTGATAACCAAAAAAATGCAGATATTTCGCAACTACAGAAATGTTAGTTGTTTCACACTTAGTTGTTGTATGGATAGACACCCCTGTAGTCAATCCTTTGAAAAATAGTAACTTTGCCTTCAGATACGGGTAATCTTGCAGCCATCCTTGCTCTCTTCTTCTCATTGTCCTTTTTCGATAAACACAACCAGTCAGTTAAAGCAGTTTTGAAAATGGACATGTAAACTGAAAGAAGAGGTCACCGAAGATGAAAAAAGCTTAATTTCTCTCTTTACAAGTTACTTTTTTGTCTTTAGAATTTGTTATGATTGGGAAAAGGCGAGAGAGCTTTAATAAGGGACGGTAGAAGCCCACTAATTATAAGGCTAAATAAGTGAAAAATTCGCCAACGAGTATAATTCTAAGGTAGTGCAACCATTTCCAATTGTTAAAATGCCTCACTTATTACTAAGGGAAAACGTGAGTCTAATGAGTAAGTGAGACGTGTTCAGGCATACATCTGATTGAACATTACAAGAAGAATGTCACCAATATATTTGAATGGCTCCATCAGACAAATCAAATTCATTTCTCTTATAAATTTAAAGTGAAATTTGAAAGGGTGGATCCAAAGAGCTTATACATTAGCCCTCACCCAAAGGACTTTTGTGAGAGATAAGGGGGCTATCTAATGACTACAAAATTTTCCGAGGGAAAAATCGGACAAATGGATGATTTCACTTATATTTAACATGTACTTATATATTCACCTATTTAAAATTAGTCTAGTATATTTGTTTTATTTATTTTATTTTCTTTATGACCTTATGACTAATGTAATTTGGGCTTGGATCACATTCAGATTTGAACTTGAATTGCATTCGGCCAAGCAAGCCCATTAGGCTTATTTCCCTTAAATAGTCTTTCAAAGTCATTCAATTAAGGATAGACTTTTGCTTCATATATTAGAATCTCTCTCTCTAAACATTAATTTAAGCAGCTGAATTATCTCTCCACTTTTAACCTAAATCTTAATTACGTTTTACCTTATTACCTAAACACCTTTAAAACTTTATATGGTTCCATTAGAAACCACTAAATTCAACCACTTAGCAAAGATTGGCTCAGATCATTCTCCATTATACATCAACATATCAGTCGAAAGGAACCATGTTAAATCTTCTTGTAAGTTTCTAAGCATGTGGACTCTACATCATGAATTCTTAAACATTTTAGAACAAATTTGAATATAAAATATGTCTGACTCTTCAATTAATATCTTTTTAATAAACTTAAGAGACTAAAACATAAAGAAAAATATTGGAATTAGAATACCTTTGGGAACATATTTGATGCAATAGCGAAATCATAAGAAGAAGTCCAATATCTTGAAAATTATTTAAAGGAAAGTGAGAACATAGAATATAGAATTAAATGTTCAACAAATAACGCCATTCACTTGCAACTTCTGGCTAGAGCAGAAATCTACTGTGAACAAAAAAGTAGTGTGAATTGGATGAGAGATAATGATATAAACTCTAAGTGCTTACAAAACTATGTTATAAAAAAAATCATGGTATTTTGGATGGAGATCAATGGGTTATCGAACAATCTACAATTGGTAAATCTTGCTGACAATCACTTCAAAGACCTTCGAAATGCATAACTTCCTCAGACATAGTTAGAAGATATTCAGAACATTATTCCTAAACTATTGACAAACCAAGATACTGTTAAGATCCTACAATTACCTTCAAAGGAAGAAATACTTTCATCAATGAAAATCTTAAACTCCAATAATATTGAAAATGTTGATGGGTTCAACACAAAATTCTATATATTTTGCTGGCCAATTATTTTCAAGGACTTATGTGCGGTTTTAATTTCCTTCTTTCAAGATCACCAAATCCCTCAAGGTATCTTTGTTATTTCCATTTTCTTAATCCTAAAAATAGCATCACCTAAAACCTAGGGAGAATATAGACCTATAAGATTATGCACTTTCTTCAACACAATTTTATAAAAGATTCTTAATGAAAGATTAGAAGCTCTACTTCCCAAACTAAGATCAGAAGAGTATAATGGTTTTCTTAAAGAAAGAAATATTCATGAAAATATCTTATTAACTCAATAACTTACCCACAATATTAAAAAAAGTCAGAGGTGGTCATATCATTGTTAAAAAATGTGTCTAAGATATTTGACATACTCTCTTTCAAATTATCTTTCAATTTTTGGAGGCATTTTGTTTTTAACATAAGATGGATAGGTTGGATTAAGAACTGCATTAGCTCATTTGGGTTCCAGTTATTTTCAATGGAGAACTACATGGATAAATTAAATTCTACAAATATAGTGAGACAATGATATCCTATATCTCGTAGCTTATTCATTATTGTAGAAGAATATCTCATTAGGGGGTTAAAGAAACTATATGACAATAATAGTGGCTTACACTATAAATCACGAAGCAATATGATCATTCGTTGTCTAGATTTTATTAATGAATTCCTCATATTTTCTAATGGTTCATCCAAAAACCTTAGCAAAATATGCAACTTCCTAAAACAATATGAAGCCTACTCAGGTTGAATGATCAAAAATTCTAAAACAACTTTTATTACTCCTACAAAAGTGCAACAATCAAGAATCAACATCCTAAAAAACTGCTTAATTTTCATTATAAACAAATACACTTTAAATATCTTGGGATCCCAATTCATTCAAATAATAAATCCTTCAACTATGATCAAATAGTGACTAAGATTAAATCAAGAATTCATGACTCCGATGACAAACTACTATTATTTGGTCGGAGACTCATCTTGATTCAATATGTGTTAATGGTTATTCCAATCTATTACCTACAAAGATGTTTGCTACTTAATCAATGATTACCAGAATTGAAAAGTTATGCAATAGATTTCTATGAGGCTATATAGAGGAGAAGAATGCTTGAAATTGTGAAAAATGAAAATCTTTGTGTAAATCTTACGATCAATGATGACTTAACATCATGAGTATAAAGGAATAGAAATTTGTTTTCTCTTACAAAATTTGGTTCAAATTTAGAGAAAACTCCTCAATATGGGCTAAATTTATATGTTCTCTTTATTGCTCTAATATGCATCCACTAATAGCTCAGTTAACTAATCTTTTCTCTAAAATATGGATAACAATATTAAGAATTAGAGATACAGCTGAAAAAATTCACATTTTGGAAAGTATACTGATGTAGTATTGACTTTTAGATTGAAAGATGGTGTGACAAGATCCTTTTAATCCCTTTCTCCTCATTATTACTAATCTTTGAGAAATCAATTAATTAATACTAGAAATATGACGAATGGGATCTACATAATCTTATAACTGTTGTCCTACCCTAATATATATAAACGATTTCTAAAATTAAGCTATAGCCAAATACAATAGATAAAATCCAATTAACTCTTTCTAATGATGAAGACATAAATACTAAGAAAACTTAGCTTGAGATTAGAGATACAAGTGAAACATCTCAACTATTTCAAAGACTATAGAATAACATTACTCCCAAAAAATACTTTATCCTAATATGTAGACTAATAAAAGGCTAGTTACCTATTGATTCATCATGTAAAAAAGACATTTCTCCTTAGTCTGTAAGTTCCAATTCTGCAATGAAAGTAAATACATCAAACATTTATTTATGGAATTTAAAATAACTTGGGAAGTTTGAAATTACTTTTATGGGCTATATAGAATCCAAATTTCCAAACATATGACATTAGTTCACCTTATCAAAAACTGGTTTTGGTCAACGCAACAAGAGATCCATATCATAAAAATGCTACCTCCTATTATTAGTTAGTGTATTTGGAAAGAAAAAAAATAAAAGTAAACATCAAGTTTTTTATTACAACAAGATCAGTCGTAAACCAAATCATCTATTTAACCTTTAAGTTCGATAGTATAAACATTTTTAATTCCTCTCATGGGAAAGAAGACATAATTATTTCTTTTGAACTGTGTTGCTATCTGTATATTAAGAAACCTGACATTTGCTCTATTTTCAAATGGTCCCCTCCTGAAGGTAGTAGATTAAAACTTAATACAGATGATTTGAGACTAACAACTACAGAAGCCGGTGAAAGAGAGATTATTAGAGACAATAAATGAGAAATTATCCTCATTTTGGAAAACTCATGTGTTAGCAGAATACAGAGCCTTGCTAGACGGTATACTTATCAACAATGTAAGAACCATTACTAATCTTGATATTAAAATAGATTCATTAATTGTTATAGTAATGTTAAGTAGTAGAAACACCCTTTGCTTTATGATTTTTTTAATTGACAGCTCAATAAATTTATTAAAATTTGGGATGACTCTAAACCATATTTTTAGAGAAAACAAATCAGAGTACAGATTGCCTAGCAAAAAAATCTATAATGCAATCTAAAATATTAGAATTTAACAGAGAAACAACTTCGGCCTATCTTAAAGCTACTACTTTATTAGAAAGTTTAGAGGTAGGATACCTTAGATTGGATGACTAGAGGATAACTCTATAGCTCTGGACTTCAAAAGACAAACACAATATCAAAAAAGAGTAAGACTAAGGTACAGATTAAAAAATGAAATAATATCTAAAATGAAAACTACAAAGAAATATCCTGATCATGGAGATGCACGAAAAAAACTATACCACCAAACATTCATTTCTACCAAGTATCAAGGACAATCTATCAATGTTATCAAAAGAAACACATAGAAAAGCAAAGTCTATCGGTTAAAAAAAATAATAAAGACCTGTGAACCCCTAAAAAATGAGATTGTTACTCCTCTTTCAGCAAAAAAACCATAAAGGCAAGGTCTCTTGAAAAGGAACAAAGAGAAGATTTTTGGAACTCATAAACAATATAAAAAAAATAGAAACGAAATATTTAGGAGCCAGAAAATGCTCAAGAAGGAAAACTGAAAAAGAGCTTGGAAATTCTCCATGAATTGAATAAGTTTAGGAAGAACGCCGATTTTGATTTTCGAAATCCTTGGTGAAGCCAATATAAACTCTTAAATCTAAATTATAACTGGACTTCTCTAACTTTTTATTTTAATAAAAAAAGTTATAACATAATAATAATAATAATAATAATAATAATAAATTACTGGAAAAAAACTATTTCAAATATATATATATATAATTATAAAATTTATTGAACACAATACTATCCAATTCTAAAATGTATTTTTTTATAATTTTTAATTTATTTTTTTCTAATCAATTATCATATTTATTAATATTAAAAAAAAGACCAAAGTTTTATCCCTCATATCGTTTATTTAAATCGGAATGGTTTTAAAACTTGATTTGATTTGTAATACGTTATCAAATATCCCACAAATAAATTATACCGGACCATTCCCGAGTATCGGAATTGATAACATTCTACCGGTCCAAGGAGACGTGGTACTAACATCCGTTAAGATAATGATTTCCACGATAAATAAGTTTTTTATGTTATGATGTTCATGGTTCATACGATGGGAGATTATTTTTTTGTTTCAACCGAAATTATTTTTACGAGTTTTTATTGCTTCACTGTTAGATAAAACCTTATATTATGTGTATCTTTGTTTTATGGGCGTGTTATGGTTTTGTTTGCCTTATGAAAACACTATAATTTTGTTGGGCATGTTGAGCGATTGGTCTAATAACTTCTTAATGTTTGTTAAGTAGTGTATTTGAGGTGTAACGATATTAGAGCATAAACTCTATACCTCACATCGCTTCGATTAAAAATTATATACAATATATAAGTGAATGAAACATCTCAACTAGTATGAGGCCTTTTAGGACAATATCAAAACCAAAGTTGTGTGGGTCCATTAGCTGACTCAAAACAGACAGTATCATACTAGTTGATTCACACTTATGTATTATTCTCATGGTATGGGAGCACAAATTCCTAAGCGATGTGTTTAACATGCAACATTTCCCACATCGCTTAGACTAAAATGTAGTCAACCCAAAACGGACAGTATCATACTAGTTGATTCACACTTATGTATTCTTCTCATGGTATGAGAGCCAAAATTCTGTTTAACATGCGGTCATGAACTCAATCCCTCACTTGCTCAGATGTCCCACGCTGCTTAGACGAAAAATAATATACAATATATAAGTAAATGAAACATATCAACTAGTACGAGGCCTTTTAGGACAATACCAAAAGCAAAGCTCTGCGTATCCTCTTCGGTGATTTACACTTATGTATTATTGACAAATGGTCTTTAAATAGACATCAAATTACTTATCTGATTCTGGACAAACATCAAATAGGCATGTTGAATATTTTCAATATATTTTGTGTTAATCGTGTTCCATGTGATTCGCCTCAAATATCAAGTGGTATAGAAGATCTATAAGTTGAGGTGTTTGTTAAATTTTCAATCGATATTAAAAGGACAATGTATAATGTGCGGTATTTAAGGGTTTTGATAACTTTTTCATATGTAGATAAGTTTTAATAGCAAAATGAAGGGTACTATCGATAAAAAAAAGTAATATTTTGAAGTGAACAAACTATAATCGGCTAATTTATACCCATAATCTCATTACAAAAATTAATTTATCAAACGGTATACAAAAGATCACATTTTTGTTTTAGTAATTTTGTAAATGTATCGTTATTGTAAATGTTATTCTAGTTTAAGGATTGCAACAAAAATTATTTAAAAGTTTTATTAGTAGAGACGAAGTATGTAATAGAACGTCTTCTAATCTGAAAGTTGGTATTGATCTACTTTCTTAAAAAAGAAATGAAAAATTATAGATAAACATTCTTAAAAAAGAGTGCTAGAGAAAATATAGGTAAAATATTGTATATATAACTAATAAAAATTTTCGGTGTTAATGATGAAAGAAAATAGGATTTGGTTTATATAGAAACGATAACGAGTCAAATTTTATATTATTAAACTTACTAAATTTATTAATAATATTAATACGTTATCTTTTTACCTAATTGGATTGTTAAATAAGAATATATGTTTTTAATAGAACACAAGTAGTTCTTCGAAGTTATATCATTGTTTATCATTTATTATTTGTAACTCACCTTATTTTTTCCTCTATAACAATACTGTAAAATCATTTACATCATCTCGATTATGACAAGATTATTTTTAAAAGACTGCATCAATGGGTTGATGAGAATTTCACTAACGTCTTTCATAATTTTTTTACCCCTAACAACTTGGTTCAGGGTTATTTTTGGAGGACCAACTCCGAAAGAGATCTATCATGAGAAAAATTGACTAATATTCCTCGACCGACGGCTATCATCAACAGGCTCGGTTCGAAACTATCAAAGTCAATTTAGTTCGGCTCAACACGGATGAGTTCAATTCACCACCCGAATTCTTTTTTTCATCTTTAGTCACTTTGAGCCTACACTAAAAATTCTTGACATATGCTTACAATTATTTCATACATAAACTACTCCTTATTAGAGATATTCAGTCTACCCGTTTCTCATAATTGAACAATTCCCATACAGGTTTTGAAGTTTACAACTGGTAGTACATTCGTAAGAGCATCAAAGGATTTCTCTTCATTTGCAGCTTTTGCAACCTTAAGTTTCTCTCTCTCCACGATATCTGAGATAAATTGAAGTTTAAAATCAACGTGCTTAGTCTATCAACGAAAATTTAGATTTCTTATTAAGTGAAGAGCATTGGTATCGTTACAAAACAACGTCACATATATCTCTATACCAACTATTTCACTTATCAATATTTTTAACCCTATAAGTGACTTTATTTCTTAGACAGTATTCATATATTTAATTTTGATAGATGAAAACGCAAAAATATTCTGAAGATTAAACTTCTAACTAACGACTCTACCAAACATAGTAAATAAACAACCCGAAATTGACTTCTTAATATCAAGGTAACCTGTATAATCAGACTTCACATACCTCATCAACACCTTATCAGTTTGATACTTCTGATTATTACAGAACCCGATATCTTTTTAACCTTTCAAGTTTCTGATGATCCATTTAAGGGCATGTAAGTGAGACTTCTTTGGGTGTGCCATAAATCTGCTCAAAATACTACTCGGTATGCAAGATCATGTCTCATGTATATCATTATGTACATAATGTTTCTGATGAAATTAACATAATGTATCATTTGCAAAAACTTCTAATCTTTTACCTAGGTTGGTGATTGAGTAGTATTGAGTTTGAAATGGAAACCAATGGGAGTTCCAAAATCTCGAGCTTTAGACATGCCAAACCTATTGAGAACCTAGTGTATGTATTTTATTGAGATAATAATATATATCCTCTCAATTTATTTATCTCAATGTCTATTCTAATTATTCTCTTAGCCTCTTATATCTTCTTCATTTTTAACTCCTATTTCAGCAGTATCATGCCCAATGTCATTATAGTATTTACAAAAACTTATTACTTCGCTCATTATTTGGTCTATTTATTAGTGGAGGTTTTCGAAAATGAACATGGTTTTTATACCTTTCAAAAGTTGTTGCCGTATTTTCAGTTAAATCTAAAAAATAATATAGTCTCACCCCCCGATTCGACCTAATATGAGGTGGTTGATAATTAAAAGCAAACACCTATGATGGTCCAGGCCGAGAAGGTAAATTAGCGGATACCCTCGATCGAGAAGGTCCTTGAAAATGTGAAGTACTACCCTGATAGCCTTGAATAGTGGGAGCATTTCCTTGTCTTGAGTGCCTCTGAGATAAACTAGGCAATATCTGAACCATTGTTGATTCATCTATTTTAATATGCTCTTCTACTTGAACCATTAAAGCCCCAAAATCAAGTGTTCTTCTCTTTTTAGTTTCATTCGCCAAATCTCCAAGGAGAAATCCTTGTCTAAAAGTTGCACATGCTACCAAATTATCACAATCATCTAACTCAGTCTTGGTTAACATAAAACTTCTAGTATAGTCTTTCAACTTTTCTCTAACTGCCTGCTTGATTGAATTATGTTATCTTCATTAGCTCGTATTTCTTTTCTCCCCACGAATTGTGTTCGAAAAGCTGTGTCGAATGTCCCAAAATTAGTTATTGATCCCCTTAGAATTTTATTGTACCACTTCAAAGTTGTACCCTAGAAAGTTTATGAAAATTCCTACAAAATAACTTGTCATCATCCTCAAAATTCATCATATAGTCTTTAAATTTCTCGGTATGGTCGTCAGGATCTTCCATGTCATCGACTTTTTCAACTTTAGTAATGTCGAAGTGCTTCAGGAGCGATATTTATCTTATCTCAACTGACAAAGGAGAAGTACTTCACTATACGCATTGCCTTTAATAGTTACCTCATGTACCACTTCACATGATTGTATACAAGCCACGATCTGCAGGATTGGTATATTGATTTTCCATATTATATTCAAAGACTGGGTTCTCAATCACAAACCTAGATTCATCTGGAATTTTAGATTTATGTTCATTTCGATATTTCTGATGCTGACTATCACGCTTCTTCGAATAATGCATATCTTTTTTTTATAAGAATCACCTCTCTCTAGGTTTTGAGAAAATCCCTCGGAATCTGACCAAAGAGATTCAAGTGTCCGAAGTAATATAACGATGCTTATATTTACTCTCATTTCTAGAAGAGTGATACCTCTTGTCTGCCTGAAATTGTATTTCTCAACGACCGCTTCTTACCTGATGTAAATTGTAAGACTCATCATAGCAATCTCATACATCTCTTTTTTCATCTACACTCTGCACCTTAGATCATATACTACCTGATTTAACTAATTCTTCCATCTGATCTAACTACTCATTCAACTCAACTATCCGCTCCAATAGTTGATTCATCCGATTTTTTACATTTGATTGTTCACGTTGATCATTTGCTCATACATCTGCATAATTTTCTTCTCTATCCATACCTGACTCTACCACCTTGCCTTCCACAAGTACTGCTCGATCGATTTGGAACTCGGGATCCATAGCACTTTTGTTATCCAATCGACTCTCACTGATTTGAAATCTATAATCCGGGTACCAAGCGTAGCTCCCACTTTAGTCGCTAATGATAAGTATGAATATTTTTGTGAGTGAAAGAAAGTCCTAAACAAAAATATAATCTGATTAAAAAAGTTTTTAAAGAGAGAAATTTGTTAGAGATTCTTAGAGAGAGAAAGTTTTCTAAATGTCAAAAGTTTCAAATCTTATCCCATTTTCAAGATAAGTACACACATATATATATATATAGGTAATTTAGTTACAAGTAACAGATTTGTTTGTTACGTGGATATCTCTCCCACTTTACTACTTTGTACAAATATAAATGTTACAAATTACATATCTAGTCTTTTATCCTTACATTTTATACCAAACCTCTCGTATATATTATATAATAATCCTTTTACCTATGGTAAATTAATTATATTTACTGTTCATTTATTTATATCCTCGTCAGTTATCATTTAGAGACATAAATTACCTAAAACCTCCCATAATTTGGTTTCTCAAAGGTCCTCAAATTCCAAAATGAACATATTCAAGCAAAACTTGAGTTGTGTGGTTTTTTTTATTACAAACTTAACTCGTTAAATCTTTCCTAGCATATAGTTTCGTAGAAGCTTGATTTATGAACTTTATCATCATTAAAAAAATCTTGTTCATTAATTTTTTTTATTTATTTTTTGAATTATTTACGCCACTCTCATATACCACAAATTGGTAAAATCAACCTCAGTACTAGACAAACCTCCATAATTAATACGTCATTATTATGTTTTACCTTCATATCAATCAGTGATCATGTATGACCCTAATTTCTTCATTTTATTTGTTATAGTTAAACGATTCCTCATCTAACATTCGTATAGACATAAGGTTTTGCCTAATTTCACGAACATACATAATTTGTATTATGACTATTTTGAGTCATGTAGATAGTTTAAACCTTATACTCCATCTTCAAACTCCTTCAGGTCTTCAAATCAGTGTTTCTTAGATGTCATATTAAATGTTGTTCTGCAGTCTAGAACACACTTGTTATCGTACCTGCAAGTGGAGGGCATTAAAACATAAGTATATATATAATCTTCAGAAACCATTGAAACAACTCAATCTTCATACTTTTGTTGATTATCTCATTTATTTATCTTAAAACAGGTTTTCTTTATGTGATATTTTTTCTTACGAACCAATATTCTAATGAGAACTACTTATCGACTCTTTTAGTTTGCATCTCTAGTTTCCTATTTTCCTATTTCAATCTCTCCTTTTATGCCTCCCTCTCACAATCAGTCCTTGGTCATATGAGTCACTCTTCAAACGGGTTTTTCTTTCAATATATTTTTATTTCATAGCAATTTCACTCCGGACATCGTAAGAAACTCTTTGTCAGAGAGCATGGTCTTAACAAAATATTTGTACACCTTTAAAAAAAATCAAAAGGATAATTGCTTGATCCTCATATCCAATCTTGACACTAATTGCAGTCAAATTAAGAATGATAATATTTAAATAATTCAAGTGTGTACGGATTTTCTTACTTTCATCAGCCACCTGTGTATAATTTTTTTTTAGATACATCATATTTTCCAAAGATATTTTTATGTAAATGGCTTACAAACTATTCTAAATTTTTACGATAACAGATTCTTCTAACACGTCTCAAAGCATATTGACATCTTTTTTCAAATCCATGTCCTTCAAATTTTCTTCATCAATGACACTAAAAATACCATTTTGTACAATGAACACTTTGCTCTTAATTCTCTACAAATTAAAATCATTATATATAGTAAATTTATCAAGATCAAACTTTTTTGAACTCATCTTTATGATTGTATTTTATTTTCGAGTGAGATTTGAATTTCTACACTCAGGATATGAATGATATTTTTTCTTCTACTTCGTGTTTATCACCAACGATAAATATTGTTATTAATTCTATGCTCCCGGTACCATTTGTTGGCCGAAATAACAATATATTAAGGGTTTTCGACTTTAAGCCAAACTATCCAAAGTGAGGGTAACCTGTAAAAATAGCTAAACAGTATTAGTTTTTCGGTACTTATCACAAACAATAAAGTATAAAAAAAGAACACGAAAATAAAATCTAAGGCAAAATCCAAGAGATTTAACATGGTTACAACATTCATTTTACAGATGAACGATTACAAAGAAACTCAAAAACACAATTAATATAGCACAATAATTTGTTATAAAGCTTCCAAAAAATTACAAGCTTACAAAAGGATTTATCGGCTTACAATATTTCTCTCAGTAGATTTCTTAAAACTGTTTTGTCTCTCAAGACTCAACTTAACCAGTAATGTTGGACTCTCGCAGTTCTTGTTGCGTTTGCATCAAACTCTTTATATTTGAATTCATAGAGTTTAGTGGAATTACGAATATGAGTGGACTGACATAGAAGAACATCATATAAAATATCTTTCAACAACCGAATGATTTAAAAAAAATAGGCATAAGAGGTAAATGCCTCGTGAACAAAAGTATCAGATAGAACCTCATCAAGATTGGTATTGGAATAATCAATACAAACAAGATTTGATTGTGTCATATGATGTGAACCAGCATGAACATAAAACACATAATATACTTTAAAAACACAACATGATGCGAGACTTACGATTTTTTACTAACTTGATAAAAGTAAGGATATAATTTTTGCACAATACCATCACAAAATAAAACGCATGAGACATACTGATGAGATAATTTATTATATTAAAAAGGGTAAAAATTACCATAGGTCATCCTTGTTTCTTATTTGTGTCAAACTAGTCCTTTTCGTTCACTTTTATCTTCCGATAGTTCCTCGTATTTTAAAATTTGCATATATAGTCCTCGCGCGTGCAATTTCTTAAGAGCTTCCACGTGACAGCTCAAACAATAATTTTTTTATCTCACATTTGGTCTTTCAATCTTTTGCCAATAATACACGTCTAATATTTTACCAATAATATTCAAATTTAAAGAATGGTTATTATTTACAAACGACTGGGGGAGAAAATATTATACGAAAATATATTGTAAAGCTACCACGTGGCAACTCCTAAGCAATCACACGCGTGGGGGGATAAACATGCAAAATTTGAAAACATGGAGGACTACTAGAAGATAAAATTGAACTAAATAGACTAGTTTGAGACAGGCACAAAACACGAGGGGCTATTGGTGATGTTTAGCCCATTAAAAATATGGTAAAAACATAACATAAGTACAACCAAGACGCGCAAGGAGGAATGATTATACAACTTTTCAAAAGAGGACATACCTGATTTATGAGATACTAGGATTATGTTGATCACATAAGCAGTAGAAAGTACTGTTTCTCCCTAAAACACACTGGAAAGCTCAGTTGACAATAAAAATGAACGAGTTATTTCAATAAGATAATGATATTTCCTTTCATAAATCATTTGGTTGATGAGTATTTGTACAAGATGTTTAGTGGACAGTCATATCCCCCAAATCACAATGTAAATATTTGATTAAATATGAGTGTTGGGTTTTCACAAGAGCTCGAAAGTTATTGAATATGGTAAAAACAATCACAATCGTATTTCATAAGATAAACCTAAGCATAACGAGTAAAATTATTAATAAACAAAACATAATATATGGAATCCCCTTTGGTGGATACAATAAAGGATCCTTATACATCAGAATACACACGATCAAATGATGCAGTTGAAAAGAAAATAATTCTATAAAAACACAATGGTATATTTAGCTAGTTTAAAACCATTAATATATAAAATATCATGCTTTTCCAAATGATCTAAAACTCTTGTAAAAAATAAACAAGATGTAGAAACATGATCCAAACGAGAATGCCAAAGACAAAAATCAAAAGACGAACAAATCAAATAAAAATACGATAAATCCACACAAAGGCACCAACATTTGAAACATAGAGTCCCCCTTTCATATGACATTTTCCAGTCACATTATGAGATCATATATCTTAAATATAAAAATTAACAGTATTAAAAAGAATTGAGAGACCAAATCACACAATTGACCAACATGTATGAGATTTATAGTTAGATTATGAATATGATATACATTTGAAAGAGATAAATAAGATGTACTAACATACCCGATTCCTTCCATTCGAATCTGAGTACCATGGACAATCATAGCTGGAAAAATATAAAGCGTATGTAATAAACGTAAAAGAATTAATACGAGTCTAAAAAACATAAATGAGATATTTTAGCCAATTACTAGAAAAAGACAGATCTTTATGAGAGAAGACTGACATGTCATGAAGCTGTGAAGCAATGAACTGCTTAACTACCCAAACATATATGGGTCTAAAGACGAGGTAACAATTACATTGTTATTGAGATGAGGTGGATCGAGCAGTATGAAAGGGGTTTTGTTGTGGTGGTCATTTTTAATTTTGTTGTTTGTATTTACTTTAAAATTTTAGATATCAAGCCTTTTAGTGACCTTTTTGTTTGCAGAAAGCACATTTAAGGGATCTTATAAGCTAGTTTTTTTGTTGCTAGGCAAAGACTATTGTGGAATAACAAAGATTGAAGGAATCATGGTTGTGACAGGCCTATTATCGACCTTAAACTTAAGTCAAATATATTATGTTAATAGTTAATTAACAACATAATCAACATATGGGAGAGGAGACGAGTGCGGAATTGTCTCACAAAATCCTTCAAAATCATTCTGGAAGAGCCATAAAAACTTACTAGACATTGTTCTTCTTTACGACAAATATATGTATCAAATTCTTACTTCTTTCTAAACTCCTAAGAGCCAAGTGATCACAGAGATTAATCATGGTAGGGTAAAACTCTTGAATACACATATCATTCGATTGGAGTGCATGAATACATATTTCCAACTATTACTCTTTGGGAAATCAGAATGCGTATACAATCTAGCTAGATGATCCCAAACTTCTTTAATCATCTTATACTTAGCCAACTAAATACTAATATAGTGGATATTATAATTGTCAATCCACATAATAATATTTAAATTATCAGCCTCCCAATTGTCGACCAATACCGTATAGTCGTCTGCCTCGTCGTCTATAGGTTTTACCAACACACCTCTAACATATCTCCATATAGATTTTTCATACAAAACAATATTCATAACATAACTTCAATATGTGTAGTTTGTTTTATTCAACCCAGTATTAATCAACTAAAGTGACTCGTCCTTAGGACTAGACATGATAAAAATACATATAAAAAAATAATTGAGCAAACTGTAATGTATAATCTCAAATCTTCATACGAAATATGAAATCTAAAAATCCAAAATATTCTATCTCAAATCTCAAATCTCAACAAAATCTTCAATCACAATCTCAAATATCTGCCAAATCTCAAAACTCAACCTTATCCTTAAATATAAAATCATGGGACACCAACAATCATTCACACTTTTTATCGGGTTAGACCTTTCCTTTATCTTAGATAATTTGTTTATTCATTTTTCTCTATTATAACTATTTTATTCGTACTATTTATGTTTTTAAAATCTATATTTATATTTTTATATCTATTTTGAGTAGCTTACAAGTATTATTAATTATTTTTTGTAAGCAATATATAGGAAAAATGAATCTAATTTTATTCATTTTATTTCTTTAATATATTTTTTTAATTCTTTAATTATATTTTTTGTTAGTTATATTTTTAAATTATTTGAGATTTTTATTATAATTTTATATATAAAAATATATGAGTTAACGAAAATGAATGAATGCCGACATTTTAATTAAGAAAAAGCACAAAAATATAAAAACAATTAAACTAATAGTATTCTAATTAAAAAATATTATAACTATTACCATTCCTAACTTATTTAAATAATAAATATTTTATTAATTTATTTGTTTCTAGTGTTTTTATACCAGATTTTCGTATTATATTAAAAAGGGTATTAAATGTCTCGTAGATGAATGTTGGACCATCCAAAATATCGAGGCTGAAATTAGTATTTATATTTAAAAAAGAACTCGTAATAATATGTAGAACAAAATTAAAAAAACAAAAAAGTTACCCTAGAATGATAATATAGTTCTGATAGTTGAGATTATTTAAAGTTTAATCAATTAGAAATCATGAAAACAAAAAAATATGTGATTTTTTCTAATTTTTTTTATTGAATTTTACGTAAAAGTTCAAAAAATTACTTTAAAGTATCGCAGAATCAATTGTAGTTTTTTTTAGGCATTTCTTTTATTGATATCTTTCAAAATACAGAGGTGAAATTGAACAAAAGAATTCGCAATTACACTTAATAGAGGGAAAAAAGAAAATTGGCCTTCCTTTGAAATTACCCAACTTTCAATCAGCATGTGAAGCCACGGAGACTTCAATGACCTTCCAACATTCTTTAACTCACCCATCACCGGAAAACACCAAATCAACCCTCCACCGGAAACGCCAAACCCAAATCAATCCTCATCTATGTTCCTAATGTAACTAAGACCGACACTTTCAAGAAAGACGATTGCTTTCAACGGATTTGGGGCAGAAAGATTATCAAAATTGATGTCTCTTCTGCAAGCCAGAGCCTCTTTCGTAATCCAATCAGAGGCTTTATTTTGCTCAATGTAGACATTCTTGATCACCATTCTTGAAGTAATCAGATTTCTGTGATAATTTATAGTGTGTTCCAAGTACCAGATAGTTTTCCCCTTCCCAATTAGCTCCACCAAGATGCTCGAATCGACTTCAATGTCGAGGTTATCAATACCCAAAGACTTGCAAAGCAGAAGACCATTCATGAGAGCCCTAGTTTCAGCAACAATTGAGTTGTTCTTCCCGTAAATTTTTCCAAACCCTTTGATGATAACTCCATAGCTATTCCTGATGATCCCTCCACCACTGGCCTCATCAGTAGAAATTAAAGCACCATCTATGTTAATTTTATACCGATTCAGCTTTGGGCATTCCATTTAAGAGATACTGGAATATATTGCTTACTCTGCTCATCACAGCCCATGAGGATAGACACTCTGTAGTCCTTTCCCCATTGATTCTTTCTCAGTAAGTTCGAGTTATTTAAAGTAGTAATTATGTAAATTACCTGGTTGATTAATGATGAAGAAGTAACGTTCATTTCTTTATGCTTTTCTGGTTTCGAGCTCTCCAGATAGTCCAGGCGATGATGGCAGGAATGATGGATCTGACACTACAGATTTTTGTAGAAGACCAGTACCGGGTTGGTATTAAATGTTGAATCGTCATGTTCCTTGTAAGCTTGATTCCCAGAACAGTACTAAAATGATTCCAAACAGTCCAGGAGATATTAAAATTTACCATGACATATTTCGTGGTTTCCTCTTTTTGACAGAATTGGCACTTCGAGACCAATTGAATATGCACTTTCTGCAAGTTAGTGTCTGTTGCGAGCTAATTTATCAGAACCCTCCAAAAAAACGAACGTTTCCTTGGAGTTACAGTGTTCAAATTTTCCTGAATAGCTTAATTCATTCCCTTTATCTCTAACGGTATTCCATGTTTGTTTTTTTGCGTTAAACTTTCCATCATCAGTCAAAGCCCTCATAATTCTATCTGGGTTGTTGTTCAATTTAAGCTTCAGGATACTAGCAACCATAGTGTAGGGCACAATATAGTTAAGCTTATCCAAATCCCAGCATTCATTAAACCAGTAGTTATTAAACTTCCCATCATCAGTCAAAGCCCACATAATTCTATATGGGTTGTTGTTCAATCTAAGCTTCAGGATACTAGCAACCACAGTGTACGGCACAATATAGTTAAGCTTATCCAAATCTCAGCATTCATAAAACCAGTAGTTATTAATCCTAGTACTTTCATACAAGCTTCTACTGTCAGTTTCATTTAAGTAGATTAGAGCCTTCTCAGTACACCACCTGTCCAACCAGAAGTCTATCTTCCCACAGTTTGGTATTCATAAAATGTGCTTGTCTGCTCTGTCTCTTACTTCAATTATTCTGGCCCAAACTCTAGACATTCTAGTAGGAATTTGTGCAGTAATAAGGTCCTGATTTTCACAGTAGATAGAACACATTAGCTTTGACAAGAGAGTAGAGTTAGCTCTAAGGTTAAACCAGAGTTTATAAGAATAAGTTGTATGCAACTTCAATCTTCTTCATATCAACACCTCCTTCTGTATATGGCCCACTTATCCTTTTCCAAGAAGCCCAAGTGATGGTTTTAGCCTCCATTTTATTGCCCCATAAGAACTTATTGTATAAGTTTTCAACCCTTTGGATTACAGTCTTGGGGATGGTTGTATTCTGAATATAATACAAGGGAAGAGCAGAAAGGACACACTGTATCAATATCAGTCTCCTTCCAAAAGATAGAGTACAACCATCACAATCGATAATCATTTCCCTTATACTAGAGACAAGATTGTCAAAATGACTGATTCTTCTCTCGTTCCCAATCATCACCCCTAGATATTTAAAGGGTATAAAACTGTGTCTGATGCCAAAAAATCTTTCAACTCCATTTATACATGATAAAATAGTATTATCAGCCACAATTAGCTTTGATTTATTGTTGTCAATGATCTGCCAAGATTTTGTTTGATAATGTGACATGAAAGCTGATATCTTTGAACAAGAGGAGGCAGAGCTATTGAACAAAATGGTTAAATCATCAGCAAACGCCAAGCAAGGTATTAAGTGATTACCTCTTGCTTTGAATCTGATTGAAGTGTCCTTGTCATTAATCTTCTTAAGGCCCCTTATGAAATACTCCTCAGCTAGAATAAACATGATTGGGGACAAAGGGTCCTCTTGCCTTAATCCTTGATTAGACTTGAAAAAACCTTTTGTGGCTCCATTATCTATTACAGAAAAGTAATTGTTAGTAATATTATGCTTTATAATTTCAAGGAAACTCTGACAAAACCCAAAACACTTGAGGATTGAATGGCGAAATCTGTGAGACAGCCTGTCAAAGGCCTTCCACATATCAATCTTCAAGATTATATTGCTGATGCCCCTAGTTTTCAACTTTAAATCATAACAGAGCTCTCTAGCTATAAAGATATTCTCCTCAATACTTCTATTGGCTACAAAAGCACCCTGCTCTTCAGTTATGAGCTTAGGAATAATCCCAGCAAGCCTCTTGTTGATAAGCCTTGAGTATATTCTGTTGAAAAGAGTGGTAAGGCTTATAAGACGAAAGTCTCTCCAAGACTTAAGAGAGTTAATCTTACGGATGAGGCAGATTACAGATGCATCAATACTTTAAAGTATTATCGTCAATAATAGCAGTAATTTTAATGAAAAACAAAACTATAAAATCCATAAAAGGTTCGCATCCAAAAAAACGAATTTGTATTAATTGGCCTGAATTTATATATTGTTTCAGTGATAATATTTTTTTCTACTCTTGTTTTTCATATTATTGTGAAAATAAATATAAATTTTTATAAGTCGATAAATAACTTTTTTTAGTTTTGATATCTTAAACTATCCTAAATCCATCCAGTTAAATGAACATCCAAATCTCAAATCCTGCATATTTTTCCAAAATAATTTTTTAAAATATTAGTTGCGATAAAAGAATCTATAAATAAATGAGAATCAATCAGACCAGTTAAAAAAACCAAGTAATCAAACCTACAAAGATAAAATAAAATAAAAATAATAAAATAAAAATAAAATGATTATAATTATAATTTATCCAAAAAATCTGCCATTCAATGTGTTTCAAAAATAAATTTAATTTTTACCTAACCTAAATTTAATCGTATTATACTTAGCAGTAGACGAATTTAATTTAAATAGTACTTTGTATTAATTATTCAAAACTGAACAAACCAAATTTTTAATAACAATAAATCGCTTATTTGATATTTCAGTCTCGCTATGTTGTTATGGTTGTCTTACTGTTTAGATTTCCCTATACTGTTGTCAGTATCAGAAATCTAAATAGATAACAAAAGAAAAATATTGTGTTCGATGTGTTAGAATACGAAAGAGTAATATGGAGAGAGAATGCTCCGAAAGGGGTAACCGAGTTGGTGTAATAAGGCATGTTTGTGACAAAAGGTCATGAGTTCGAGTCCTCTACAAACACTTTCTTGACTGAGCCTGTCACCTTGTGTGGTTTAATCTTCTAGTGCTTGCACTCCAAGTGAACTTCGACACTTAACAAACGTCTACAGCTTCACTAGCTTGGTCATTATATATGCAACTTGTTCTTCTGTTCCACAATAAACTAGCTTCACAACTTCTTGATTTGTAAGATATCGTATATAATAATACCTTACATCGATATGCTTCGTGCGCCTATGCATCACCGGATTCTTCGAGAGTTTAATTAAAGAAGTGTTTTCGTAATAGATCTCCAGACACTCGGATTGTTCAGATGTGATTTGTTCCATGATTTCTTTGAGCCATACATAATGACAACCAAAAGATATTGCAGCAATGTACTCTGCTTCAGTTGTAGACAAGGTAACTACCTCTTGTTTTCTTGAGCTCTAACATACTATAACTTCATTGAATATAAAAACATAACCTGAAGTGCTTTTTCTATCATCGAGATCACCAGCATAATCACTGTCCGTCTATGCTTTCACTTTCATCTATGATCCGCTCTTATAAAAAATGCCAGACTTCATTGTACCTTTTAAGTATCGCAGAACTCTCTTAGATACATGCATATGTTCCTCCATTGGTTTGGCCATGAACCGAGATAATAAGCAGACCACATACATCATGTCCGGTCTTGTAACTGTGATGTACATTAGACAACCCACCAACTGCTTGTATAGAGTAGCATCGACTTCTTTTCCAGCTCCTTCCTTTGAACCTGGGACAATGAGATTTTTTACTGAATTGTAGTCTGCCATGTCAAACTTTTCCAGCACCTCATGAGTATACTTATCTGTCTTAAGTGAATCTCATATTGACTTTGATGAATTTCAGCACCAAGAAAGAAGCTCATCAAACCACGATTAGTCATCTCAAATTCTCGTGTCATTGACAGCTTAAACTCATCAATTATATGTTCATCATTTCTAGTTATAATTAAATCATCTACATAGAGACTTACCATCATATACTTCACTCATTCCCTCTTAATGAATAATGTGTGATCAGGACTATTTTTGTTGAATCCTTCTTGCTTGAAATACCTCTTTACTCGACAAAACCAAGCTCGGGGAGCTTGATTCAAACTATACAAAGCTTTCTTGAGTCGATATACTTTTTCTTCTTCACTTTTTTGACAAAACCCTCTTGTTGATCCACATAAACAACTTCTTTCAATTCTCCATATAAGAATGCACTTTTTACATCTAATGGATATACTTTCCAACTTTTGTGTGTAGTAACAGCCAATAAATTTTTGATTGTATCCCATCTTGCAACCGGTGTAAAGACTTCATTATCGTCAATACCTTCTTCTTGTGCATATCCTTTCACCGCCAATCTTTCTTTGTATTTATCCACCTCCCCAATTTCATTTAATTTAGTCTTGAAAACCCATTTAACCCCCATTTTCTTTGTATTAGCAGGGAGAGTTACAAGTTCACATATGTTGTTTTTCTCAATGGCTTCTATTTCACATTTCAATGCTTCAATCCACCTTGTTTCTTTTACAACTTCTTTAAAACGCATCAGATCAACATGAGACATAAATAGTGCCAATTCCATTTGTACTTCAGCATTTTCATCTAAAATATTTTCTCCACTTTCATAATCTTGCATCCATACTGGTGCTCTATGAATTATTTTTTGATTTGTTTCAGGTTAAGGTGAGATGACATTATTTTCACCAATGGTATTTTCTTCAACAACTTCGATCTCTTCATCATTCTCCTCTCTAGTAGTGTCTTTTTCTCTCAATTCAAGAGTAACATCAGAATTGTTCACATCATTATTCAAATCCCACTTCTCTTCCTCTTCAACTTTCAGACATCTATTTAAACCAGATTTTCTAATTGCAGATATAGTGAACATACAGTTTATTGTTATTGTAGAGTTTATAATCAAACCTTTACGAGGATGTTAGATTTTGCATGATCCTCGGTCTATCGAAATAATTAAACCCTTATCTTGAAGTTTCCTAACACTCAGTACATTATTAGTCAATTCTGGAACAAAAAACATATCTGTTAATATTAGGGTTAGCCCTTCGACTTCAAACTTCACATTTCATTTTCTCATCACCTCCATTTTGTGAGTTATTCCCTAGTTTTACTCCATGGCTAAAGTTTTGATTGAGTTTAAAAAACTAATCTTTGTTACCTGTCATATGATTTGAGCAACCAGAATCGATAAACCAAATCCCCTTATCTTCAACCTCTTTGATATTCATATGAGCCATTAAAAGTAATTCTTCTCCTTCATCGAACTCGACGTATTTTGCTCTTTTTCCTCCATTTGGGCACTCGTATTGATAATTTCCTAGCTTGTGACACCTGAAGCACTCAATGTGAGCTTTGTTAATTATCCATCCTCTTTCACTTCTTCCCCCGTCTCTCAAGAAATTACTTCCCCATCTTCCAAAATTACTTCTTCCACTTCCTTGTCCATAGTTGCGATCACCCTCGACTTTCAGTACTTGTTCTTTAGACATATTGCATCGTAGCTTTTGTTCATGAATAAGTAATGAGCTTTACAACTCATCGACTATCATTTGATCAATATATTTTTACTCCTCAACTAAACATACAATATAATTGAAATCGTCTGTCATCACGCACATGATTTTCTCAACAATATTTACATATTCCAAGTCTTCACCACAGTTTCTCATGTCATTTTCTATGACCATGACTATTCCAAAATAATCTGTCAGTGTCTCACCCTTCTTCATCTCCTCTATTTCATATAATCTTCGAAGCCTCTAGAGTTAAGCACGCTTCACTCTTTCATTTCCATGATACTTAGTATTTATTGCTTCCCAAAGTTGTTTGGATGTCTGCTTTTGAGTAATGGTCTTCAAAATAGTCTTGTCGATGGACTGAAACAAATAGTTTATTGCCTTCAAATATTTAAGTCTAGATTCATCAAACATCTTTTGCTGCACTGCTGTCAATACTTCACCTTCTCCAGGTTCCTGATTACCTAGTTGAATTACACACGGGTACTTTTGAACGTAAGAGATTCTCCATGAGTAAACTCTAGTGATCGTAATCTCCATCAAATTTGAGCACACGTGGGGCACTGAAATTGTTCGAATCATATGCCATTTTTCACATTTTCTTCACTCTTGTTTCACACAAGTGACATCCATCAAATTTGAGCACACGTGGGGCACTGAAATTGTTCGAATCATATGCCATTTTTCACATTTTCTTCACTCTTGTTTCACACTTTCTTGACTCTTCTTTCGCACTTTCTTCACTCTTGTTTCATATTTTTTCACTTTTTTTTTCACTCAAAACACTTTTTTCACTCAAAACACTTTTTTTCACTCAGACACACATACCTCACTCTCATCAACTAATGTTATATTATTCGCTTTGGGCGATTAATCTCGCACGACTTTGCTCTTGGTTCACTCCCAAAAGGCCTCACATTAGTTGAGATATTTCATTCACTTATATATTGTAAGTAATTTTTCAGTCTAAGCAGTATGGGATAAAGTACCAAGTTTTTTAACTCTTAACACTCTCCCTTAAACTTGATCCGCGGAATTCATTCCGCCTCACTCAGCACACCCATCTCATCACATCGCCTAGAATACAGATTTCAACCTCGCTCTGATATCATGTTAGAATATGAAAGAGTAATATGCAGAGAGAATAAGACTCAATGTATTAAATTGCAACATAAAATGACTTTAAATAGCCTACAAGAAGCGTTACATATTACCGTCAATACATAATAACTTTTATTCACCAGAATAGTAACAGCTAACGTTTAAAATACTAATTCATATAACGTCTAATTATTAAATAAGATAATTAAAACAATTAATAATTAAATCAATTCCAACAAGCATACTCTTTCACGGATCAATTTCAATTTTTAACAAATATCTCTTCCAAATATTAAAAAACAAGAACAAACGGTTTCACAGAATAATTTCGACTTTTTAAAAAACCTCTCTACTGAATATTGAAAAGCTAAAACAAAGTCCGACTTTTTTTCTTTAACAAATTCATAAGAAAATTGATTGTCCAGTGTAACTCTTTAACATTGAAAGAAGATTAGTCAAATTGATCTACTTTCTTCTTTTTCTCCTTATTATTGAATTGATTTGATTTCTAAAATCAACCAGTAGTTTTCTACTCCCTCTATTCCATAATATTAGTCATTTAAGATTGTTGCAAAGGTATTAAGGAAAGTAATAATGACTTTGAATGAATAAAATAAAATAAATTTGATTGGTGGAGTTAATAACTTGTGCAGAAGGTTAACTATTTTATTGGCTAATCAAAGCGGAATATAGGTAATCAATGCTCATTGGAAAATGAGAACGGCAGATACTATGAAACAAAATATTTCTTCCAAAAAGACTTATATTATGAAACAGAGGGAGTATTACGTTTAGATATTTGGAATTTTAGTATTCAGTATTTTATGTCTTTTTTTGCCCGACATGTTTATGGTAGATTATAGTTCGAATTTTATTTAGTTTATTTCATTGTTATATTCCTAATTATTTTGTCTATATTTTTCAATGCGGTATATAAACTTCAGTTTTAATTGAAATGTTTTGTCGATCTATTTTATAGATCATGGTGTTTGAAGATTTTGTATGAGTGATCAGTTTATGTTTTTACATTTTAGTTGAGGTTCGGTTGAAAATCATGTCTAATTTTAATTTTATTTTTATTTTATTTTAGATTTGTAATTTTTGTCTAGAATCTAAAAACATGTGCATATTGCGCGATTACTTTTTAGTCTTTTAAAAATATTTTAGTTTAATATTTTTTTTTGAATTATAACTATTTTTTTATCGGCAAAATATTATTTATACTTTTAGATGGTATAAAACATTTATAGCTTTTTTAAAAAAAAATTAATTTGAAATCTTTATTTATTTAAAAACTTCCAAAGTTAGAGTATTTTTTTTTCGGAGGGAACCCGCAGCCGCTACTCAGAGTGCAATGAGTGTGCACAGGGTAAACCCTCAGTCTGACGCGATAGCCTGCAAACCAACGCCAGAAGGTAAACCACACATGGTGACAGGCTCAGCCGAGAAAGCGTATGTAGAGGGACTCGAACTCATGACCTTTTGGTTGTCATACTCAACCAACTCGGCTACCCCTTGGGGGCTTCCAAAGTTAGAGTATGATATGTTGGAATGTTGATTAAAAATGGATTATCGAAAGAAGATTTTCATTCATCGGAATGGTAATGCAAACAAAATAAGCATAGTTAGGAAGTCTTAAGGTGAAAGTTTGATGTCATAGGCACGATGTTGGTCGCGACAAAAGTGTCAAGACTTATTCCACTGAGCTTTTTCGCGATTAGTATTACCAACGGGCTTCTGTGATCGCGGTCAGATTAGCCTTACATCAATTATTCATCAAATAACTAATGTAAAGTGATGTTTGTCGCGACCAGAACAAATCTGATTGCGACAAAGACCTCAAAATATGAAAATGTGTATTTTCTAGAGAACTCTTCTCTAAAAAGGTGCTTCTTGAAAGGTTGTGATCCAACATTAAATTAATAAAAGGTCTTAGCTCTTTGGAAATGTTTAATCATTCTGTAAATATAAATAGGTTATTCATTTAAGAACAAAAACCCAACCTTAACAAAAACTGAAATCTCTCTTTTGATGTTTAAGCATTGTCATCTTGATGCAGAAATTTTTGCTGCTTATAATCTGAATCTAAAAAAAATTATATCCCAAAAAACTTTCTAAAAATTCTAAGCAATAGAAAAAAACGGAATAATTGTTTTTTGAAAAACGTATTTATTGGTGTCTTAAAATTCCATTCTTTCCATCTTCTCGACACAATCCAATCCATTAAAATTAAAAAATAACCCAGTCCATTAACTTATTTAAACCTGATTTATCTCATTTAGTTACCATTTTTAGATTTATTGAACCATCTTTTTCCAAATCAATTAAGTGAACTTAATCGAGCAAAATTATTGGTATAGACATTAAATCCTCGTTAAAACTATGTAGACCGAAGTCATGAACAATTTAGTTTCAAAAACCAAACCAATGTCAAACACAGTTCCTCACACAACATTGTCTAATATATTTATGCGATCGTTCTTAAATAAAAATGAAAAAACATCATTCCACAAAAAATAGTACCAAAATCACATCCTATAGCAATAAACTAGGTTTTAATTAGTCTTCACTTTTTTGTTCTAACCATTTTATTTGTGCTATAACTTTTTTATGGTTCAATTAGACATCAGAAATTGAGTTTAACAAATTTGAAATTCAAATTAAAATAAGTTAATGGATGAGGTTGTCTTTTAATATTAATGGGTTGGATCGAATCGCATTTTAATAAATTATTAAAATAAATTATCAATAGTAAATATTTAGATAATTATAACGTTGATGCGGTATTTTATGTAGACGCTGACATGACTAGTCCAATAATATTACTTGACAACATAACTACAATCGTAAAAAATATTATCTGTTATTTAAAAAATATGGTAACTTATTTGTAACCTGAAAAACATCATTATAAAATATTATAAAACAAGCGATAATTGTGCAAATTTCACAAATGTTGACATTCGACAACAAGTTTTGAGTTATCAACAAAGCAAAGTGGATGGGAAAATAATTTTAAGTACTCATAGTTTTAATCAAGACTTATTGAGAAAGCATCTTGCAAAGATTATTGTAATGCACGAGTACCCTCTTTCTATGGTGGATCATTTGGAATTTAGAATACTTGTTTCACATGTCCAACCATTATTTAAAATGGTATAAAGAAACACCATAAAAAGTGACATATTAAAGATGTAAGTTCTTGAGAAGCAAAAACTAATAAGACTGATAGAAAACAATCGTGGTAGAATCACTCTAACAACGGACATATGATCTTCACTAAACAAAACTAAAGGTTTTATGGTAATTACCGCACATTACGTCAATGATTTTTGAAATTTACAGAGTCATGTTATCAGTTACTACCACTAATTTTAATTATATTTTTCTATTTTTAATACTATTATTGTTTAATTTAAAGTTAAAATTAGTTTTGTTTAATGCTTTTTTTATCCTTAAAGAGCGTGTCACTGTTATTAGTTTTATAAAAGCATGCCATAATTGGTAAGTTGGTCTAGTATTATAGCTAAAGTTATTTCTTAATTGCCCAAGAAAGATAGTTCTCTTTAAAAAAAGTGAAATTTACCAATTTACACGGTTATTAATAAGAAATATGATTGAGTTTCTGTGTGTGTTAGTTGACTGCAAATAATCTTGCTACCGCCTTTGCTGTTTTTCTGCATCTAGCTATCTATCTGTTTTTATTAGCTAAATGAAGCATATGGTAATGGTGACACGTGGATTAGTAATTATATGCTAAGATATGTGTACATTCGTGTTCAAAACTTTGTTTGTTGTTTTGCGTGTATAGTCAAATGCAATATATCCATCGAAAGTAAATAGATTTAAAATGATAGCACTTATATGATCTTTTTTTTGAATGAAAACTTAAATTAATTATAAAAATTCATACATGGTCCTAGGGTATACCCCGCCAGCTTACAATAATCATCTAGAACGATAAACACTAGAAAGTCAAAATACAGGTGCCCGAATTGAAGAGTACGACATCCGGGTAAGTAACATAAGCTCGTAACATTCAAATGACTAGGTGGTTGAGGTGGCTCAGTAGTGACTCCATGAGCATCCCAACCGAAATCCGCGCTCCAGTCCAGACAGAGAATACCTGTATCACAAGAATGAGTAAGTTAGATTTAAATACAATAAACTTACCAGATAATCATGGTACCATGAAATCTAAATCGGAGATCCGATAAGATATGATATGATATTGCAGACGCCAAAGTCGGGGCAGATCCAAAAATTCTTGAATTCCGCTCTTTCCAAATGTGGTAGATAACCGCATTGAAACAAGTTCTCCAAATACTCTGGTTTCGAGAATTAGACCATCTTGAAGCCTCGCCAATCCAAGATAGCCAGCAAGAAGAGAGAAAATAAAAACCAAGTTTGACACTGGTGTCAGTCAGATCCTCTGAGAGTAACTACATTCAAAAAGGATATGAGATGTAGTTTCCGATTCGGAGTGGAAAATGGTGCAAGTAGCTGGGATATTATAACCCCAACTGCGAAGCTTGTCTTTGGTGGAAAACTTGCCCTTGATAGCCAGCCAAGAAATAAAAGAGTGGCGCGGAATGTTATATTTATTCCAAACTAACCCCGCCCATCCCTTTTCAGGGGCAGGCGCACGAAGGACATTGTACGTGTCCTTAATTGTAAAGATGATACATCCTGCCTTAGCTGTCCAATAGGGAACATCCCTTGATAAAATGTTCGGATGGGGAAGGGAGAGGATGAGCTTGTGGATTTTGTCCAGGTGGCATCGACTACGTGCTCGAGCCGATCTCATATTTTCAGGCCAATTCCATTCACCATTGCTGATAATGTCCGGAACTTTTAAGTTACTTCCCAAACGGGAACCGCTGATGACTTCAGATCCATAGTGGGATGCGAGAGACGAGGAGAGGAGCCATGGATCATGCCAGAATGAAGTGTTCTGACCATTTCCAATAGCCACCCTGTATAAATTACGAGCCAAAGGCCGAATATGGAGAATTTTCCTCCAAATCCAAGTGGACGAGGGACTCAAAGAAACTTTCCAAAAAAAATTATTTTTTATCTTTTCAGCTTTGATCCACTCGCACCAGATAGATTGAGTCTTATTACTAACGATAGACCAGAGGTGCTTAAAGACGGCCGCCTGATTCCAGATTTTTAGGTCTAGGATCCCAAGGCCGCTCTCTTTGTAGGGAGTGGTAACGGTCGACCAAGCAACTTTGGCCCCATAAATTTTCATAGTCGTGTTAGGTGCGACCAAAGTCCCACATCCCACATCGGTTAAACATGGGAAGAAAGATCAGTATATAAGTTAAGAAAACATCTCCATTAGTGTGAGGCCTTTTGGAAGTGGACCAAAAGCAAAGCCGTGCGGGCCAGTGGGCCCAAAACGGACAATATCACACTATTGTGGAGATCGGAGTATTCTTACTTATATACAAAAGTGGAATATGCAGACCCTATATTCCCTACAAATGGTACTAGAGTAGGCGGATGGAAGTCAATTGAGAGGAGGCTAGAGTGGTACTTTGTTCGAGAGGAGGATTGTTAGGTGCGACCAAAGTCCCACATCCCACATCGGTTAAACATGGGAAGAAAGATCAGTATATAAGTTAAGAATACATCTCCATTAGTGTGAGGCCTTTTGGAAGTGGACCAAAAGCAAAGCTGTGCGGGCCAGTGGGCCCAAAGCGGACAATATCACACTATTGTGGAGATCGGAGTATTCTTACTTATATACAAAAGCGAAATATGCAGACCCTATATTCCCTACAAGTCGAACCAGACCAAAGAAAGCGAAGGAGATATTGGTTTAACTCTTTAGTTATCCGAGAAGGTAGGATAAAAATCGAGGACCAATATACCTGACCCGCAAATAAGACCGATTTGATAAGTTGGAGTCTACCAGCATAAGAAAGGTGATTAATAGTCCAAGAATCAATTCGGGAGGTTATTTTGTGCAGGAGGGGCGACAGTCCGAATGAGTGAGTCTACCAGTGATGAGAGGAACTCCCAAGTACTTTACTGGGAGGGAACCTTCAAGGAAATTCAAAATGGTTAACAGATTCGACCGAAGGTGATGGTCAATGCCCGATAAGAAGATATGACTTTTCGATAGATTAACTTTAAGACCAGAAAGAGAGTAGAAATCATCCAAAGCATCCTTGATAAGGCTGAGGGATCGAGTGTCACCATGGCAGAAAATCATTGGGTCATCTCCAAAATAGAGATTGATGATTTTCTTCTTATGATATTTCCAATGAAAATGGAAAGTCTGATCCTGGCTTTTCTCTTTGAGGATGCAAGAAAGTACTTGCATGACAAGCACAAAGAGAAGGGGAGAGAGAGGTCACCCTGGCGAAGACCTTTTTTACCTTTGAAATTTCCATGAAGATCTCCATTAATGATTATAGAGTAAGACGGAGTAGAGATGCACTTGATAATCCAAGTGATCATCTTCTCAGACATTGCATCGCAACTAAAATATCAAGAATGAGGTGCCATCGAACATTATCAAAGGCCTTCATTATATCTATTTTTAGGACAACCCTTTTTCCTCTACCGCTATTATTATATCCCCTAAGGAGTTCTTGAGACAGAAGAATGTTATCAGAAATGTTCCTTCCCGTTACGAAAGCCGATTGG
Organism: Limnanthes douglasii subsp. nivea; assembly: GCA_036936605.1. Classification (NCBI taxonomy): domain Eukaryota; kingdom Viridiplantae; phylum Streptophyta; class Magnoliopsida; order Brassicales; family Limnanthaceae; genus Limnanthes; species Limnanthes douglasii. Next base: position 76,629,003 of record JAUPFV010000004.1, read on the forward strand.
GATGAATCCATTAGGTAAGGAAAGGCAATTTTGATTCTGTTGGCCAGAATTTTAGAAATGATTTTAGAGACGACATTGCAAAGGGAAATTGGTCTATAATCTGCTGGCCCCGAAAGAGAAGCCTTTTAAGGATAAAAGCAATATAGGTCGCATTCCAAGATTCAATAGAGTTCCAGCGAGAAAGAACTCTTGGACTTCTTTACAAATGTCAGGGCCAACAATATTCTATGTGGCTTTGAAAAAACTGGAATTGAAACTAACAGGACCAGGAGATTTGTCACTATCAATACTGTAAAGAGCCGACTTAATTTCAGCATTAGAGATCTCACGGATCAATGACTTTTTATTAGTGTGAGTAACAAAGGAAGAAATCAGGGTCGAGCTTTTTCAAGTCCATGATAGAAGGCAGAATGCTTTGTACGTAAGGATTTCTCAAAATAATTCATGAAGATGTTAGAAACTCTAATCGGGGATGTGATAGTTTCTCTCTGATTATTGGAGATCGAGAGAATTTTATTACGAAAAAGCCGTGCTTTAATGCTATTATGAAATAATTTTGAATTCCGGTCTCCTAGATTGATCGAATTTTCTCTAGATTTCTGCTTTAGAAAGGATTCTTCCGCTCGACTGAAGAAGGTAAAACAATCAGAAGCCTCTGATACTTTAGAAACAAGGAGAGGGTTGAGAGGATCAGTGGCTAGAATTGATTGAGCCTCAAACAGAATTAATTGAGCCTTAAACAGAGTTGTTTGAGCAGCAGAGGCTCTGGAAGAAATGTCGCTGAATTCCTTGCGATTAAGAGAAGCAAGCTCAGTTTGAAGGGGAGAAATCTTATCCGAGACCATCCTCATAACTCCAGAGGTGGTAGGGGCGGTCCAACTAGAGGAAACAATGACCTTAAACAGGGGATGGGATTGCCATATATTAAAGTAACGAAAATGTTTTTTCCTCCGAGGACGGGGGAGGCCAAGGTAAAGAGTGACCGTGGTATGGTCAGACGTATGAAGGTACCCAAAATGGACACTAGACATAGGGAAAAGGTCGTCCCAGTCTGGGTTGACAAGAACTCGGTCAATTTTAGAAAGAATAGGGTGAGCGGGCTGCTTGTTAATCCAAGTGAAAGGAAATCCAGTAGATCGAAGATCACTGAGTTCGCAATGGTAGCAACAGCTGTTGAAGTCATCAATAGCTGAAGACCAAGAATCAGAGGATCCCAGACGCTCGCCTGGGTGACGGATCGCGTTGAAATCTCCAAGGGAAACCCAATGAATGTGGTTATCCGTCGTGGAGATATTATAGAGATCCTTCCAAAGTGGAATACGATCGATTGCATCATTAAACGCATAAATAGCAGTGAGCTTAAAAGTGGCTCTAAAATTATGACATTTAGCTATACAGTAGATTAACTGGGGAGTTTGGGAGATTCTAGTTATTGTAATGACACTAAGGTTCCAGAGAATCCAAATTCTACCTAAGGGATGGGTCGCATAATTAGTAACAACATGCCAAAAGGGCATAATCTTCCTAATTGTTTGATCGATTTCATGAATTTGGACTTTAGTTTCTACAAAAACTATCAAGGATAGATGAATACTGAGGATAAAATCATTGACATCTTTTTGCCTGACAGGGTCGTTTAGACCTCTCACATTCCATGATGCAATATTCATAAATAAATACTTACAGAGAGTCAGCTGAAGATCCTGTCGGAGGATATTACCATTTTACCCTTGCCTTTAGCCTCATCCGTGCAAGCCCTTTTGGGGGGGAGTCCACCTCCTTGCCAAGCTCCACCACATTTTCCTCGCTAATTGAAGTGAGACGAGACCCAGGCGCATTCTCTGGCTCAATTTCAGATGGATCTTCCTCCGAAGATGAAATCCCTAAAGGGAAAGGAGAAGTCTTGACATGGCCCTTTTTGCACTGACGGGTACGGTGCCCAAATACTTTAAAATTATCACACTGGGGGGGAGACCCTGGTATTCAAAGGAAGCCAGGATGGATTTCCCTCGAATCTTGAAGGATAGCTCAGAACGGATGGGCTGGTCGGCCCTTATCATAATACATATGCGGGAAAAACGAAGTTTTTCCTTTCGTTCCGTCTGATGATCCACATATAACGGGGTTCCGATAACTGAACCAATGTTGCTGAAACCTTCCGTAGTCCACAGCTCAATGGGCAGATTGAAAACCTTGACCCAAATAAGGATTTCACTGTGAGGATCTTTGACCAGGGAGGTAAGAGGTTCCCACATTTTCAGGATCATTAAGTTACCGCCAAAGTGCCAAGGAGCCTCTTCCAACACTTTTTTGGCCATTGCCTCGGATCCAAACTTGAAAAGAAAGTAACCTTCAAGAAGAGGTTTGAATTTCAAAAGACCAAACCGATTCCAAAAAGATTCCACGTTTGCTTTGAGAAAGGCCAAATTGGAAGGTTGGTTTAGAAAATACCTAGAGAGACTAGCCTTCCAAGAATCCGGGGAGTCGAGTGTCGAGTCGTTCATAATGAATTCATTTCCCACCTTTTCCATATGGCTAATGTCAATCACCAAAGGGGATCTATTATCACTATGACCCGCAATAATACTTGCAAAAGAAGGAAGCGAGGAGATTTAGAAAAGGAATTCGAACTTGAGATACCTCTTGAAAAATCCTTATGAGAATTAAAGGAAGGTGGTAGCATGGGCCATTTTGAATTTTCTCCATTTCGCTCATTTACCCGCATTCCCGAAATTACGAATCAACGAGGGAAGCCCATTGGAACCACCAGCCCCCAATAAACCTTTACTTTTATTTGGACCAGACCTTTCAATTGATAGAATCTGAGTGGGTCCATGGGTTTTAGAAACCCGGCCCACAGGAAGAGAGTTCTTAGAAATCAGCCTCGAGTCGTCAGTGGGCTGATACAAATTCGCTAGGCCTTTGTTCAGACCACTTTTTTAGCCCAAAAGCGAACCAGAGCCAACCAGTGGGTCTTTGCCCAGACCAACCGGAGAGCCCAGTAGCGAACCAGGTACCTCCACTGGGTCAAAGCCAGTCCAACTATAGAATCCAAATTCGAACCAGCCCATTCATTCTTCTCTCCCGATTTCCAAACTTCCATACCTATCCTGTCATCCGATTTCGAATCCTCTCCCGTTTTTGATCCAGCCAAATACGTTCTCTCTCCCGATTTCGAATCTGTCAAACCCTTCCTAACACCTGAATTCGAATCAGCCAAGACCTTACTTTTCCTTCCACCTTCCTTAGTAGCTGATTTCATACCAGACCGATCTGTGTCCACTCGTATCGACCTCCCTGGATGGCTACTAAGATGAGCTACTGACTCAGATCTAGAGCGGCCGAGAACGGCGCCCTGGAGCGATTGCTCAGGAAGTCCAGCAGCGACGAGCTCTCCGATGTTTGGAAACCGGTGACACCATAGGAGCTCGAGGATGCTTCTTTTCCAGTGGGTTAGCCCGATTTTCTCGACGACGATGAGGCGAAAGCCCTGATGGGGAAGCCACTTGGAGAGTACGGGATTCTGGTTTCCGGGTCAAGAGGCGGGAGCGGAGTCAAGGTGGCCAGACCCAGTTCTTTAGGGAGGGCAGCAGAGGCAGCAAGAGGCGGGTGGGAGAGCTCTTCAATCGCTGAGACGAGGTTGCAGTAGAATCCAAGCTCCGATGAAGGGAGGGGATTAGAGCTGGGAGGGCAGAGACAAGCTTGAGGGGGAGGACTTAATCCCGAAAAAGCAGTCGAGAATATGACTAGAGGGAGATCAGGACTGCCCGACTCCACTGGAGGTAAGTGACTTTGGGGCTTCTTTGTAATTGGTGACTGAAAGAGTACAGTTCCTTGCCAGACTCCATGTGGTGTCTGGCCAGGGCTAAAGTGTTACGAACAAATTGTTCTTGCGATGCAGGTATACGGTGAGGAAGGGGAGGAGATGAAGATGGGTTCAGGGCGAGGGGGGCGAGAGGCATCGGGACAGTCATCGGGATAGGGAGGGTTGGTTTAGGGCTAGAGGGGAAGGAGGCTAGTGACGAGGAGAAACTAGTCGTACGGATAGGAGAGTAAATGCAAGGTTGGTTTGGAGACTTGGGGATCCCAAAGGAGTTCATCAGGTAAGTAACTCATACTAGGATAGAAAATATAGATTGGTTGTTGGTAGGTTGAATATGGATAGTGATTGAGATGAGCGAAGGATGAGGGAAGTTATAAGCTTGGGGTTTGGGTTTTAGAAGGGAGAGAAGACTAGGAATTTTAGTCAAAAGAAAGATATTCTTTAGGAGACAGGATCTTGGGTAAGCAGGGCTAAGGGTCAGACACAGAGGCTTAGGGAAAGCCAGGAAATTTCTTAGCTTAATGAGGGAATTTAGGATGGTAGGGGATGGGCAGAGGGGGAAAGGGGGAAAGGGGGGCTGCTCTTTACCCAAAGAGGGAGAGAGGGATGTTTACTTGTACCCTGACTAGGAAATAAAGAAACGATAACTAAAATGGGTATAGTTAGGGTTTTTTAGTAATGGGAGTTAGAGAAGAAACCTAGTCTGAAACTAGAAAGGTAACTAACTAAGTAACTAGGACTGAGGCTAGTTACGAAGGAGGGACAAAACTCATCCAGGCCCTGGGGAAGAGAGGGAGATTGAGTACTGATTTTGGGGGACCAAGATTTGACAAGGAGGCTAGGAATAGACTTGTTGGAGAGGTGAGATGATGGCCATGAATTGGGTGGAGGAGGGGAAGGTAGAGAGTGAGATTGAGGATCAGATTTCTTGAGAAGGTTGCATCCTTGAAATCTGGGGGTCTCCTCATAGAGATAGAAAATAATGAATCTTGGATAGATCCCAATTACCAGCGGATTTGAGCTTATTCTTACAGCCTTCCTTAATCCAGAAGATATCCAGATGAAAGGTACTAGGGGAGTGAATAACGAGGAGGTTGGTACTAGAATAATGACTAGGGTAAAGGGGGATCTTGAAGAGGAGACATAGTGAGAAGGCAATGGTACAGATGGAGAGAAGGGACATGGAGGACTGATTGAAGATTCCATCAATCAAAAGAGTCTTCCTCCATTGATCCAGAGATGGAAGAACAACCAAGATGAGTCAAGTAGCCGTTGGGAAAGAGAAGAGAGGAGAGAGTTTTTTTACGTAAAAGAAATTCAGTAGTGTAATAGTGTACTTATATGATCATTGCCTTAAAATATATATAAAATAAGAAGGTTTTCAATCACGCTGCATGCTTTACGACCTCCATTGTTTTTTGCTGTAATTAATTCGGTTTACTTAAATAACCCAATATAAAATGAATTGGGTTATAGTCTTCTCGAAAAATAAAACATAATTGGTTTTATTGATGAATATGGAATAAAACAGTTTTACAAAAGATATTTGTTAGAGTCTTCAGACTTCTTTAAAGATGATTGCTTTGTAATATTGACTTTTACTGTTATTATAAGAGTTATAATAATAGCATGCAATACCACCGTTATTAGATATAGAAAAGCATGTCACGCCACCACTGTTACTGTTATTAGCTTTAAGTTGATTTAGTTTGTTCTAACTTTTATACTAATTACTTGTAGTAAACAATGTCTAATTACCAGATAATTCTTTGAAGTCTTGTAAACAATTTCTAATTGAAATATTTTTGGAGTTCTCCAAAAATTCCAACTGGATAAAATCAGAGATTCGTTTTCGAACAGAGAGAATGAATGTATTCTTATTGTTTTTCAACAAAACCAAACATATATGTATTTCGATCAATGTATGCGGTTTGACAGTTATGGTAGTTGGGGTAATTAGGTCACATAACGGGATTAAAACCGGTTGTAATTTGAAATTCAAATAAACGTTCAAATATCCAAATTTGAAATTCTGTTGACTTGCAACACAAGTCAATTCACCAAAATAAAAAAATTTCCAAGCTAACTTGCCAACTCGACCCCAGCCAGGGGCTCCACCCTTTGACCCCACAAGGGGTTACGCCCCTTGAACCCTATTAATCATGATATAATCTAACAAGCGTGCACTCCGCACTCTACGACTTGTTCGATAATGTATCATGATTAAATTGGTCGACTAGTGGATCCAATTGCACTAAAATATCTAACATTACTTAAATCGGTTTTTACTGTTATTAGAAGAATTATATTTATACTGTTTAAATTTGTTTTTACAGATTTGTACAAGTTCCTTCTCTGCATACAATGAAGTACTTGCGGTGTACTTTTGGAGTGTTGTCTAGAGTGAAATATTGATAGGAAGTAACTATGTTGACGGTTGATAATTGTACTACAGATTATGTCATGGTAAGACTTGTTTTGACTAAACTTCAACCTGATAAACTTATGTTACGTGGAGATCTATTCCATATGCATTGTGCATCCCATATAGTAGATCTGATTGTACAATAGGGTCTGCTTGTCATCAAAGAAGGCATTGAACATATTCACAATAGTGTATTATTTTGGACACCATCACCAAAAAAGACAAAAGTTTGAAAAACAGCACGTCAATTGGAGATCAAGTGTACAAAAAAGTTGCTCTTGATTGTAAAAAGCGTTGGAATTCTACATTTTATATGCTAGCTACAGTTTTGGAATATAATGATATTTTTTCACATTAAAACAACGAGATTCTATATACGATTTTAATTCGAGTGATAGAGAATGGGAAGAAGCTCAAGATATATGTGAAAAGTTAGAGTTGTTTCATAATGTTACCGAGTCATTTTTCAGGTAATCTATATTCAACTGCTAATATTTATTTTAATAAAGTATGTGAGATTCAAATAGCATTAGAGAATTGTATATAACTACAAGTTCTTCAATGATTAAAACTATGGTATATCGTATGTTTGAAAAATTCAGCAATTATTGGAAAATAATTAATAGAATAATAGGTGTTGATGTTGTTTTGCATCCTAGATATAAAATGGTTGCTGTGTTGTTTTATTTCAATTCGATTTATGGTTCCGAGACAGATCAAGACACTAAAAGAGTGAGAGATATCTATTATGATTTGGTTAGAGAATATGGTAACGATAGTATCGACCATGAATCTAATGCTTTGACTACATTGTCGGTCACTCAACGCTCGATGAAAAAGTATTTTTCTATTTTATGAGTATGGTAGTAGTAGGAAAAAGGATGTTGTTGGAAGCGCAAAGTTGGAATTACACTTTTATTTATAGGATGATGTCTTACCTACATCTCATGATTTTGATGTTTTATATTGGTGGAAAGTAAATGGTCCAGAATATCCTATATTACAAAAAATAACAAGAGATGTTCTAGCGATTCCGGTATCAACGGATGCTTAGCACTAGCGGTCGTTTATTAAGTCCACATTGTAGTAAACTTGCTTCAAAAACTGTGGAAGCATTAATGTGTACTCAAAATTGGATTTGGAATGAAATCAAAGGTATTTATTTATTTACTTAAATTCTACCTATTGTTATTTTTTTTATTGTAAGTTTACCAATAGTTATCTTAATATTATGTTATTTGTTAGATTCGTCGCCAAAAGCTATGGCACATTTCAAAAATTTCTTGAAGATTTTGACGATGGAGATGAAGATGAAAGTGTTGTCCTAAGTTGTGAAGATGATGATATCATTGGAAACTAAAAAAGATTTCAAAAATATTTTGTTTTGTGTCAATATTTCACCTACAATTTGAATTTTGGATTGACTGTTTTGTTAAAAACTGTTTTCGTGTAACGTTTTATATTTATTTTGTAACGTTTTAAATTTATCTCCCTTACATTATTTTTTTCGAAAAATCAAAGTCAAATCGAATTGGACGGACCGAACAATCCACAAACACGACTGGACCGTCCGCAGAGAAACGAGTTAGCACAGACAAACCCACAATTGGATTTTCACAAGATTTAGGTTTAAAATTATTAACCTAAAACCGACCTGACTGGATTCGGATTCACATGAAAAACGGACGGATCCGAACACGATCCGCGCGATCAAACTGACATTGCCATTGTCATCCCTACACGAAACCGCTAATACACTTTTAGTTAGATAATTTCATAATACCTAAACACATAAAAAACTTTCTTTATCCTTTTTCTAAGCTCGAGATATTATAAATGAACCGACCTGGGCCAGTTATAAATGGCTGATAAAAATGGTAAGGCACACAGTTCGTCATTTACAAGCGAACGCATAGAATCTTCCGAAATAGATATTTTCCCGCCCAAGTTTGGTCTTGTAACAAACCTCACGTCTCCATTGTAACTAACTAACCATAACCAGTCTACTCTTCTTCCCCTTTCTCAGACTCTCTAGAAATCAGAAAAACAAAAGAAAATGATTTCTCTCATCTTGTACCTCTTCGTGCTCTCTCTCCTCTTTCCACCATCAGCCAAAGCCGCTTCTCAATCAGTCGTTGGAGTCACCTACTCCTCCCCTGACTCCGCCACGATCGCCTCCTCTGGCCAACTTACGCCGGGAAGAATTGCGTCGCATGTCAATTCAATTGGAATACGCGCCGTCAGGATCCTCGATTCCGATCCGGCTTTGGTTCGCGCCTTCGCATACACCAACACTTCTCTCCTCCTCACTATCTCTAACGCGCTTATCCCGCCGCTGGCCGCAAATCGGTCGCTCGCGCTCCGATGGGTATACCGCCACGTACTTCCCTACCATCCTCGAACCAAAATCTCGCTCATTTCCGTTGGAGACGACGCTATTTCGTCTTCCCCTGATATCTCCTCTTATCTCCTCCCTGCCATTCGTAATGTGTATCTATCTCTCCGTGATTTGAGCATTAACAAAATATCGATTTCAACTACTTTCTCTTTTTTTAGTATTATCACCACTGCTTTTCCACCGTCGTCGGCGCAATTTCAGCAACCGGCCGGTGATCTCATCATCAGACCCTTGCTCCAGTTCTTGGACGATACTAACTCGTCTTTCTTGGTCAACATTTACCCATATAACATGTACCGAGCAAACTCCGAAATCCCAATTGGATTCACTTTGTTTCAAGAGAATCCATTCAACTACAGGGACGATATGACCACGGGAGTTAGGTATAGAAACCTGTTTGATATGATGGTTGATGCGGTGATTAGTTCCATGGCAGTTATGGGACACGAGAATGTGCCGCTGGTAGTGGCAGAAACTGGTTGGCCGAGTTCGGGTGCAGATCCAGGAGAGGTAGATGCAACGCCATTATATGCAGAAATGTTCTTGAAAGGTTTGATTCAGCACTTGCAATCTGGGTTAGGCACCCCATTGAGGAAAGAAGGTGTTGCAGAGACTTACATTTATGAGTTGGTGGATAGGGATTTAAGGCAAGGAAGCCGGAATTGGGGAATCTTGAACCAGAATATGACCAAGAAATACAAGCTTCAGTTTTCAGGAATGTGCAGTGTTCATAAGAAGAGAATCAATATGACCCAGATTTTCTTAGCAGTGTTGATGATTCTCTGGATGTTTTAAAAGAGGTATGAGACTGTCTCTGTGAATATTCTTTTGTGAATTGACTTGACTGACTGGCAGGATACAGAAACCCTTTGATTGTGCTACTATTGGGTATAATTCTTGTTTTCATGAAGAATAGAGTTTTTGCTTAGAATGATTGATACGGGAGCTTAAAGCTAAACTCTTGTGTTTGTTACGAAAACTGAACATAGAAGATTATACAACCTTTTGAATAGAGTTTTTGCTGAGAATGATTGATTCAGGAGCTTAAAGCTAAACTCTTGTGTTTGTTACGAAAATTGAATATAGAAGATTATACAACCTTTTTGGAATAACATCTGCGTTTATATCTGTGTTTGTGTTCATGCATGACATGTAGGCAGTGTAATCTAAGCAAGCAATCCATCCTTATGTATCACTAAGTGTGAGAAATTAATTTTGTTCTTTAATGTTATAAGATACCTCAGAGTGTCTGTCTGGAAAACATTTGTCATCCTGTGCTCAATTCGACTTTGTTTGAATTAGATTATACCAAAACAGCTCGTACTAGAAGATACTTTGAAAATAGCAAATCCTATAATCTAGATACATGAGACTTGCAAACAGACGGACCAAGGCTATTATTCAAATCCATGTCACAACAACAAAAACGGGTAAAGGGCATCAAAATCCTTTTAAATGAAAAATGCCGGAATTTTTTTTATCCCCATATTATCTTTATGGGGCAGCTCAGATAGACATAGATAGATATAGCCAGCCCAGTAGCTCGTTTTTAACCATTCTTAAAGAGAAAGAGAAGGTTATAACACTATCTCATGTAGCAACTGGACAGCTTCATCAACGCTTCTTGCTAACTCGGCAGCAGCTCCCACATAGGAATGAGGTGTTAAGTTCAAAAGAATCGTTTTTCCTTCTTCAGGCAAGTCTAAGCGTTGAATAAATTCTCTTATGCTTGCTTCATTAACTGTTTTGCCCCTTGTCAACTCCTTTAGCTTCTCATAAGGCTCTGGAACACCATATCGTCGCATTACCTGTATATGATAGGATAGAACATTTTCAGTCTCTGTGCTTAGATATATACACTGCAGAGTAATAATTTTGGCTCACACTGGAATCATACTTTCACAAAGTTACTGCCATGTTGGATTTGAATCCTTGTGCGAGATTCATGTTATGTGAAGCAAAGAGTATTCACAATACATTTATCATTGCAAGGGAACAAAGAGATATATTACTCCCGGAAAATAACACCTCTACATATATATATATATATATATATATATATATACACACACATGTATGTATATGTATAGAATCAAAAGTACAAGTCACTTCATTATTTAAAACAGGAGAATTTCAGTCCAAATATCAAATGGCACTTGCGACAATAAGTAGCTAAATGAAACTTGCATGAACAAGAACCAGTTCGAAAAGATGTTTGATCATCTTACACTATATTGCTGGAATTATAATATAACAAGAGAAGTAGTTTCAGTCCTAAAGGTATCAGGTTTGGCATGGTGCATCACTACTCCTCGCAATATAGTAGTGAACATGTGTTTTTGCTTAAGTTATACCCATCCAACACAACAAATAGATATAAAAACTTTTTAAACTATCACGGACCTGTCTACGATTTTCTAACAAAACGAATCACCAATGTAGCAACTTAGAAATATTAAAAACATTTCCATTAAAGCCTGATAGAAACCAGGCGATAGCCAAAGAGAGACTTGTAAACTATATCGAATCAAAGACAACCTGAGTTATGTTTTAGTATTCTCTCAAAGTTTTGGGCGTAAAATATGGCAGGGAAACATGAGAATAAAATGAGCACTAAACAGATGAGACAACTAATAGCTAAATCAAAACAAGATGTCAGATATAAAAAACCGAAGGGCAATAAACGAATAATAGCTAAATCAAAACAAGATGTCAGATATAAAAAAACCGAAGGGCAATATACGAATAATAGCAATCAGACTAAAACGTTGATAACGAATAACATCTAAAGGTGAAGGACATACAGTCTGTATTGGTTCAGCCAGCACTTCCCACGCTTGGTCCAAGTCCGCATTTAGAGTTGCTTCATTGATCTATATTTTGCCAAATACAAAATAGATTTTGAAAAAAGAATAGAATCAGATTACCATTGTTTATTTATTTTCCTGTAGAATATGTTAGGTCTGCATACCTGAAGCTTTCCTATTCCCACTAAGGCGCTTTTATAAGCAAGAACAGAATGTCCTAAAGCTCCACCCATGTTCCTCAAAACAGTTGAGTCAGTTAAATCACGCTGCCACATAAGCCAAAATTAATCTAAACTCACAAGTTCGATATATTGCCAGAAATAGAAATACTGAGGATCCTTTCTAACCTGCATACGCGAAATAGGAAGCTTCATGCTTAGGTAAGCAAGATCAGCATTTGCTTTTCCAAGATTACCCTCACTGTTCTCAAAATTTATAGGGTTTACTTTGTGAGGCATCGTTGATGACCCAATCTCACCAGCTTTGGTTATCTGCTTTCAATATAACATTTCCACATAAGCTATAAGAGATACAACACAAAAAAAACTTATGTCAAAACTGTACCTACCTGCTTAAAATAACCCAAAGATATGTAGCTCCACATGTCTCTACTAAAATCAGTCAATATATTGTTAAACTGGGTAATGGTATTAAATAGCTTTGCCATATAGTCGTGAGGTTCAATCTGCAATAACGAGGTCAGATATGGTTAGAAAAAACGATTTCTTCATATGGATGTCTGAAATGACGAATGAAATCAGACCGACCTGAGTTACATAAGGATTAAATGTCAATCCAAGAGAAGTAACAAACTCTTTCGCAACCTGAGGCCACTTAATATTAGGATACGCAACCATATGTGCGTTGTAATTCCCAACTGCACCAGCAAACTTCCCTTTGATCTTGATTTCGGAAATGTATCGCCTTTCTTCGCTTAACCTCACAGCAAAAATCGCCATCTCCTTCCCCATAGTTGTAGGCGAAGCTGTCTGCAGAAACATCAACGAAAGATTTACATTTACATTTCCGTGTATAATTAGATGAAAAATAGTTTTTAAATGATTTACATATTTACCTGTCCATGAGTGCGTGAAAGCATGGGAACATGTGCATAGTCTTTAGCCATGTCACATATGGCCTTTATCAATTCATCCATAAGCGGAAGTACAACTTCGTTAAGAGCTTCTTTCAACATCAATGCATGAGCAAGATTGTTGATGTCCTCCGATGTGCAAGCGAAATGAAAAAACTCAAGAACCTGAAAACACAATTCAATTCAATTTTTAAAATTATCTTCAGAAACATAACTAGAGGAATTAATCCAAACAAAACTACCTTACTTTAGCAATATCGGGATGCGATTGGCATCTCTGTTTTAAGAAATACTCCACTGCTTTAACATCGTGGTTAGTCACTTTCTCGATATTTTTGACTTCCAAGGCATCGCTCATGCTGAACCCGTCAATTATCCCTTGCAAGTAAGATTCAGCTTCTTCACTAAGCCTTGGAACTTCACTCACTTGCGAAATTTCAGAAAGTTTCAATAGCCATTTTATCTGAGTTCACAAGAAATACCCCAACACACAAAAGATACAAATAACATTATGATCTGCTCCAGAGATAACAAAATAGTAACTAAGAACCCTAAAATCCCATTCACATACAAAATCAAATTCTAGTAAAATCCATCAATCAATCAGTCAAGATAAAGCTAGTTCTTGTTTACTGTCACAACTACTGATTAAGAGAACAAGTACCTCAACGAGCACTCGATAATAGATTAATCCATACTCGCTCATGTAAGGAGCCAAATCCTTCACGAATCTCCAATAACGACCATCCAAAGGAGACAATGCGGTCAAGTGCGATAACTCCAATTCTCTAGATTCTTCATTTGACATTTTTACCACCTAAATTCATCAAGACATTGAAGAGCAAATCAAAATATATATATAAACTATGTTTACAATCAACTTCAAAACTGAACTGAACAGAACAAAACCTACCTTTCTGGAAGCCGAAGAATCCTTGTAAGATAATCCAGTGAAAAGGCGAACAGGTTTAGACGACAACTGATAACAAAACGATGGATTAATTTTGTGTTGTTGATTTCTTGTGTGAATAGTGCTCAAGTAAGGGACTTTGCAGCTACTTAAAACCCTAGAGGACACAGTGAACTCCATTGATAAAATTTGAACTAGAGAAAAGCAAAGAGAACCAAAGCAAAGAATATAGGTTCTAACCCCAACGATCCGGGTCGGTTAATATAGGTGGCTGCAAAACCAGGTCAAGTGCCTAGGAGGAGAAAATATACATTCGAATCTTTTCCCCTAAAGTCCCCAAAATTACGATTTGTTTTGTTTTCTGCATCTTTCAACTTCTTGCGATTGCAATAAGGTCCTTAACATTCTTCTGTACCTTTCAATACTAGCCGTTTCTCTTTATTGGCTTTCAGTTTTGTTAATGGTGGGTCAAAATGATTATTTCACAAGCTTTATGAATAAATACTAATAAGAATGAATAGAAAAAATAAAAATTGAATACGGGAAAATGTTATCCATATTAATTAAGGGTCAACGAACATTTAGTAATTTTCAGAATTTCTTTTACTATTTAGATTTTGGTTTTCTTCCGACCTGATTTGTTGAATGCGGTTGGTAAAGTAATGTTAATATTACTTTAAAAATATTATTTTTTATTTTTCCATTTAATTTCAGTAAAACTCATCCCATATTTTTCACAATATTTTTGGCTATTTAGACCTATTTTAGTATTCAGAATACAAAACTTTATAATAAAAAAAGGTTTACACCCGTCTATAATATAATTTCACATCCAAAATTATATCAGTAGTTTTCAAAATATATATTTTTTTAATTAAAATTAACGTAATTACGGAACATAATAGCATTAATTATTTTCACAACCTTGTTGTACATAATTACGCACCCAATCAACAGATGATATTTTCACAACTAAACAACACGTAAGTATGCAATCACATCGGTAAAGACCAAAAATTCCCAGATATATTTTCTCAAAATCTCTATTTTCAGACAATTGTCAAAACATTTACGTGAATGTACGAAATTCAAGAATAAGCATAACTAAAACAACCCTACAATAATTCGATACAAACAAAAAACAAAAAATCACATGTAAATTGATAATTGATCGGTAATTGCATAAGAAGAAAAGAAATTGATCGAAACAAAAGAAAAAACAATCAAAAATTGCATAAGAGATTGATCAGACAAATAAAGAAACCTAAAACCGAGCGAATGAGAACGAATATCAAAGAACACATATCATAGTAACAAAACGAGGGTATGATTGATGTTTTACGAAAGAGTTTCCCAAGAACTGCCAAAGGAAGAATAATACGATGAGGAGCCTGTGGAAGAAGTACCCGATGAGATTCATGAAGAAGAAAAATCCTCTTCTATGAATTAGTCTTTGTTCAAATATCTTCACAAGGACTGGGGGACTACTGATAAGGGGAGAAAATATTGTGATGAATAAGCAAAATTAGATAAATAAAGGAATTGATTAGATGTAATAAAGTATTGAGGATAAAACTTGACAAGTATGTAATGTTAAGGAAGTCATGTGTAATATTTAATATTTATGGTTAGAGTTAGTAAACTGTCGGGTGTAAAGACTCATATAAGAAGGCGTAAATATATAAGTAAATGATTCACTACTTGTACTATATACAGGACCATCCCTTTTGGGGAAAATGATCCAGTCATTAGAAAATTATTACTATATTATTCCTTTAATCTCGTTCTCTTTCTAATCATTCTCTTTCTCTCTCAGAAATCACTTGCATACGAATAGTGTTATGACATATACCCCCATATGAACATTGTCGTGACAGGAAACGTCACTAAGAAATCTCTAGAACTATTAATCGATACTTTAGCTTCAAAATGATGAGGCTATCATTACTTTCTAAAGTTTTGCATAGTTATTAGTAAATATTTTTGATATTGATATAAATTATCATGGAGCTAAAACAATTAAGGAAAAGGTTATTGTAAAAACTTATAAATTTAAAAGGATACATGCAATATTAAATATAGATGTTAATGACCAAGGTCTAATTTACCCAAATGTAACTAATTATGTTATTTACTCTTCTGTCCTATAAATAGGAAAAAAAATTATGAAATAAAGTGATTGAACAATTCACTCTTAAACTGTCGACTTTTAATTGTTTATCTCTCTATAAACTAGGTAATTCATTTTATATTTCGAAAACTAATTTTGTTGTTTAATCTTCACACTAAAATTCTTAACACTTATCATTGGCGACCACATTGGGAGAATTTACAAGATACCTAGATAGCAGATCTAAACTAAAAGCTACAGAATTTTCAGTTAGTGTTATTGACCAAAATCACAATGGAACCAAAAATCAGAGTTGATCCTACACTACACGAGGAAGTTGAAGCGCTTAGATCAGATTTGCGTAGAGAAGAAACTCGAAGTGATAGTCAAAATCAAGAACAACGTGAACAATCAGATATTGAAAACCGGATGAATTAATTGTTGGAAAAAATAAATGTATTTAATGATGAGTTCAATCGAAGAGAGCATCAAATTCAATCAGGAAGGATGAAATTCGAGGTGCGATAAGTTGATGATAAAAATTAATTATAAAACATGTTTGACGAGTCTTACACGGGTCGGCAAAATCGAAGTGACTAGAAAAATGTCATTTCCAATCAGACAAAGAATATCACTCTTCACGTAAAGAAAAAAAAAAGATAAACATCGGTACATTTCAACCAGTGATAGCGAATTTTCCAGAGTAAGCTTCAAAATATGAGGGATAACCCATGGTACGAGGGTAATATATCTCACCAATATATTAATGTTGCAGACCAGAATTTGTATGTAGTCATGCGAACCACTAGAGTTGATCAATATATATATATATATACAAGGAGTAGATTGGAGGAGTTTTCATTTGTCTGTAGAGATAAGATCGATACCTCTTCCTATGCGCTTTGATATTTCAAAGGTATAATTTTTTATGGAACACAAGAGTCTCGATGATTACATCGAGCAGTTCAAAAACTGTATGATGAATTTTGAGGACGATGATAGGCTGGTATGCAGAGCATTTTCTCAAACTTTTAAAGGCACTGCTTTAAAGTGGTACAATAGAATTTTGAGGGAATCTATAACCAACTATAGGATTTTTTACACTTAATTCTGAAGAAAATTCATGGGGAGTAAGAAGATGTGTGCCAATGACGATATAATCATACAATACAAACAACATTAGGGGAAAAGTTAAAAAATTATATTATACAGTTTGTATTAACAAAGATATAATTGGAAGATTTTAAAGAACTTGTTACTATAGCAGCCTTTAAGCGAGGGTTTCTTTATGGGGATCTAGAAAATGAGACTACGAGGAGAAGTGCATTAACATTTCGAGCTTTGATGGCTTAAGTCGAGGAACAAATTAAGGTAGAAGAGTCCACAAGAGTTCAAGGTGGATCAAGTTCCACCCAAAGAAATTTGAGGCATGTACATATGTGCCAAGGGTATCAAAGAAACACTTAGAATTCGCAGATATATTCTCGTGCGATGACGAATACTAATCTTCATCCTTGAACAGGAGGAGCACCTTCTCAACCATCTAGTTATCAACATCCGCGGGCTGAGGCCCAATCAGTGGATAAGGCCAGAGTATTTTGTAGAATTAATAGTGAATGTGGCAATTATCTTTAAAAAACTAAGAATCATATTAATTTTAGAAAACCAGTGTCAATAAATTGGCCAATGGAGAAGCGAAACAATAACTTTTATAAGTACCACAATTATATAAGGCATGACACTGCTGAATATATAACATTGAAGAAGGAAATTCAGATTTTAATAGAAAATGGAAAATTAACCACTTTCATTAAACGATAGAGCAGTGGATGAAATAATTCGAGCACATCAACGCAGCAGGGTGTTAACACAAATACACAACAACGCAACAAGGTGTTAATACGAATTCAAAGCATGAGAATATATTGATAATTATAGATTCCAAATTAGAAAAGTTTGATGTGACATTAGAGTATCTATACTCTGACCCATATCGTCTAATCCTGATGGCAGTGGACAATCAAGTAGTTCATGGAATAGTTTAAAATTTATGTGAATATTTTGAATCTCTAATAATTTTCAGAGGAGATACGATAACTGGTAACACGAACAATTCTAAAAAGAGGCATGTGGTGAGTGTAGCAACTCAACTAGAAGGAAAAATGTTTATCCATTTACAAAAAAAACAAGAAATAACGTTCATCATGTTTGACGAAGATGATATGAGAGGTATAGTTGGGCCTCATGAGGATGCAGTAATGATAAGGGCAGAAATTGCAGGGACTGAAATCAAACATATATTGATTGATACTGGAAGTTTAGAAAATGTATTATTCAAGTTTACGTATGATATGATGTGTAACCCACCTGCAATTGTTTGATATGAACGTACGATAACTGGATTTACATGAGTGATATCACAGCTTATCAGGGAATTCAAGGGGGGTGTTTATTTGGAAAATGACCCCTTGAAGAAGAAAATTCAAGTTCTATTCATGGTGGTCGAATGTCCGACCAGTTACAACACTATTTTTGGGAGGTATTGGTTATCAAGGATGTATGTAGTTATCTCAACTGTCCACCAATGTTTTTGATATTTAATTGTTGATCGTGTAGAAGTAGTTCGAAATGATCATAAAGAGGCAAGAGAATGTTATGCAATAATGGTGTATTCTAAAAGGTTATTTCATATGATGAGATAGTTAAATATCAACTAAGGGGGTTGACTTCGGATGACGAAGGTGTAGATGATCCGAGGGAAACCCCGGGTTCTTTCGTAGTGGGAAAAAATTCGAGGAACATATGTTTCCAAATGGGAAATATTTGCGGATAAGAACATTACTGATACCTACTTTGCGTTACCGATTGTTGCAGTTTTTTTTATAACATGGATGTTTTTTCTTAGAAAACCGATGATGTAGTATGGGTTCCATCCAAGGTGATATGTCACATCTTGACGTTGAATCCGAAGATCATACCTATTATTCAAATAGACTAGTTTTTTCTATAGAAACATGTGAGGCGATTGTGGCAGATGTGGATCATTTTTCCAGGGTCAGACATATATGGGAGGCACAATACCCATTATGGAATGCGAATCTAGTGTTGGTAAAAAAGAAGAATGGAAAATAGAGAATGTGTGTTGATTTTACAGATTTAAACAGGGTATATCCTAAAGACCCATTTCCCATCCCTCAAACTGATAAGCTTGTGGAATCAACATGGGGGAATAAAATTCTTTTCTTTATGGATGCATCCGCGGGTTATAATTGGATCCAAATGAATCTAAGGGATCAAGAAATTACTACATTTATTACTGATCGAGGATTGCATTGTGATCGTGTTATGCCTTTTGGTCTCAAGAACACAGGAGAGACATATCAAAGGTTGGTCAACAAGGATTTTGTTTCTCAATTGAGAGGAATATGGAAGTTTATATCGATGATATGTTGGTCAAAATCATTTTGGATGATGAACACTTACAAGATTTAAACGAAACTTTCTTGAATCTCAGAGTTATTCGTTTAAAGTTGAACTCGGAAAAATATACCTTCAGAGTTAGATCAAGGAAAATCTTAGGGTATATCATAAATGAGAAAGGAATAGAAACTGATCATGATCAGTTGAAAGCTTTAGTGTCAATGACTTCATCTTGGATAATCAAAGAAGTGCAGATTTTGACAGGAAGATTGGTTGCTCTAAATAGATTTATTTCTCGATTTTCTAGACAAGTGTGCTCTTTTTTTCCAAGTTTCGCGTCAACTAAAATAATTTATGTGTATAACAGAATGCGACGATGTATTTTTTAAAGATTAAAGAGCATTTTTTATCACTTGAAATTGTATCCAAGCCTCGAGTAGGAGAATAATTATTCTTGTATGTAGCAGTGTCAAATTTTGATGTTAGTGTTGTGTTGATAAGAGAATAAAGTGGAGCTTCCATTCTATTTTATTATGCGAGCAAAAGTTTATTGACATCAGAGAAAAAATACTTAAGACTTGAGAAGTTTCCTTTAGCCTTGGTGGTGGCTACTAGAAAAATGCATCCTTACTTTCAAGCTCATACAATAGTGGCTCAAGCTACTTTCTCATTAAAGAATGTATTGTAGTGACCGGATATCTTTGGGTAGAATGACTAAGTGGTCGGTTGAGTTTGGGGATTTTGATAGCAATTTTGCTCCTCGAAGAACTATTCAGGCTTAGGCTCTAGCAGATTTTTTGGTTGAATTTCACTCAAGCCAGTCAGATAAGGAAACAGTTAAAACATTGGTTCCAGTAGATTCAATATGGATGGTTCGAACATATACCTCACAATGTCAAGTTAACTCAACGATTGAGGTACAAAGCTCATGGGTATACAGTATTAGATGGGGTGTTATATAAAAAATGTTTAAGTAAACCATTATTACAATGTTTGGTTAAAAATGAGTCTATGGGTTTTATCTGAATTACATGATGGAGAAGGTTCTGCTCATTGTGGATTTATTTCTTTAACAATGAGAGTGTTGGAAGACTATTATTGGCCTTCAATTATGAGTGACGCTAAAACTTTGGTATGTTGATGTGATACTTGTCTGTGATTTGCTAATTCTATCCATAAACCAGCAGTACCACTTATCTCAATTTTTGAAGCGGTTCCCTTCAATAGATGAGATATAGATCTAGTAGGGCCACTACTTATGGCCTCGGGAGGACGGCAGACAATTATTATAACAATAGACTATTTTTCGAAGTGGGCTAAAGCTGAGCCATTGTCATGAAAAAAAAGCTAAAGATGTTATCAAGTTTATTGTTAATAATATTTGTTGTCTCACAAATATTTGTTAATAATACTCTAGAATTTTCACTTTCCTTTTCAGCTCACAAACCCTTTTTCTCTTTTTAGAATCAAAACTCTAGAATTTTTCAAATTACATATTCATGTAATAAATTTCAGTGAAGCAACTACTAAATCAGGTTTCACAAAGAAACTACTATATTTTATCTTAAATTTTTTACTAGATATGTTCATAAATAACATGCATGACCTAAGACTTGTCTGTGTTTGGTTTTGATGATTCATATATTTTTTACGCAACCAAACGTACAATTTATAACATATGAAGTACTTGTGTACTTGTTTAAAGGTTTTGTATTATTATTTTTCCGCAACTAAATTGAACGTATTTACGCACCTTACTTGCAATAGTTTCGAGACCTAGTTTTTATTTAGTTTTTCAAAACTAAAAGACTTTTCTGCAACAAACTTAAAAAAAATTACGCACCTAACTTATAGTATTTTCCACTCATACTTTCCGATTTTGTTAAACTAAAACACTTTTTTATAATTGAAATAAATGTATTTATGCACCCTACTTATAGTAGTTTTCGTACTCGATATGTTTTTCAAACCTAAAAGATTTTGTTCAACCAAATTGCATATATTTACGCACACAACTTATAACAGTTTTCACACCCATTTTTTATCTTATTTTTGATACATAAGGAACCATTTTCACAACCCAAATGAACGTATTTACGCACTTAACTTACAAATAGTTTCAATATTAATCTACATGTATTTTAAGTTTTTAATGTGGATAAAATTTTTAAAAGAATCAGTATTATCCACATTGGGAATTCCAAATACATTTCATCTAATATAAGAAATGAAGAATTTTCAGGAAGAAGTCAATAATTTGAAAAATCAATATCAACAGGTAACTTTAGTTTTTTTTCTGCAACAAAAAAAACTAATTATGCAACTTATTAGCCCATAATTACGTAACAAGTTAATACGTAATTACCCAAATTTGTTTAACATATCTAAAAATAAATTTTCACAACACAACTGCACGTAATTACGTAACCACAGTTTGAAAAAAAAATAGTAAAAATATATGTATCTAGAGGAAGACCTCAAAAAATAAATTAATAAACAAAAAACAAAAAATAATGACCACAATAAACAGATTAAATAAGTACAAGAATAAATTGTTAATCTTAAAGATCATCTTGAAAAGCTGGAAAATGAAAATCAATGCATTCTCACAATCATTTAAATGAGATATTGCGTCAACATAAGAAGATCTTCCATCAAACTAGAAAAGAAAAAAAGGTTTTGTTTATTTATTAACCACGAACAAACAATAAAATATTCGTAAATAATTGTTTGTCACAACTATGTTTTTTTGTAAAAGTTGTATGTCTCTAAACTATACTGTTTTGTGTTTGGAGGATTATTTTTCTTTTATCGTTTATTTATATGTTGCTATTTCACAACTGAAACTATTTATAACGTAATTATGCAACCAATTAAAGCATAATTTTACACTTCAATTGCACTTGTATTTTCATAAACAATAGTCTTTTTACGCAACAAAAATGTTGTTATGCAATCAATAATAACATAATTCTACAACCGATTACAACATAATTCTGTAGCCAAATTAAACTTGTATTTTTTCACAACAACTCTTTTTTTCTTGAACAAAAATGAACATAATTTTGTACCCAACTAAAAATGGTTACTTGCATAACTAAAAGTATCAAATGATTTAAGAAAAAATAATACAAATAGAATAAAAAAACATATAAATTAAAAAAAAATACATTATTTTATATGTTTTCTTCAAAGGTTCTTCGATTATGACCATGTTTTTGACAACGTCCACACTTTAATTTATGAAACAAATCTTCACTTAGGATCAAATATCTTTCTTCCTAGGTCTTCTAATTCTCATTTTCAAGCTAGGTAGAAGAACAATAGAAGATGGACTTGAACTAGAAGATTCACCAAAAATTGTTAAAACTGATATTCCCCGAGCATAAATTTCCTTATAAGAACTTGTACTATAACATGACTCCACATATGTCGAAGGATTATCATGAAACATGAATATAACAACACAAACATTCATATTTCTTCTATCTGAGCAGCTTGTAGTAAATATCATGATCTGCATGCAACAAAATAAAAATATTAAACATTAAAAGTTCATACAAAAGGTTAGGAAACTTAAATCGACAATCACAAAAAAAGTTCACTACAACTTATCTAAAGTCTATACAAATGAACATTTTTATGGAAAACAATTTGTGTGTGCAACAGTCTAAGAGCCTCATTCTCATTTGTTTTACATTTCCTTATATCTTTTAAAATTTCCAAAGGAAATCCATTTCACCTTGTTATATATTTAAATCTTTTCTTTCATCTTATGCCTTTTGATTGTCTTATTACTGATATTATTGGGTGAGAAAAATTAGGTTGCAAGTAAGCTTATAGTGCAATCTTAGTTTCTGAAACAATACACTGGATCAGACAAAACTGGCAAGAAAGGTTGAATATAATTATTATTATCAAAATATAAAAGTTGAAATTAGCTATATTAAGAAATAAAAAATACCTCAGACAGTCCATCACGTATCATATTGATTGCAACAATCTTAATAATGTTAGCCAACTCTACAACCTCATACCATCAGGCCTACTTGCAACACCCATATAGTCATCATTAATTTATATTGGTTTATTGCGAATATGAACCTTAATCCCACCAAATAGCCCAATGCAAGAAAAATAAAATTAAAGTAAAACATAATCGTATAAATTATTCAAGAAACTACAATATAAATTAATAAAATTCTATAAAAATTATCATATTTAGCCAAAAATATACCCAAAAGCATGATATAATACATGCATAATTTCAACAATAAATAATATTACTTTCTCATTTGGTCGTAGTAGTATGAAAACTATTCATTCACCGAATTCGATGTAAATTGATTACATAATACAATAAATGGCATGTAAATATCATATGGTGATATATAAATGATGCAGTGTATATTAATAATTATAAATCTAGTTATACGTAGACATGTTATCTACATATAATTTATTTTTTATGTCGGATCCAACAAGTCATTACATGATTTTTCTACCAGAAGAACTAAAACCCAAAAGAAAATACTCTAAGTGCGTTGGATATTTTCTATGTTGAATGAACCAAAATGATATGTGACCTAGTCCTAAAGGATTAATTGAAGGTTTACCCTTTTATTTTTGAGTAAGAGAATACATTTTAACGACATGGAAAATTATATAAAAAACGATTTTTTGGATTTTTTCTCCACATTTTCAAGATCCCAAACGAAGTCTTGAATAAAACAAAGAAATAGTTACTAGTGTGAAATTTAATTGTTCTACAATTTTGAATAGGTTCTAAATTTAGATTAACTATGCAATTAACTTATAATATTATTCAATTCCTTGGTTATATTGAAACTTTTAGAACATTGAAAATAAGAAAGAGGTACTTTTTTGTTTAGTTCTAGGCATGATTCTATTTTGTGCAATTTGAATAACTAAATCTTACCGTTCAATACGTATTCGAGCTATACCCAAATGTGCCCATTACACATGTCGATACGTGAGTTGTATCCTCTTCAAGACCATCTTTAGAAAGTTTAAAATTAGATAGTCTAGCATTATAATCCTGAAACAACCATCTAAGTAAGTCGAGCCATAATAGTAAAAAAATATATTCAACTATAGTCATCAATTTCACTACCAACCGCGTCTAGTAGAATATTAGGGGTGTTAAAAATGCAATATACAACATGCCATTTTACTTCCTCTTGAAGAAAGTGAGTCCGTTTGCAGTATGTAATGCATTTTTCATCCTTATGGACCAAGTAAGAGTTAATATATTTGCATAATGTAAAAGAATAGTTATCTAAAGAGTAAGTTTTTTTAATAAAAGAATCTACCATTTTTTTCAATATAGAATTATAAATAAAGTTCAAATAAAAATTAAGTCCTCTACTTATGGATGAGCTAGAAAATTGAGATTGAAAAAACTAAAGTTTTGATATGATTTGTTAGTTTTTCTTTATATGATTTTTTTCCAGAAAAAAAGGAATACTAAGCTTTCAATTATGTTATTTTCTAAAAAACAATTGTGATCAAAATATCATCAAAACACAATAAACATACTTATAAAGAGATGATTATTAACGTTTCTTCAAGGCATAAACTCGTTTACTAGCAAACTCTAATCATCTTCGATGCAGTAGCCTATCAATTTAACCAAGTTTGGATAAAGAAGATCACCAAGCTAATATACTTCAACCTATCGTACAAATTAAATCAGAGCAAATAAAAAACATGAAAGCTAAAATTAATTAAATAAAGAGAACTTAGTATAATACTTTAATTGAATTTACATCACTGTTGGTCGTACATAAGAGCATAAAAATCATGGACAATAAAATCAATCAACAAATATAATATTTGTTTTCATTCATGAAATCAACAATCAACAAAATATATATATATATATATATATATATATATATATATATATATATATATATATATATGTATATATAATAGATTGATAGACTATTTATGTCCAAATTGTAGTTACATTCTAAAAATACATAGCTCAAACAATCTATCATCCATGACGAGATAAAAACAACATATATCACAAAGACTTCAAAAAAACAAATGATAGAAGACACAACCGTATAAAATCCAAAATCACTCTAAAACACAAATTTTACATAATTGGAAATTAGATAAATACAATTAGAGAATCATAGTGCTATGACATTCGATGAGTAAGAAAGATAATATGTTTGTATCATAAAAAGAATAGTAGATGAGGAATCCTAGTTTTTTTAGAAAAGTAGAGAAAAATATTGCTTTATGTACATAAATTGATGGTTCAATGAAAGAAAGACTTCGGTTTAATTAAACGATAAAAAAACAAATAGGAAAATAAACTATCCTACATCTTTTCAGATCTTTGCTCTTCTATAACCGATTCTAAATCTACTATCAATCCATTCACTTCTTTTCGACCTTTTTTTTCATCCTGCCACTGTTAAATCCCGTTTGTAGATGTGGTTCTTTCTGGAGGTGACTTACCTTCTGTCTATGGTCGGTTTTGTGGAATTTCATCGACGAATGCAATCGAGGTCCGTGACGATTCCAGGCTTATGGTTCGGCAAGAATATTCTATATCTCTCGAGCATCTTGCTAAGATTGACTTGCACGATGGTTGATTGTACGGATTTTGGGCTAGCGGAGGTCGGCTTATCCTTCCATATGTTGGGTCTAAAGAGAATTTGGGTGGATAGTGTCTTTCTGGTGAAGCTTCTCCCTTGGGTTTCTTCTGCTTGCTTTTACCTTTTGCTTTAAGGGCTTTTTTCCTTTTTCGGTTGGTTGAATACATGATTCTCATCCTTTTTTATTTCATGTGGACTCGATATTTGGGTTCCGTAAGCTAAGTAGCTTCTCGCATGCTTTGGATGTTTTTTTTATCATAAACATCATCCCCGGGCTATCCAACTTTTCATTATAAGAATAATGGTGGGTATAACCATTACCCATCAGTGTTTCTTCTCTTATACACTCGAATCCGATTATTTTACTCAAAGTGAATCTTATTGTATTTTTTTGTTGTCTTTTGGATTCATGGCCTCTTATTTGGGTTGTTTTAGATTGATTGGATCTTACTGTATTTTTTGGTTAGTATTCAGATCTATCGAGTCTTATTGTATTTTGGTAGTGTTTTCTTTTGATTTTCAGAAAATGCTCCCAGACACCTATGTAAATTTTATTTATTATCAATTTAATATTTTTAAAAATAAAAAAATAAAAAATAAAATAAAATGTCGACCTTGAAGCACTCCAAACTAAATTAAGGAGTATAAAATATAAACTAATTAATAAATTAAATATAAAATTTTAAAAGAAAGATGTAAAGTATCGATTCACTATCTATGAACACAATGAATGATCATTTCATTTATATAATTGAAGCGCGAATATTCTTTTAATTAGATTTCATTAAGGAATATTCAAAAGTTATGTTCAATCTCTAGATATACATTTAATATTTAGATTTATAATTATGGTTTAATCTGTGCAAGTTTGCTAGGCATGTTGGGTGATTAAATTTTTAAAAATTAAACTATATTTGTTTTAAAAGTTTCAAGATATTTAAAGTTATAAGAAAATTTAAAATTTAAAATATAATCTGAATTTTTTAAATTATTTTTCTATGATCAAACTTATTAAAATTATGTTTTAAACCGTAAATCTGAAAAATTCATAGTTTTTTAAACATGTTGGAGTTATAATTTTTTTTAAATATTTAAAATTATAATTTAAACTCTAAAAAAATTAATTTTGTAGTAAAGTTTTGTTTTATGCTTTAAAATTATGTAAACGTATTTGTATTTTAGTATTTTTTAAAATTATATTTTGTCTCAAACTTTACAAAAAATAGCATTTAGTCTTTATAATTTCACAAAATAAAATATTTGAATTTCTAAAAAGTTATTATAATTATTTTTACAAATTTATTTGCATATTTTATTTTATTTGTACATTTATTTTATCTAATTTTTACAAATTTAAATTGAAATAACTTTTCACATGTTAGTTTGAAATTGATTTTTATAAATTCATGATAAAATTTATAACTCACCTATAAAAATAATATTAAACACTTAGTAGTGTTTATACAATTAAAACCAATGCGCCCCCAATAGGGTAGCCGAGTTAGTTGAGTAAGGCATGCTTGTGATCAAAGGTCATGAGTTCGAGTTCCTCTACCTACGCTTTCTCTGCTGAGTCTGTCACCTTGTGTAGTTTACCTTCTGGCGTTGGTTTGCAGGCTATTGCGTTAGACTGACGGTTTACCCTGTGCGCAATCATTGCACTCTGAGTAGCGGCTGCGGGTTCCCTACGAACTAGATCTTGTCTTACATCTTTTATGTTATTTACACTTTTTATAGTAAATTTTCAAAATATGATCCATTTTATTGGCGGCGGCGGTAGGAACCAACTAGTATTTATATAGTTTGTTTCGAAAACTAATAAAATAAAATTTTCTCGCCACGCCACGTTCGAAAAGAAAAATCCAGCGTTCTACCATGTCGATCATTTAAATTTTGAGTCTCGCGATCATAATGATGACGTCAGATCGAGTCGCTATAATAAAATAACATAGCTTTGACCTGCGAAAAATTTATACAAACTAGTTTATGGTTATCAAACAAATAGTGATCTATTTAAAAGTGCATGTGACCACGACGTCCTGATTTCCAGGATAATTATAACGAAGGTGATGACATTCAAAGTGCATTGGTCTTATGATATTATCCACCTGAAGATTACTCGTCACAACGAGAACGTAGAGAATATCATATGAGAGAGGAGATTATCCGAGATAAATTCTTCCGGTGCCAATCTAAAAAATGGATCGATTGATATAAACGAACGTCACTATCGTATGCGATCATACTCACTTAAGGAGTCAATCTCCTATTAACCATCGAAACAACGATGCTTTCACCATGGAAAAATATAGTAACAAAGTGGTGAAATGTCATTCGGGTTATTCTGTAGTGCTGACAAACCCTCTTTTCCATTTTAGAATACCTCTTTTAGGTCCGCAATGGATGGATAAGTCCAACAACAGATCATTTTGATAAATTCTTGGATCTCGTACACGTTAATCTATGGATACCTGTAATAAGCGGAGAAAATATGAAATATAGTCTCGTTGTATCGCATCTAGAACCAAAAATATTGGTAGGTCATTTGTCGCAAAAGTTTAATTTGTACAAAATGGACAAATATGATGGGACACATGACCCTGAGGATCATATGAAACAGTTTCGAAATAAAAATGTTAAGGTTAAAAAATGGTGATAAGCTCATTTGCTGAGTTCTAATGTGGTTCAAACAATTTCCTCGAGACTTGATTAATATTTTTGAAGCTCTCATAATCGCGTCTAGAGACCAATTTATACAAAGCAAAATAATTCGGAAAGATGATGATTACATCTTGTAAATGATGGATCAAGGAGAGCATGCACGACTGTACTAAAATGTTTATTTTTCAAAAACAAAGAACAACCTGGAAAACTATCATAATATGGTGGCTTGCATCGCGTACAGGCAAGGAATCCTCTCTGGCATATTTACTGAAGACGTCATGAAATGGTTCTAATATTTGGATAACTTCTAGCCTAGGTAGAGTAGTGGATGAAGGTAGAGAGAACCACACGAGCAAGGATTTTGGTAAGCTCCAACGCATGTCCATCATATTACGTGGACTATGTGCAACCTGACCTTTTTCTAGTTCTTACGATTCAATCATGTAAACATGTTACTGAACTGTCTCTACAACAAAATTCTTATTAAATAATAATTATACAAAATGGGAACAAAGGACCTGTGAGATGTTAAGATTTCAACAACGCAGCAGTTTGAACACCCATTATATTGAGCTCATTAATAGAATATGCACAATTTATGACCAAGATAACAATATAATATGGTTCCTTAAAACCATAGAAGATGTAGACTTCAAGAGAGTCAAAAAATCCAAAGAAATTTAAAAATAATCGTAACAATACATGTCACCACTCGAGAGTGCGGGGCTCCAGAATATGAGATTCAGAATCTTATGAAATATGATAAGTGTTTTAAATTCTTCAATAGAGAGCCACTATTACTTATAAATAAAATGTATTTAATTAGTCGTCAATGACCATAGCCGAGACCCTTCTGGTAGCATATGCAGTTGCAATTCCACAATCAACCAAATCTATAACCGTTTATGAAGCATGTAGTGAATATTTGGATTATGATCCAAACATGCAGATAGTAGGAATATGTTTGAGGGGACACTCTCGCATGAATTACTATTTCTTCTAGAAAGTGATACATCCCTGACATTAAGGTCCAACAAGTAAACCACATTTCAGTGCACTTTTATAAAAGTCATTTACCTCCTATTACTTTCGACCATGTTGGCCTAAGGAGGGTAATAAGACCCCATAACAATTCAATAATCATTATCGATAAGATTGAGAACGAATTCATAAGAATTATATTTAGCACATAAAGCTCTACGAATATCTTTTTCAAAATGAGCTATGATCGAGTTTAAGGTATAATACCTTTATCACCCTCTAGAAAAGTCCCAATGAGATTTACTGGAGCTGAGAATCCAATGGTTGATGAGTGAGATTAGATATTATCATAGGACAAAATGAGTGCAAAAAGAAAATATAATGTCGTTTCTTAATAGTAGATGATCTTTCGTTATACAAAGCTATTTTGGTCGTCTTTAGCTTAATCAAATACACGCTATCGTATCCACAATGCAACAATATATAATATACGTTATTAATGAACATATCGACATAATTTAAGGTAATCAATGTGTTTCCAGAGAATGCTATATTATTTCTCTTGTTCATCACAAAAAGTAATTAAATTCCCCTTATTGTCTTAAACTATATATATTATTAAAGGATGCCCCCCTACACTTAATATTTCCCCTCCATGTTGGCCGAAAACATCATGAAATGTAAGAATCCAACTTTCAGTTAACTTATATCCCAGGTTGAGCGGGAGATAAAGGTGTAAAACCCAAGTGACCAAGGATTTGGGAAGAACGAACACCTACAATTCATACCATATGTCCGACATGCAACCCGAGCCTCTCCTAGTTGGTATGATTACTCAGGTAAGAATATTACCAAACCGTCTAAATGACGACCTTCTAATTAGAACACGAATTCTTGAAATATGAATAGAAGACCTGACAATGGGTTAAGATTTTCAACACCATAAGGGTTCAAACAACCATTATATTGAGCTCAATGCTGGAATATGCACGATCTATGAGTGAACTAAGGATGTAGTTTGGTTATGCAGAACGATAGAAGATGTATAATTTAAAAGAGTTGAGAAATCCAAATTAAATTTGTAAATACCATAACGATATTGGTCACCACACTATGAAATATGAGAGTCAAAACCTTATTAGAGATCACAGGTTTCTGAAATTTATCAATGGCAGACCATTCTTAATTCTAAATAATATTAACATAATTATCCATAAATGCTCAAATATGAACCCTATTTGGAAGCATTGAAAGTTTCAGCACCACAGCTAGCCAAATATAGACCTTTTATGAAGCATGCGCTGATTACTTGGATCATGATCCAAAAAATTAAATAATAAGAATATACTGGATGCGTCACCCGCACATGAATATACATTTATTTTAGAAAGAGATACATCACATATCTTAAAATCCAACAAGTAAACCAAACGTTAGTTCATCTTTACATGAGTTATTTCTCTCCTATCACTTTGGATGATGATGACCTAATGGGGTAGTAAGACCCAATGAGGATGTAGTAATCTTCA
Source organism: Limnanthes douglasii subsp. nivea (assembly GCA_036936605.1). Classification (NCBI taxonomy): domain Eukaryota; kingdom Viridiplantae; phylum Streptophyta; class Magnoliopsida; order Brassicales; family Limnanthaceae; genus Limnanthes; species Limnanthes douglasii. The sequence continues at coordinate 76,659,801 of JAUPFV010000004.1, forward strand.
CCGACAAAATCAAGACAATGAGTTTAGTTTAATTATGGTTGACCTATAAGATCTATGAATATTATTTTTTAAAAAAGTTATGGTCAGATCCAAAACATAACAACTTTATCACCCTCCAGAAGAGTCTTGACGAGCTTAATTCGAGCCGAGACACCAATGCTTGACGAATTAGAGTATATATCGTACTAGGAGAAAGAGAGTGCAAAACAAAAATATAATGCCTCTTCTTGATAGTAGAGGATCTTTCATTACACAAAGCTATTATTTCCCATCATTAGCTTAATCATATGCATATTATCGTGTATACCGTGCATCAATGCATAAGCTATGTTCTTAACGAACAAATCGACATAATTCATGGTTGGTGTGAATTATTTTTGACTGAGGGTAATTTTGTCACGAGTTTTATGGTGTTTCAAAGGTATTTAATGTTTGGGTGTTTTATAGTGAGAGATTTGAGCTGCCTGGTTGTATTAAATGTTCATTACCCTCATTAATGAAAGTGGTTGGGTATTTATACCCCTAATTATGGGCCACATGGGATTTCGGGTCAAACTTATGAAAACGGGTCGAGTTCAAAAACCCATTAGTTTGTTAAGCAGATTAGCAATTAGCTTAGTCAAAAAGTGATTAGCTTTTAATACTTTTGTCCAGTTTGGATGGTTCAGTGGGTGGTTTTTGTCCGAATTTCCCCTGTCCGGTTTCTATAATGAGTGGTGAAAATTTCCGGACTCATCAGTAACCCCTTTTTTAGGTTTTGTTCGAAGGCCTTTGGCAAGACCTAAAAAATGGCTTTTGGGCACTTGTGACATTTTCCGGACGGATTTAGAATTCAGTAAATGACTTATCCGGACTGAAAATATTTTCAGAAGTTCAAAGGTTTTGCCATGGATCGTGGGACACGTGTCTCTTTCTGATTCGCCTTACCAGCCATTTTTCTCCTAGAACGACGCTCCGACTAATCCCAAAAAGTAACCTCTTCAATTAATGCTTGTGACGTCAGCCGTCTTTAATCATTACTTCCATCTTTTCGTATTCTCCTAGGTTTCTGGTATTTTTTTGTCTCTTTAGTATAAATTACCTCATTTTTTACTGTTTTACCATCTTCATCACTCTTTCACTCATTTTCTTCAAAACTTTCATCTCTCTTTTCAAAACCATTTTTGGTGTAAGTTTATGTTTACAGCAAGAAACGCACTTGTAAAAGGTGGGTGGCCTAATCTTTCGGAGTTAGAGAAAGCACAAAGAGTCGAACGAAAAAGGCGCATTGCTGCAGGCCTTCCAGTTTCTCCAATCGACAAATCTGAAACACCAAGCTCAGAGCCCGATCGAGGTTCGTCTTCTGCCAGAAGCTCCAAACCCAGAAGGTTATTTCAACCTAGTCTTTCACCAATCGTCTCAGGCTTATCGGTTTAGGAGTCACAGCCTACTGTCGAACCGGAAAAGGCTGTTACAAGCACAAAGAGACCCTCTCCATTCATAGCCATGGGATCAGACGCTGATAACTCCCTTAAAAAGCTAACGCTTCGACGAAGAGGCCGCTTAGTAAAAGGTCAGGTTGTTGCTCCACAGTCTAAGTCTCCGAAATCAGGGCCCTCTAAGTTTGGGGCCAAAGACAAAGCTACAGGATCAGAGGCACCCATCAAAGCTCCTAAGGATAAGTCATCTGGTCCAGAGGCTACCGAAACAAGCCTTCGAAATGAACCCTTCGGATCTGAGCCCCAGCCGGACACCAGACCACAAAGGGAAAGCGATGCTCAGCCATCCGAACCGCTCACTGAGCCAACTACCAGAACTTCTCCAACAAATACAATTGACAACCCTTCCATGGTGATGAAAGATGTTATGGAGGACAGTGTTGAAGAAGCCCCTTTTGAGACTGGCGTCTCTGGGCATACGGGGGAGGCTGTCATTGTTAAGAAAAGCAAGGGTAAAGAGAAGTTGTGTTTAAAATATCAGGACCTGCCAGAGTCCCTTGAAGGTAGAGTGGGACCTTGCTTCCACAAGGTGAGTGTGAAGTATCTGCTAGCCGTGCAGAATATTAACGATGCCTTCATTCATGCTGCTGAATTAGGCCGGATCCGGACAAAGTGGGGGATCCTAGAATCTGTTAAAGTAAGGATACTAGTCGATCCAGAGACGCCAATGGACTGCAAGCTAAGTGAGATAGTCTTCTACACAGAGTTGTTTAACTGGGGGCTTAGATTTCCCTTGGATCCAGAGATCGTCAGATATTTTCATCTGATAAAGCTCCGCCCAAGCCAACTGAGTCCCAACGCTTGGTACACTCTCATGGCCTGCATCATGGCCTCCAGGCTCTCCGGAATCCCGCTTCCGATGGAGCAGTCTGCTGCTGTGGCCAGCCTTTGCAAGAACCACATCATCCCATTCTACCATTTCAACATGGGCGACAATTATAAAGTGGTGGATGACCTGCTTGAATCGGAGAAGAATTGGAAGACTCAGTTCTTGTTCATCAGTGGTGCTTGGGAGAATGGGAAGAATATTAAGGCTGATGACAACCCAAGCATGCTTACCAGCAGATGGAAAAGCACAGGTTAATACTTCATCATGTTTGTTTTTATTTCTTTAAAAAGTTTGCTTACTTAAATGCTCTTCTTTTTCTCTTAGTAGTGCTACCGAAGGAGTACACCGATTACTTGGAGCAGGGCCGACTACTTGTGCCAAGCTGAATGCTTGGACTGCTGACAAATGGGGAAATCGCTTCCACAATTGTTTTACTGTTGGAAATCTGGTGAGATCCCATCTCTGGAACACAACCGGCCATAGAGACTTATCTTGGGAGGAATTAACCACACCGCCTCCTCCGAGTGTCATTCTAAAGAGGACAGATGCAAAGGATGGGAATCTGGCCTTGCTGGGCAGAGCTAAAGCCCCAAGTAAAATGAAGGGCAATAAAGGCAACAAAAAGCCAGATGTAGCTGAGGTCAGCCAAGGTGGTGTTAAGGAGACTGTCCCAGCAAACCAAGAGGTGCAGGACCAAGGAGGGATTGATGCTGCTCTACTTCAAGTGGTGGAAAATGAGAGTACCAAAGAGGCAGTTGGACTTCCAAAACCCTCAAAGGCTCCCAAGAAAGACCGAAAACGGGGAGCAGAAGGTGGAGATAGGGAAGCCAAGAAAAAGAAAACCTCCAAAGGAGATAAAGTTGCTCTAAGGCCTCCGGAGTCTCTTCCTCCGGTCGACCCAATAGACCCAACACATGCAGAGCAAATCCCAAGTGATTTTCGCACCGGAGAGGGCGCCGGAGGGGATATCAACATTGATGGTGTAGACATCTGTGGCCTTCAGGGGATTGGCCTTTACTTTGAAGACCTTGAGAAAGACGACTTTATTGGCCCTTACCTCCCCTCAAGCTCTTCGAACATTGTCACTTTCAATGGTAAACCTTTTTCTTTTTCAGGAGAGAAAGACATGGTGACCCACTCCTTGTTGAGCAATATTCAACCGGTGCTCAACTTGGAGAAGCAAGTGCGAAATCAATCAGCCCTCATCACACACTCAACTCAGATAAAGTGAGTTTTTCTAACGATATCCTTACTACCAACCAGAATACTGAGGCACTAAGGAGAGAGATCGAGGAGTAGAAGAAGGAGAAAGAGGATTTGGCCACCAAGCTGGCCAATTCGGAGGGGGTTAACAAAGAACTCCAATCCAAGTGTTCTAGCTTGGAGAAGGATCTTTCCACTTCGAAAGATGAGTTGAATGCCAAAGACAACGTCATTCAGACCCTAACCAACGATAAAATTTTGCTCGAAGATGCTGTGTCTAGGGTTAACCAAGAGAAAGATGACTTGATAAAGGAGCAGGAGAAGACAATCCAAGCCAGGATCGATGCATACACCAACAAGGTGATAGATTCCCAAGAGGAAAGGTATGCTGAAGTTAAATCAGACATGGTCTTGCTCTTTCATGAAAAATTTCTGAAGAGTACACTAGGAGATCTATGGCGATTTGTGGAATACGAAGACCTTCATCACCATACTATGGCCGATGGTGATAAGCATTTCTATTCCAGTGGTTGGGATGATACTACCGATGAAGATGAAGGGACCGCGGAGATCCCCACCGAGGAACCTAAAGACCCCAAGAAGAAACCAGATTAGGCTGGACCATCTAAGGAAGCTCAGCCTTGAAGTTTTAACTATCTTTTTATTTTCCTTTGATTTTTGTGTTAGACTAAAGTCCTTGGATAGCCAAGGAATTTTTGTAACTGTGTCCGGATCTTGTTTGGATAAACCCTTTTTTTTAACACTTCAAAGTCCTTGGATGGCCAAGACACTTTACATATTTTAATATCACTCTCCAGTGTTAGTCGGGCAATTTTATCTTACACAATTCTTGCATTGTCTTATAGTTACATAATTTTGATAGCTAATGTTTAAATAGCCCAGAATTATTTTACAAGCATTTTAAGGTGAGAGTGTTTAAATTCTCCGATGACAAATGTTTAAATGGTCATCATTCTACCAATTCAATCCGGTCTGCCAATAATACTTAAAATTTTCAAAGAAGCCATCAATCGAAACACTCCGAATTTTTTAAGAAGGCATCGAATTTCATTAAAAAGCCCGGACACCTCATTAAAACCTCCCCGCGCCACCAGGGTAGGAAATAGTATGCCCCATAATATTTACATGGACATTAAACAAGTAAATATTTATATAATTTCATTCTAGATACAACCGGAGGTGTTCAATGTTCCAAGGGTGATCAAGGTCCTTCCATCTTTATCTTGAAGCCTGTATGTGACAGGCTAAAGCTTTTCACTGACCATATAGGGTCCTTCCCAAGTTGGAGCTAGCTTGCCGAACTGCTTCTCCTTAGTATGTAGGAAGACGTTTCTCAACATTTTATCCCCTGGTTGAAAATCCCTCCTTCTGACTTTGGAAGCAAACCTACTTCTCATCAAACCCTGATAGTGTGTGGCTCTGAGATGAGCCTTAACCCTTTTTTTCTTCTATCAGGTCAAGTTGACTTCTAACTGCTTATTCATTAGCCTGTTCGGAAAAATTATGGACTCTGAATGAAGGAAGAGTTGCTTCTATAGGAGATATTGCATCCATACCATATACCAAGGCAAATGGGGATTCCTGTGTAGCAGCCCTATGAGTAGTCTGGTAGGCCCATAGTACTTCTTGTAGATAACTTGGCCACTTTCCAGTAGCCCCTTCTAAATTCTTTTTAAGACCGGACAGGATGGTTCTATTTTCCACTTCAACCTGACCATTTTCCTGTGGGTGGAAAGAAGAAAAAAAGCAATGGTGAATGCCTCTAGAGGTACAGAAGCTCTTCATATCTTTATAATCAAATTGTGGCCCATTGTCTGTGGTTATCTTTTGTGGAACCCCAAACTTGCAGCAAATATTAGATAAGATAATTTTTATGATAGCTTTTGAAGTAGTTCCTGCCAATGGGGCTGCTTCTATCCACTTTGAGAAATAATCGATGGCAACTATCATAGTTCTGCATCCCTCGGACGCCATAGGTAGAGGTCCCACCAGATCCAGCCCCCAACGAGCAAAAGGTATTGGCTCAGAAATTGACTCTAAAGAGACAGCTGGGATATGAATTTCATTACTGTATCTTTGGCATGGATCACACTTTTTTACCAATTCTTTGGCATCTTCCATTATAGAGGGCCAGTAGTATCCGGCCAACAAGACTCTTATGGTTAAAGCTCTATAACCACAGCGTGCTGACCCCTCACCATCATGTAATTCGGACAACACTACTTGGGACTCTTCAATCCCCAAACGTCGCAATAAAGATTTGCTAAAAGACTTCTTGTAAAGAACGTATCTTAGGATTACAAATCTACGAGCCTTATACTTTACTTTCCTTGCCACTGCTTTCTCCGGAGGCAAGACACCATCTGAGATATATTGAAAAAGAGGACACCTCCAATCTTGAGGATGACTTACTTGTATGTTTAAACTTTCCTCCCCTTCTTTGCTCTGATTGAGGTGAATGGATGGGCATTCTTGCACGTGAATCCATAGGTAAGACTCAGAATATGCTATGGTTGCCAAGGAGTCTGCTAGAGTATTTTCTGTTCGGGGTATGTGCTCATAGGTAATATCTTTGAAGTTAAGTGCCACTTCTTTAAGAACGAACAAATATTTAATCAGTTGCTCTTTTTTTGCCTCAGATTGACCTTGTGCATGATGGATAAGAAGCTGAGAATCGCTCATTAACGTGACTCTTTTGGCTCCATAAATTAAGGCTAAATTTAAACCGGCAATGGAAACTTCATATTCAGACTCATTATTGGAAGCCCTGAAAGCAAAACATATAGCCTGGTACATTTTGTCGCCATACGGAGAGGTTAAACATATCCCAGCACCACATTCTATGGTACTTGATCCACCATCAGTCCGGAAAACCCATACTTTTTAGTCTTTTCACCTGATGCTTGCTTAGTATCTATGTCCGAATGGAATTCAACTAGGAAGTCAGCAACAGACTGAGCCTTGACTACAGTTCCAGGGGCAAAATCAATATCATAGTTTCCCAACTTTACTGACCACTTGGTCATTCTTCTTGATATGTCCGCTTTTTGAAGAACATTTTTCAAGGGAAAAGATGTCCGGACAACGATAGAATGAGACTGAAAATAAGGCCTCATCTTTCTAGCAGCAATTACTAATGACAGTGCTAGCTTTTCAAGCTTTAAATATCTTTTTTCAGCATCCATCAGGATTTTGTTGATGTAGTACACCGGACAAGGATAATTGTCCACTTCTCTAACTAACATCGCACTTATGGCATAATCAGAAACTGCTAATTATAGGAATAGTGTCTCTCCATCAACAGGTTTAAACAAGGTTTTAGGGGAGGATAAGTGTTTTTTAATTTCATCAAAAGCCTGGTCACATTGTGGAGACCAGTTAAATTCTTTTGCACATTTTAAAGTTTGAAAAAACGGGGCACACCTATCCGAAGACCTTGAGATAAAACGGTTTAGAGCAGCTAACCTCCCTGTCAAGCTTTGCACCTCTTTAATATTTTGAGGAGGCTCCATCTGCAATAAAGCACTAAGCTGGTCTGGGTCAGGCTGTATCCCTTTCTCACTTATCACATACCCCAAGAACTTCCCGGACTGCACTCCAAAAACACACTTTTCTGGATTTAACTTTAAATTTACTTTCATTAAGTTGGCAAAAGTTTCTTCCAGATCTGCCAAGTGTAGTTCTTTTTCCACACTCTTCACCGTCATATCATCAATGTAGACTTCCATGTTTCTTCCAATTTGATTAGCAAAGGCTTTGTTCACCAACCTCTGATAAGTAACCACGGTATTTTTTAACCCAAAAGGCATCACCTTATAACAATGAAGGCCCCTATCAGTAACAAAAGTAGTGTGTTCTTGATCCTTTGGATCCACTTGAATCTGATTATACCCGGAGAAGGCATCCATAAAGGACAACAACTTGTTCCCAGACGTGGAGTCCACTAACTGATCAATCTGAGGGACCGAATATAGGTCTTTTGGGCAAACCCTATTAAGGTCTGTGAAGTCAATGCACATTCGCCACTTTTGATGTTTCTTTATACTAACACTGGATTGGTTGTCCATAAAGGGTACTGGGATTCTTTTATGTGCCCCATCTTAGTAAGCCGGTCGACCTCTTGAACTATGACATCAACTTTCTCCTTAGAAAAAGCTCTTCTCTTTTGTATAACAGGTGCTATATCTCTTCGGATGGATAGTTGGTGTGATATGATACTTGCAGGCACTCCAGTCACATCAGCATTGCACCAAGAAAAAATATGTTGATGGTTTGTTAAAAATGACAACATTTTACTCTTTAGTTCTGATGTCATCTTCGATCCGATCTTGACATTTCTTCCTTCAGCCAGAGAGTGAGTTTCGACCTCTTCAATTGGTATTAAAACACCAAGGGTCTCTCTAGGGTCATCAATTTCACCCTCTCCCCCATAGGGCCCCTCCAACTACTAATCCTCACTGATCCGAACTGCCCCCAAAGTTTGAGGGGCCAATGCTGTTGCATAACACTCCCTGGCTATCTGTTGACTACTTCGGACTGCTCCCACTTGTCCTTACACAATGTATTTTAAACATTGGTGGACTGTTGAAGCCACAACATGCATCCTGGAAAGCCAAGATCTTCCCAAAATGGCATTATAACAAGTGGGACAATCCACCACAATAAAAAGTACTATAACCATCTTCTTAAAAGGTCCCTTGCCCAACAAAACCTCCTCCTCAAACTCCCTGATCACGTCTGCTGAGCTTCCAGTGAAACCCACAATTGACCTGTTCGAGCGCTGAATCACTGCTGGATTCTTCATTTGTTTGTAGGAAGTCAAAAAGAGGATATTGGCTGAACTACCGGTGTCCACCAAAATTCGTCTGATGTCATTGCCCCCAATGGATGCTCCCATCACCACAGCATCTTTATGTGGACCAACTATGTCCCTCAAATCATCTTCATCGAAAAAAATGAAAAGGAAAGGAATTTGCGATTGATAGGAAGTCATGCGTCCTTCCAGATGAGTAGCTAGAGTATGAACATGCCTCTTTCTCGAAGAAGCAGTTGTGCAGTCATGGTGTCTCCCCCAAATATTGTAAGTGACTCAAAAAAGCTAATGAGTCAGGACACCGTCTTGTTGTGTTATGTGATAACACCCACCTTATTCGGGTTGGATCAGGATCCAAATATTCTGACTCCACATCAAATCTTTCAATTATCACCATAGCCCCATCCGGAGCCGATGTCCCTACATTGTTTGGGCCAGTCCGATGAGCATTATCAGGCCTATTTCCACTTCTTCTTTTAAAATAAGGACCCAATTTTCCTATTTCGATCAAATTTTGCACCTCTTGCTTTAAAGCGATGCAATCTTCTGTGTTGTGACCAATATCTTTATGATATTGGCAGAAACAATTATTACGACTTTCCCTGGGAGATTGAAGCGCAAGTGGCTTCCTGAAGTGCATTTCATCTTTTGTTTTGTCATAGATGGTTGCCACATTCTCTTTTAACTCGACAAACCACTCCTGTTAAACCCAAGACCCTCGCTTATTTCTGGATTGTTGACTCTGAGCTGGTGCTGGGTGGGATTGAGCCTTGGCCCTGTTGGGATCCTGTCCGGCTTCTTTAGCCTTATACCCGGACTGATTCTGATTCTGGTTTGGTGCAGTTGGGGCCGATCTCACCTGCCTATGCACCCTGGTCTTCTTTGTTTCATCTACATTGATTTGTTTAACAACCTGATTCAGTAAACCGCCCCACATCATGGCCTTCTTTCTGGTTACCGAATCAGCCAAATTTCCAGGGTTCAAACCCTGCCTCAAAGAAGCTATTGCTACTTGTTCAAAGCAATCAGCTAATCCATTCTTGGTGTTTACAAAGCGAAATTGTCTCCAATTCCGGCCACGACTAAACAAAGTATCTTCATTGGGAGTCGCAAAGATACCTGGTTCATCATGAAAGGCAAAAGGATTCATCAACAATCGGTCTATATGTCTCCGGCCATGGCTGTGACCATGCGATGACCCTTTTTCTAGATGCATTTTCAACCTTCCATGTCTGTCCCTCTTTCTTGAATAATTTTTAACCAACTTCTGCTTCTTTTTAGAACGGCCTTAATTGATGCTGGATGACAGGGACTCCTCCACTCCATCTTCGTTCGAGGAGCTACTAGAGGATTCTGAATCTGAATCTGAGCTCTCCACCGGTTTGGACCGATGGGACTTTTTTAAGCTAACATGAGTCTTTTTAGTACTTACATGGGTTTTTGCTGTGGGTCATGCTCCCTAGGATTTTCAGTGTGGTAAACGGCTGACACTTTTGATTTTTCTTTTAAGCCATTCTCCACCCTTTTAGCAGCCTTCAAGGCTTCTATCTCAGCTTCAAATCTATCTCGCTCTTCAATTGTTATTCGTCATTTTCTCCCATCACTTCTGCCAAAGTTGGTGGCACTGCCTGCTCGTCCGGATTTATCCGAACGGACTTTCCTTGATGGTTTCAAATGCTAAATTCAGGCACCTTCTTCTCCCACTGTGGTTGCCAATTTGATGTGAATTATTTTTTACTAAAGGTAATTTTTTCAGGAGTTTTATGGTGTTTCAAAGGTATTTAATGTTTGGGTGTTTTGTAGTGAGAGATTTGAGCTGCCTGGTTGTATTAAATGTTCATTACCCTAATTAATGAAAGTGGTTGGGTATTTATACCCTTAATTATGGGCCACATGGGCTTTCAGGTCAAACTTATAAAAATGGGTCGAGTTCAAAAACCCATTAGTTTGTTAAGCAGATTAGCAATTAGCTTAGTCAAAAGGTGATTAGCTTTTAATACTTTTGTCCAGTTCGGATGGTTCAGTGGGCAGTTTATGTCCGAATTGCCCCTGTCCGGTTTCTACAGTGAGTGGTGAAAATTCCTGGACTCATCAATGATAGTCAACGTTTTGTCGAAGAAGGCTATTCTACTTCTTTTGCTCATCGCAGATAATGATTGAATGAGACACCCATAGTCTTAGCTTATATAGATGATTCAAATGATCCTCCTATAGTATTCCTCGACTTATTACCAAAAGACAACATGAAATATAAGCTCTGATTTTTAGACAACTTCTATCCTAAGTAGAGCAATAGATAAAGAGGGAGAAAACCATGTGAGCATAAATTCTAGAGTGGGTGAACGTCTATCCTTCACACTACATGGCCAACGTTCAACCCAAGCCTACCCTAGCTGGTACGATTCCATTAGGTAAACATGTTACATAACCATCTCAATAAAAACCTTCTAGCTAGAAACAAGAATTCTTGGAATGAGAATAGAAATATGAAATGGTCAAACTTTTCAATAACACAAGGGTTCAAAGACCTATTATATTGAGCTTAATGAGCGAATAGTTACCATCTAAAACTAACTAAAGATGTAGTATGATTCCGTAAAACCGGATAAGATATAGACTTTAAAGAGTCGAGAATCCAAACAAATTTTACAAATACCATAACAATATTGGTCACCACGCCTAGGAGTGCAGGGCCCTCAAAGATGAGATTTAGAATTTATCAAACATAAATATCTTCTCGTATTCTTTAGGAGAAATCCATCATACTTTTAAACAAAAATTACATAATCAGTTATCGCTGCCAATAGCCGAGCCTCCTATGGTCGCACATAAAGTTGCAACGCCACAGTCAGTTGAAACTATGACCATTTATGAAACCTAAAACAAATATTTGGATCTCGATCCAAACATGCATATAATAAGAATATGATGAAGATAATACCCTTGCATGAATTAATATTTCTTTCAGAAAACGATACGTCGCCGACCTTGAGGCCCAATAAGTAAACTAGAATTTGATTCACTTTTACACAAGTCATTTCCCTCATATCAATTTCGATGATGACCCTTTAAGGGGTAGTAAAAACCCATGAGAATGCAATAATAATCATCGGAAAAATAAAGAGGTTGAAGCTATAAAAATTATGCTTGACATATGAAGCTCTAAGAATATAGTTTTAGAAAAGAGATATTATCGAATCCAAGGCATACCACATCTATCACCCTCTAGAAAATTTGTGACGAGGTTCACTAAAGTTGAGACTCTAAGTTTTTACAGATAAGACTAGATGTCATCATGTGATAAAATGTATGCCAAAGAAAAGGTATGATGTATCTTATTATATTAGAAGAGATTTCATTATACAAATAAATTTTTGGTTGTCTTTGGATTAACAAGGTGTACACTATCGTGTCTATCATGCATCGGTGCATAATATATTTTATTAATAGACGAACTAACATAATCCATGACAATTAACATGTTTCCAGAAACTGTTATGTTACTTCCCTCACAAATAGTAATTAAACCCCCCTTGTAGTCTTAGACATAAACAATAGAAGAAATAACACTTAAAATGGTACGTATAATACATGTTAGGAATACCCTACAATAGGTTACACAAACTATATTATTATCATTTTTATCAGACAATATGAGTACCAACCTCGTTAGCATGTCATAAGCTATCTAATGGTAATAACTGTTGGACAATAAAACAAAGACGCATATCATTCTCTCACGAGAAATATGAGGTTATCATTGCTGAGGTCAACCAATTGAGCCATATTGGTCACATTAAAGAATATAATTACCATGTTTAGATTCCAAATTTGGTCTTCATGAAAAATAAAAATGAGGGATAAATGATGTGTGTTTACTTCAAAGATCTCAAATGAGCTTGTCTAAAAAATCCATTCTCAGTCATGAGAATTATCAGTTGATAGATGTCACTTCAAGAATAAAATTTTGTAATTCATGGATGTGTATTCGAGATATAATAAAATTTCTATGCATCTAGATGACAAAAAACACATAACATTTATGAATGAGTGGCGTTTCCACTACTATAAAATTGTCTTTGATCTTAACAATTTAAGTATAACATATTGACGCTTGGTGAATAAGACTTTCTCTTATCAAGTAGGGAGAAATGTCTAAGTATACATTAATTACATGTTGATCACGAGTCAAGAAGAAGAAAACCAACTATAATACCTAGAAGAAACATTCATCAACATCCAAGCAATCAATCTAAAACTCAACCCAAATAAATTTACTTTCGGAGTCCTCTCTGAGAAGTTCTTAGGGGTACTTAACTAATGAAAAATAAATCGAGGCATAACTAACTCAGTTATCTAATTTATTGGCCATAGAGCTACCATAAACAATCAAAGAGGTTCAAATCCTCACAATAAGTTTGGTTGCCTTAAACAAATCTACTTCCATATATTCTGACATGTGCACCTCATTTTTTGAATACTTATTGGGGTCAAATAGTTCAATTGGAAGATGGAATGCAGATTTAGAAAAATAAAAAAACACTTGGCTTCTCCTAAAATCCTCACACACAAACCCAGGTGACACTCTTTATTTAAACTTAACAGTTTTTATCACAATGTTAGTGAAGTGTTAGTAAGGGAAGAATGAGCCACTTGTCGAGCCATCTATTATCTTAGCAAATTCCTAATGTGAGCAAAACTTGGTAATTTAAAATTGAAGAAGTTAACATTAGCTTCAGTGGTGGTTGCCAAAAAGATGAGATCATACTTTCAAGAACACACAATCGTAGTCCAAACATCTTTCTATTTTAAGAATACATGCGAGACTAATATAATGGTTTATCAAGTGAGAGAATTTTTATATCAAATGTAAACCAAGAAATACCATCAAACTTAGGCTCTACCAGACTTCCTCGCATAATTTTATATTGAAAGACCAACCCTTTAAGAGGACAATCGCAAACCAATATAGATAGTCTGAACTGATGGGAACTCAAACAATCTAGGCTATTGAGCTAGTAATTACCTTATATCTTCTTTGGGGTACCATTTACACTAATTTATCAAATTTTGTTTCCCAACCTTAGAAAGAAGCCGAATATGAAAAAAGAAAATTGGGATTCGGCTCACCCATATTTATATGACACAACACACGAGACTTCTAAGTGACTCATAATTAGTAGTCAGCCACATTTTTGGACAGACCAAAGCGAAGAAGTATACATATATCTAGAAAAAATACATAATGGTGCCTCAAAATTTGAACATATATAGTATGAACGGGTACCTCAGACTAAAAACAAAATTGATGATGCCCTTGCTTCATCTAGATATTTGAATAGCAAATGTGGATAATCAAACAAGAAAAAACCTTCCATATTTTAACCAACATTGGTGGAGCCCTTTGAATTATCTTATGAGACTATATATCAAAGAGCCACTTGATTGGTTAAGGGGATACGTTACAAAAAATTTGCTTCTAGAAAATAAACCCGAGCATAAGAGTATCATAATAAAATGTACCAACTATATGTTGTTCGATAAAACTTTTTATCGATGAGGGTTAAACATACCCTTTGTTATGTGCTTATACTCGGAAAATTAGCCTTTATAATCCAAAAGTTTAAGGAATGAGAATAAAGCGGCCATTATGGGTATAAATATCTTCCTATATCTAATCATACTTACTTGTTTCTACTGGCCTACAATACATAAATATGTTAGGTATGTGTGCAACACTGTGATGTATGTCAGTGATTTGAAACTTAATTCAAGTCCTAGTAATACAATATGGATTAGATCCTTTGAACTATTCTATTTGACATGTAAATATTGGAAACCGTGTGACCCTTATCCGAAGGAGATAAAGGGTCGACAGTACATTTTGTTGGCAGTAGATTACTTATCAAAATGGGCGGAGGCAAATCTATTGGCTCGAATCTGAGCCCAATAATTTATACACCTTCTCGAAACTATTTTTTTATCAAGGACTAGAGACATTCAACAAAGTTTCTCGGTTTTTTCCATCCTGAAGAAAATGGGAAAATTGAAGTGACTAACCGAACCATCATGGGTGAGATTTACCACCTCCTATAGGGTCTTGTCGGATAGAGGGCCAATTTCCTTAAAAAAAATTATAGTTTTACTGAACCACCCCAAGAAGTATAACATAGAAATTCTTTTTGTTATGGCCTATAGAATGAAGATTGTAGTCCTAACATGAATATATATACTTTCATTTCAGATAAAAAAAAACTATGATAAAGTAATAAATATGTACAACCACATAGTAGAACTAAACTTGGGCGGATAAAATATTAAGCATTTGGCAAGCTAGGGCCGAGTTGGGAAGAACCCTCGATAGTTACAAATAAAGTTAAATTAGACACTGACAAACTAGTAAAGACATCCTTTTGCACACCCATGAAATATAGATCATCTAAAACTTTATGTTTGATATGAGTATATTCTTTAAAATGCATTTTATTTACTTTCACTAAGTATTTTTCTCTTTTATTACTCTTTACGCCCCAAAATACATGTCGTTTTAAGAAATGATTTTTGTCTTACAATACATGTTGTTCTCGCATATCGATGTAAAATTTAATATTATATATTATGTTCTACCAATTAGATCTTTTTATTTTATTTTTTTGAAAAAGAAGTAATTATTACATTCCATAATATTTGTGTATAAACTTAAAACGACATATATTTTGGAACAGAATGAGCACATTTTTACATATTGTTGGCACGATGTTTCCTACTTAAGTGGTGAATATAGGTAGTAATGAGGCACTATATTATGAATAAATTTTGATACTGATAGTTTCAAAGATTTATTAGAGGGATATTATGTCTAAGTAATGTTTGTACAAAGATATCTAGAGAAAGAAACATGAAAAGTAGAGAGTGAAAGTGACAAATAGAATAATAAGACAATGATTGATTAATGATTACCCATTTTTCCAAAAATGGTGATGCTTTATATAGTACAAGTGATGGGTCCATAAGTTACATATTTACCCCCTTTTTCATGGACACTTTACACTCCACTATTTTACTAATCATAACCACAATTACTAGTTGTTACACAATTTTGTTTAGCTTCTTACACAATATTTTATTAAACCAAATTAACTCACTTATTTATCTAATTTAGATTATTCTTCCCAATATTTTTCCCTTTATCCATAGCCCCCAAGTCCTTGTGAAGATATTTCAGCAATGACTGATATGTGGAGCCATTTTTTTTCTTTCTTATTACTTATTCTTCCATCTTCCCAGATTATTATTCTTTGTGTGTCTCCTCTGATTCATGACTTCACTAATGGAAATGATGACTTCATGTGTCAAAATACTTTTTAATTGAGGATACATGCGACTCTTTTGATCCACGTGTCACTTATTTCATAACAAAAATGTGCATGCCTACCAAAATGACTTGAAAGCGAAGAGGTGCGTCAGAAAACCCTTATTCTTCTCAACATGCATGCGCCTCACATCATAGATGGGACGGATATCTTCCAAAAAAAATCATTTTTCTTAGGCGTTAAACATATAAGGAGAACTTTTCAGCTCATTGGGCCTTCGCAACCGTTGGGAGCCCACATTTCATTTTATAAATACTTTAACTCATTTAGCATTTCAAATTTAATATTTCCACCATCTATACAGAGATAAAGAGAAAAAATCCTTAGTTAGAGAGAGAAACGGTTTTGTTGTTTCTCTAAACATTTTCTTACACCTTATATGCCTAAAATTTCTGATAATCTTGAGAGATATAAGATTTAGGAGTGGTTCAATATCGGTAAAAGAGATTAAGAGAGAAAAGTTGCTGGCATAGAAGAGGAACCGAGACCGCTACAGATTCTCTAAACTTCTTATTACGGTCAGTGGAGCCCGATAAAAAAACAGTTCGAGGCGATAGGGACTTCAGGTACCAACGCTCCATCTGATCTTCCTACCAGTCAGTCCCCTATTTAGATTTGTTCAAGGATCGACAAGGGTAACCTCAACCTTTCAAAAAACCCAAGTAACACTTCCACATTCATTTTGATGGGTGACAAATATTAGGAGACTCAAAAATCCAAGAATGGTCTTTCGAAGAGGAAAAAATATCCAAAGGCGATAACAAAAAGGTACACAGAATTAAGCTTGCAGCTACTGTTCCTACCCCTCAAAATACCTCATAGGATACTCCTCTGAGGACTCCCGAGATCACTCCTCGAAAAACCTTTATCAAAATCTATACCAGCAGCCCCCCGGTCATCATCAAAAGAAGATGTCTTTCTTACAGTAAAATTTGTGGGGAATAAGCCCCTTGAATCCATCATAGAGATGAGAGAAAGTCATTTGGTTAATAGCCCGATGATGATCAAGAGGAAGATATAGTTGTTGTGGATGCTCAACCCATCAGAGCTGTTGTTGCGCCAAATTCCCAAGTCGTACATTCCGTAAAAACTCAAGCATTAACCCCTAAAGATGAAGCTGACACAAGTTCTCATGTCCACCAGATGGTTAAATCAAAGAAGAAAAAAAAAAGGATGACATCAAATTTACCTCAAACATTGAGGATATTCTAGGAAATAACCTATGGAAGGTTGAGACTAAGCATATTTTAGCACTACAAGAATTAAATACAAGTACTTCCAACCGTCTGAGGAGGCCAAGCTTAAAGATCGATGGGGAATTCCAAACTTTACTCAATTTTGATTTCCAAAATTTGGAGAAACATTTTTATCAGTTCGTGACCAATAATTAATTGTCTATTCGGAGATCCTCAACTGGGGTCTTCGGTACCCATTGGACCCTTCTCTAGTAAAGTATTTCAAATTAATAGATTTGTGTTCAATTCAAGCCAGTCCAAACATGTGGTTCACGCTGATGATTGTATCATGGCTTCTCTGATATCTAGGATTGGATTTTCGACGGAACAATTATTTGGGCTAACTGGCGTTGCCAAGAACTCTCAATTTCCCTTTTACTCATTAACCCTTGAAAGGAAGTTCAAGATAGTTGATGACCTCTTCAATGCCGATAAGAAGGGGAAACAAATATCCTTCTTCATTTCCAGACTGTGGGAGACAAGATTCAGATATTCTGATGATATGCCATATTGACTCTCATTAAGATGGTCTAGTCGAGATAATAACTTTACCTTTACTTTGTTTTATCTATTTTATCAAGATTTTCTTGGGGACAGAAATCAAGGGGATCTCTAAACCATTCAGGGAGGGTACTAAAGAAGCTAGCCGGATCTTTACACGATTGAGTTCTTGGGCTAACACCTCGTGGTCCAACAAATTCCACATATGCTTCACTCCATCGAATCTAGTTGAATCCATCTTTGGAGGGCTGTTTTATTGAAGGTAATTTCTATAGAGGAGTTGATGGTACCTCCGGAGAATGTCGAAGCTAGTTCTCATGTATCAGCATATTTTGACGTCTACAAAATGACTTCCTAGACATAGTACTCAACAAATTACTTTATGTTTCTGCCCTTCTCTAAAGGAAAGCCAACCGAAAATACCGGTATAAAAAAAGGTTGTGCAAAAAAGATTCAAGGTGAAGAAGTTCAAAGATGACCTGGCCCACTAAAAGAAAATTGCTACTAAGCGCTTAACAAAACTTGAGGAATTGGAAGCTCATTTGAAAAAGCATCAAGAATAGTTTAACGATGAGCGAGAACGGTTCATTGTTAGAGATATTGATCAAAATATGTTTGTTATTCGTTTTACTGAAGCTCATAGCATAACTAAATGATACTTTGAGAATGATGTCAAAGACATTGAAAGATTTACTGTTGAGTAGAAAAATCTTAGAGATGATTCTGACAAGTATAAAGATAATTGACTTGAGAATTATGTTGTTGAATGTGTTTCTCGTTTAGAAAAAAAGGAAGCCAAGACCAAATCTCTTTTGGTGCTAGAAATTCATGAACGTTTTCCAAATTTGAAGTTAGGAAGTCTTTGGGAGCGTGTTCAGGAAAAGCGACATCCGGAGGGAGTTTCTTTAGTACATAATCATCTAGCGACTCTGAGAAGTCAAATAGCTCATCCTCGAACAACTATTCGGAGGATGACAATGAAGGTACCCCTTCAGGGTAAAACAAAAGTACTTTGCTAGTTTTTGTTTCGATAATTTTTATGTAAATCTTTATGAACCAATTGTGCCTTGGGCACCTTTTTTTGAAGTCCTCGTATCTTTTGAGACATTTTATACTATGAAATTTTTTATGAATTGAAGTATTCTTTGGTTATATAATTTTTTATCAATTTTTTATAGGAAAAACTCTCTTTGTTGTAAAATAAAAATTGTTGACTAACATTTGTTGGAAGACCCTTGCGGTCCAAAAGATAAAAATTGTTGACCAACATTTGTTGGAAGACCCTTCCAGTCCAAAAGATAAAAATTGATATCTAAAATTTGTTGGAAGACCTTTCGGGTCCAAAAGATAAAACTTGTTGACCAATATTCGTTTGAAGACCCTACCGGTCCAAAAGATAATTTTTTTGCAAAGTGTCTTAGAATGACAAATAAATATTATATTTACGTCGGCTATAAGGATACCTCATTAAAACCTTAATGCGCCACCAGGATAGGAAAAAGTATGCCATCTATCCTTACACAAATTTTCAAAAAATATACACAAACTTTTACATTCATTCCAAGTACAATTTAAGATGTTCAATATTCCAAGAATGATGAAGATCTCTTCATTTTTTATCTTTATGTCGACATGTCCCCGGCTTCACCTTCCCGATCCCTGTGTATGGGCCCTTTCAATTATGTCCTTACTTGCCAAGCTGTTTTTCTTTTGTATGCAGAAATACTTTTCTTAGAACCTTGTCCCCTATTTTGAACTCCCGCCGTCTAACTCTGGAAGCATACCAACTTATCATCAAAGTTTGGTAGTGCAAAGAACTCAATTGCGATATTCTTTTTTTTTCTTTAATTAAGTCTAACTCCGTACGCTTACCCTTATCATTAGCCTCTTCATAATACTCATTGATTTGGAATGAAGGAAAAATCACTTTGGAGACACAACAACATCAATCCTATATATTAACACGAATGAAGATTCTTGTGTTTTCGTTCGAGGGGTAGTCCTGTATGCCCACAAAACATTTTGTAAATAATTTGGCCATTTTCCATCATTGCCTTCTAAATTCTTTCTCAGCCAATCCAAAATGGTCCAATTTGTAACCTCAACTTGGTCGTTTTCTTGTAGAGGGAAAGGTACCGAGAAGCATTGTTTCATTCATATAGAAGAACAAAAAACCTTGATTTATTTATTGTCGAATTGTGACCCATTATCCATTGTCATTCTCCTCGGAACACCAAAACCATAACATATATTGGAAACAATGAATCTGATCATGTCTTTAGCTTTTGTTCTAGCCAATGGTTCAACTTCCACCCACTTGGAGAAATTATCTACCGCGAATATTATCGTATGCCGTCCTCCAAATGTCATTGGTAAAGGTCCAACCAGATCAATACCCCAACGGTCAAAAGGTAATGCCTCATATATTGACTCAAAATGTACTCCTGGTGCATGAATTGCTTTAGGAAATCTTTGGCAGATATCACATGTGTGAACCAATTCCTTGCATCTGAAGCGATTGTAGGCCAATAATACCTTGCTAAGAGAACTCTTTGTATCAAAGTTTTATACCCAAAATGAATGGATCCTTCCTCATCATGTAACTCATATATTATTATTTGTGATTCATTTTTCCCAAAACGTCAAAGCAAAGGCCTCCTAAAGGATTTTTTGTATAAAATATCTCCGAGTACCACGTTGCCATATACCTTGAACCGTTTTCTCTTTTACATTACCTTATCAATGGGAAAAACATCATTTACGAGAAACTCCTTGATTTCATTCCTCCAATCTTTTTCAATACTTTTAGAAATTTGAAAAGCTTCAAATGATCCTCCTACCTGATCGGACCCCTTTGTCATCGAATGAATTTCTTGTGTAATTATCCAAGGATACTCTTCAAAATATGAAGTTGTATCTAGACAGCCAGCCACAAAGTTTCCTTTCCTATGAACATGTTCATACCTGACACTTTCAAAGACAAACACTAAAACCTTTAACGCTCTTGAATATTTCACTAAATGATCCTTTCTAGCCTCAGATTGGTCACATGCATGATTTATTAGTAATTGCGAATCGCTCACTAGCCTAACGTTTTTAGCCGTAAAGATCTGAGCAAGTCTTAAACCTACCAAAGCAACTTCGTACTCAGCTTCATTGTTTGAGGCTTGAAATCCGAAGTGAATGGCTTGATACATTGTAATACCATTTGGAGAGACTAACGAAACCTCAACCCCACATCCTATTGCACTTGACCCCCATCTTTTCGGACTGACCATTCTGACTTGGAACTTTCTTAATCTATTTCCATATTTGATCGTTCGGAATGAAATTCAACTAAGAAATTTGTTAAGGCTTACACTTTGATTGTAGTTCGAGGTTCAAATTCAATGTTAAAACCTCACAGATCAACAACTATTTGGTCATTCTTTCTGACACATCATGCCTTTTGCAACATACTTTTAAATGGGAAAGATCTTCCTACAATGATAAAATGATCCTTGAAATAAGGCCTCCTTTATTGGGTAGCAATTACCAATATGAGGGCTAGTTTTTCTAATTTGAAATACCTATTTTCCGCGTCCAAAAGACTTTTACTAACATAATACACTGGTCCTAGGAAATTATCTTCTTCTTGAATCAAAATGGCACTAACAGCATAATCTGACACCGCTATTTATATGTATAATTTATCCCCATTATTAGGCTTTGTCAAAATTCCGATGAAGACAAGTACCCTTTAATTTTTTTAAAAGCTTCGGAACATTCTTGAGTTCAATTAAAATATATTTTTTTCTTTAACACTTGAAAAAATGGAGCGCATTTATCCGACGACCGAGATATAAATATATTCAAAGCTGTCAATCCTTGTCAGAATTTGTACTTATTTGATCATTCGAGGTGGTTCCATAGTGCTCAAAGCATTTAGTTGTACAAGATAAACTTCTATTTCACATTCACTAACTATGTACCCAAAAACAATTCCGGACCGTACCCCAAATATGCACTTTTCTAGGTTTAGTTTCAAATTTATCTTTGTTAGGTAGGCAAAAGTTTCTTCTAAATATGCAAAATGGTAATCATCCCATGTGATTTCTAAAGTTTCTTCGTGCTTTTTTTTAGTCCTTTGGATCCATATGGATTTGATTGTAACCAGCATATGCATCCATAAATGAAAATAATTGGTTACCAGAAATTGAGTCCACTAACTAATCTATCTGATGGACTGAGAAACGATCTTTAGGACATGCTCTAATTTAAGTCAGTGAAATCCACACACATTTGCCACTTAACATTTTTTTTTCACCAGAACTGGATTGGCATTCCATAAATGATATTGTGACTCTCGTATGTGTCCAACCTTACACAAGCGATCTATCTCTGCCATGATTGCCTCGTATATTTCTTGTGAAAAGAACCTTCATTTTTTAATGATGGGACGCACATTGCTTCAGATTTCCAATCTGTGATACATGATTTCTGCAGGTACCCCTATCTCATCATCACTACACCATGCAAACATATTTATTTTTATTGACAAAAATAAAATTAACTTCTCCCTCACCACCACAGATAACTTTGTGCCGATTTGTAAACTCTTTCTATTTGAGAAAAAATGATCCTTAAAACTTTCGTGAGGGACCAAGAAACCGGGAGTCTCCTTTGGATCATCTATGTGATTGGTCCATGCGAAAGACCTCACTAATTGATATGCCTTGCTCGGCTCAACCCCCTTGATTTGTTTGAGGCCAAAGATGTCTGATAACACTCTCTTCCCATTTTTCGTCTACTCATAATTATTC
The DNA here is from genome assembly GCA_036936605.1 of Limnanthes douglasii subsp. nivea. Classification (NCBI taxonomy): domain Eukaryota; kingdom Viridiplantae; phylum Streptophyta; class Magnoliopsida; order Brassicales; family Limnanthaceae; genus Limnanthes; species Limnanthes douglasii. Next base: position 76,682,056 of record JAUPFV010000004.1, read on the forward strand.
TAACATTGTTCCAAACCACATATTTCAAGTAGGGATGAACGTTTGATACCACCGCATGCATTCTAGATAACCAAGATCTTCCAAAGATTTCATTATAAAGAGTTGGCGCATCCACCACAATGAACAACACTATCACTACATTTTTAAACAATCCCTGGCCCATTTTTACCATTCCTTCAAACTCTCCAACCACTTCCGCGGTTACCCTAGTAAACTTAAAGATTGTCCAATCCGATCGGAGTATTGTAGGAGGATTCACTATTTTTTGATAAGTTGCCAAGAACGTTATATTTGCAGAACTTCCAATATCTACCAAGATTCTTTGTATTTCATCCTCAGCTATTTCCGCCTCAATGACCACTACGTCCTCATGTGGACCAGCCACATCCCTCATGTCATCATCTTCAAAACAGAGTATCGGAGATGGGGTCCGGTACAAATACGGTGAAGCTCTTGCTTCTAATCGAGCTGCCAAGCTTACGATATGAATTTTCCAAGAATAATTTGATATTTCTGAAACAATGTCACCTCCAAAAATTATTAGTGACTCAAAGAAATCACATAGTTTACTAACATTTTCACTCACGATTGATTCCTCCACCACCAAGAAACTATTCTGCCTCGTTTTGGATCTAAATACTTCGTAGGAACATCATATGCATCAATAGGCTCTGAAATCATAAGAGTGTTTCCTTACTTTAGAGTGGTATGGGAGTTTTTCTTGACAAACGTTGTTAGTTTCCCATTTCCGATAAAGGCGTGTATTTATGTTTTCAATACCACACGATACTTTATGTCATGACCAATATCCTCATGATACTTATAGTACATGTTTCTTCTAATTTCCCTCGGAGTCTGTATTGGGAGTGACTTGTGGAACTGTATGCGAGGATGTGCTCTGTCAAAAATTGTTGCTACACACTCCGCCAACTCGATGAAAGTTGCTAGTCGGATCCACTTGTTAGAAATAGGTTGGACATGTTGTTGTGCGTTGACAAATTTTGTATTCACCATTGACTTTGGAGGTACTTGGCTTAGTGTTTGAATCGGTGCTCCAGCTCGAACAACAGTCGTTAGATGTGAATTTTTATGCACCACCATCAGAGTCTAATGGAACTGATTTTGCTAAAACTGCACCATAGAGTCAATTTCCGACGCTTGCGTTTTATCCACTAAAATTATTTTCTCTACTTGATCCAATAAGGCCCCAAATGTCATATCTTGCCTCTCTGTAGCGTTATCTATCATGATGTCAGGGAGAAGTCTCATTCGGAAAGCTGTTAATGCCATTTTATCTTCACGCATTTCCATGTCAGTCTTAGCCTTGATAGAACAATTCGTATAATCCTTAAGTATTTCTTCTACTTTCTTCCTAAAATAAATAAGAGTATCACCATTTGCACGGAATGTTTTGCTTCACACGGAATTTTGGAAAAATATATTCCAAAACATATTGAAATTTTTACTACAACCTTCTGGTAGGCGATTGTACCACTTCAAAGTTGTGTTCTAGAATGTTTGGAAGAAGGTTCAACATAAAAAAATTTAATATGGTTGTTTGGATTTTCTGTTCCATTAAACTTTTCTAGCTTGAAAATATCAAACCACTTAGGCAAATGCCCTGAAAAGAATCTCCAAGGAGAGGGGGGATGACCTCCAATTATGGCCGAATTTCACACTGCCCCCTAGACCTTCATTTGTTGTGGTATATAAACCTTCCTAGGTTTGATATGTAAACTAGTTACTTACAAGATACCTAAAATTATGACTTCCCGAAGGAATCCACACATGGGGTGATTAATCCGTTTTAGTATCATTCGCACACTGATCGTACCTTTCTTTCCCCAAACTTCTAATCTGATGAGATGTCCAATGACCATCTCTAAGCCACTTAGAATTTCTCTTTTTATAATTTTCTTCACGTCGGTAGTCCTTTTCTAGGGAAAACGATTCATCTGAATCGTACAAGGTATAATCATTGGATTCAATGTACTCATAGTGATTCTTAGATCTTATCATTCTCCTTAAAGAATAACGATTCTTTCTACGGTGCCTTTCACGCTTATCATCAATCGGATGAGCATATTTTATATTTTATTTTTCACTTACATTCTTTCTTCGAACATCCAAATTGAGACTCTTTGACTTCATAATTGCTTCTTTTTCAGCATTCAGCCTTTCGATGTCTTCCAATAGTTTTTTTTTGTCAAGCTACTAAAGTGGACTCCTTTAGTAACTCCTCAGCAAATTGTTCATTGTTATTTCGTTCCTTCACTAATTGTTCTTCGATTATGATATCTCTAGACGAGTTTCCAATCACATGATTATTTGTACCAACACCTTGCTCTCCTAACATTCTGTATCTATCATTCTCAGCATGCTTAAGAATAAAATAATGGTTTTTGAGAAACAATTCCGGGTACCAATTGGTTTCCCACAAACGACGCCAATAATAGTCTCAAAGATTTCTTAGAGGAATATTTTGTCTAAGTAATGTTCGTATGATGATATCCAAAAAGAGAAACGTGAAAGTAGAGAGAGAAAGTAACAAGAAGAATAATAAGACAATGATTGATTAATGATTACTCATTTCCCAAAAAAGGTGATGTTTTATATAGTACCAGTGGTGGATCCACAATTTACATATTTACCCTATTTATTATCAATACTTTTACACCGCACTATTTTACTAATCCTAACTACAATTACTGGTTATTATACAAAATACCCTCAATATCACATATTTGTTAGGTTTCTTACATAATATTTTATTAAATCAAATTAACTTTTTTATTTATCCAATTTAGATTATTCTTCCTAATATTTCCTCCTCTTATCATATACTATCTTAGTGTACGTGCTCTTATATTTTGATTTTAGAATGTTAAATGAATAATAATTTATGATCCATAAAATCAAAATATTTAAAGTGTTATGAGTGTTAGAGCATCAAATGTGCAAAGTAGCACGAGAGTTGTGTCATCAAGATGTGCAAAATGATCTGAGTGTGAGTGTATAGAATGTGCAAAAAGACCCAATAATTAGAGCACCATAATATGCAAAGTATTCACATGTCAAAGTACCAATGTGCATGACTCTCAAGCCATATATCTAAGCCGAGTATTTAACATTTACATTTTGTAGTGATCACAACCTGAAAAGGTTTAACACGCCTATGTTTTTGTTAATATAGAAAAAGAATGTAATGGACACGTCACTTCTTCTCTTTAACATAGTTATATTATTTATAAATCTATACACAAAGTAAAATATGAGATAACCCGAACAAATATATTTCAAATAAACGAGCAATAAAAACATTTGTTTACAATAAATGAGCAGCAAAATTTATCGATATACATCCAACATAAAAACTTAATACGATAACTTGTATATGTTGGCAGTACAATACACAAATTCTCTCTCAAATAAAGCAAGTCAAGCCCCTAGACTTCACAATGAATAAATATCTTGCATAATTAACAAGTTGAGTGTGAGAAACATAGTTCGAAATATACTTAAATTAAAGCATGATAAATAATTCGAGGCAAACATTGGTTTCATTATGCAATTTATAGTCGTAAAGAATATTCTATTTTATGAAAAAAATTCAATGTTAGAGCAATAATAGCACCAATTTTCCTCGACCTCGGCTCTATGAGAATATTATTTCTTCTATTATCAAATTGTGCTGCAAAACAAATTCAGACATATCTAGCCTTCTCTAAATAGTTTTTGAGATGAGATGTTTTTTGCACATCACCAAAATTTTGGTTGAAGGTTGGGCACTTCTTCTACTTCTCTTGGTAATTTATTCACGCCAACGCATCAAGAAGAGTCATTAGGCATATTTCTTAAGGATAACTTGATGCATTCTGACCATTGATCATGGATATTAACTTTTATTAAAGGCCCATGTTCAGGTTCGATCAGGTTCTAGTGCATGGCATAAATAAATAATTCCTTCCTCTTCTGAGCAAATTCGATGACGACTGTTAGACATGACTCCCAAATTTTTCTTTAAATCGACCTTATGAAGTCCACACTTATTAATAAATTTTATTGAAAAATGTATAATAACTACTCAACTCTTCTTAGAGCATAAAAACCAACACAAGTTGCCCCTCTAATTGAGGGATTATATTTTTGAGAATATCTACATCTAACTCCTTCATTTATTTTTGGTGTATGTCCCAAAAGACCCCGACCTCTTCTAGTTCAATAATTTTTCTCTCTGGCTTGACCAACCAAGATTGATCATAGTTTTTTTTTCTTAGTGGCTAACTTCCACTCTAGGTGGGTTTGATCATCTTCCAAAGATCTATATTAGAGGAACATGATCTCATTTGAGAAACAATTGTTCAACAAAGATTTTACCATCATAGATAACGATGGGTGAAGATCAGACATTGTTTTTACGTTATATTTTTGTGTTTTCGCCACAATGTAAGAGGTATTGAAAATAAATAATTAAATTCCACTAAGTTTGTTATATGGACCAACAACATAGATAGGATCAGTAGTGAACTCACCTCAAGTGTGAGCTATACATTATGTGCTGGCAGGTGTAACACAGATCTCTTGGGCCTCATATTTTGTTGTACAGAAATAAAAATATTTGAGAAACTAATTCTTCTAGCTTTAAGAAGACTGTAGATACGATAACTATTTGTGCTAAGGTTTAACTCTTGTTTAGAAACATCGTTGGAGTGGCCTTTGATTGTTGAAGGGCGGGACCATTTTTAATTATTTATTCATGATGACCTGCAACATATATCACAGAAGAATCTTCTTCACCTAGGATAATATTACAAGGGATGATCAGAGAATCTATCTTTGCAGGCACGACAAATGATCCTACAATTTTTTTTACTTGGTTGGAGGTTATCCTCTTTGAGCAGGAAGCACAGTATGCCAACAATAAACCACTATCACCTTCATTCATTTTTGGATTTTTCATGGTCAACTCACTATGATGTGTTATATGCATGATCCACTTCTTGATAAGCCTTGGTCGTTAGGAAAAGTCATCTTCATTGTAATGTTTTCACTCCGGACTAGTTCATCATATCTTGCCTCTTTTATCTTGGCATAGGCTTTTTACATTTTCCCTCCATCATGCCTTACTTTGGGGATATCATACTTTTGCGTCTCACTATTCTCTTTGTATGAACATAAATTGTGCACATTTTGTGTATCACATAAAAATTACCAACCTTGATGGTCATATTAACTCATTTCATCATAAAAAACCCTCATATTCAATTTGAGAAGTGAATTCATAATTCTCGAACACATATGTTTCCTCTAAATCGATGGGGATAACAATAACAACAGTTGAACAGTCTGTCAAGTTTGCATGGGGAATGGACATCTAAAATAATCCATCTTCCTAGGGTAGTACCCTAGAGCGATAAAATTTGCATGGGAAATCAATATGCGGTATAATTTCCTCTACTTCATCAAGGCAACCCTGCTCAAGCGATAAAAAAATATTCTTTTTGAAATGTGTCTTTTGATAAGAAAACGGGGGTATTCTACAACAATACAATACGAAGTCAGAATATGTATATGTTAGGCATATCCAAAAGAAAGTATTTTACTAGTAAAAATCCAATTATTAATGGTCACCTCCTCACAAGACATGTATGTATCCTAAACACTGGTGACGAGGAAAACACTTCTCTTACACCCTTATTAGAATCTAGAAGATTCATTAACATTTTGTACTAGTTTGTGACGGATAAGTAGTACATGATATCTTTATGTGAGTTTATAATTTCAGTATCTAATTGATATTCTATAATAAATGGAAGATTGACGTGCTTTATAACCATAATTGAAGCCATCAGTATCATTCAATTATTCACGATCAACGAGCTAGAGCATATTCTTGATAATCAGAAGAAATTTATTAATATGCTAGTGCAAGAGAAGAAGCAACCATGCATCAAGAATGCTAGTAAAGAACATTATTTTAATATTGAAACAATCCGTTGACGTTTCCCCCTTGATAGGAAGCTTAATTCCCACGGATGCAGGGATGTTACACTGTGATCGGAAAAAATAAAGACACCATTACTAACTCATATCATATGGATCGTGAATAATTTTCACAAGTAAAAGTGCATCCATATTTATTGGAATCATTTTTTTACATACTCATTTTCAACCTGCGTTATTTGGTTTCAAGACATTTTCAAGCCAGTAAAAAAGAAAATAAGATTTTGTTACAATGAGAAATCTTAGGATATATTATGATTTATATTAATATGAAAAGTAAGGAATATATTACAGATTAGTGAAGTATTTTCATTTATAAAATAAAAGTTTCATCTTGACAATACGGGTGTCATTAAACCAACGGTTGAGAAATTATCTAACGGTATAGGTTAAACAACTTAAAAGTCACTATTTCCTGAAAGATGCGTGCCAACCGCCTTATGGATAACCATAAATCAGATTGAAATTATTATTTTCCTTCTCTTGTTGAAACTAGTCATGTACAAGTCTTTTGTGATTCTCAGACTTATCTCACTACCACATTTTCCCTCAGGCTCAAACTAAATCCACAACTACTGGTATGATCATTTTGCTTTTGTAATTTTATTTTTAGTTAATAATACTCCTACTATTTTTTACTTACGAGTACTAGGGGCTACACACTTAGATAAAGTTAAAAGATTATTATTCACTTCGTAAAAGTATATCAATTACTATAGTAGTCTGCTATCTATTTATGTAATCTTTTCTTTTTGAATTTTTTTTCCTCAATTGAGGTTTTAGCCGATAAATGTTTTTTCAAGAGAAATAAATATGGTCAGTATCAAACCAACTCTATGAATTCATGAAAGTTTGGCTATAGATAAATATGTCTAACAGAATGCGAGAGCAACAAAGTATAAACATTCGTCAAGTCAAAGACTCTCAAGACTTTTTGTTCAGTGCAAAAATCCAAAACGAATTATTATTTAAAAGGAACCATTAATATTCTTTCATTCTTTATTTTCAACTCAAAGTAGACCTGACTATTCGATCGCACCGTGAATCTATATATTTTAGGCTCGGTGACGAGGAGATATAAATAAGACAATAGATTTTACTTCATAAACTAAAACTAATACTTAAATACATTTATATTGACTAATAATTTTGGTGTATGCTTTCATTATTAAATTAAATAAATATACATTTTGATGTTGTCACTAATATTTCTGCTAGCAAACCCAATTCAACCTGGAGAGCAGCTAACTCCATTACATAACGACTTGTCCTTGTGCTTCGAGCCTGACAAGATGTCATCATCCAAGATATTATTTCTCTTATGACCATGGTTCTTGTGTAATCATCAACATGGGAAATGATGATCATTAGGTCTGGGCTCACGACATACTCCTCAGCCTAAGGTCTCTTACTCTTTGGCCCACTGTTAGATCTGTTACGTTTCTATTTATTGACCATAATGACAACCACTACAAAGCTCCCCCCCCCCAAATCCACATCTACACCATTCATTTTCCTTTTCCATTTAAAGCCTCAATTGTTTTCTGAAATCTTGTTATAAATCAATATTTTTTCTCCATTTCTATCTATCGCTCTAAGTCCGGAATTGTGGGGCCCTTCCCATATTATGATTCTTACTAGAAGGGTACAACTTCTTTAATTTACGGGCATAACCCATTTTCTTTATGGGGCCTCAAGTATTCTCTAATTAAAGTTTGTGTTCCCCCCCCCCCTCATATGAGGCCGCATGTGCTGATGCATTTGCTTATGATAGTCGATCTAGTCCAAGAGGTCTTTCAAGAATCACCTATGTGTAAGAAAAAACCTCGCCAGGGTAAATCTTTTTAGGATAAATATGCAACGATATGATCTGCCAATGATTATCTCGATAAATATTCTCAAACATTTGAGCTTTCTCCAACTGTACCTCGTAATCTTGAGAAATAGCCGACTGAACACTATACAAAATAAAATACATGTCTGATAAATCACAGTAATAAATATACAAAATCAACATATGATAAATATATATATATATATATTACACACTTATCTTGCGTAGACCAAGTTCTTGTTGTGGATATTGGCAAACCATTTTTTCATGTCTTCCAACTCTCATTCACAAATATAATGTTTTCCTCTAACAGCCCCCGGAATCTAGGAGGTTAGTGAGAACCTGATAAGCGTAAAGAAGCTATAAATCATACAGAAGTCTATTCTTGATCCTCTGAATTTAGGTAACAATATATTGCATAGAAATAACATATGTTGCGTAATGTGTCATCATCATGGTTGCCATAATCAACATCCAACCTTATAGGGAAAGTTGGCTTGGATACATATTGGTTCGTTAGAAAATTTCCAACAACAATAAGTGCAGCGGTAGACAGTCTCACGTCTTAAAAATCTTTATGTACAACACCATCTTGTGGTCAAAACAGTCAGTCAGGATTGGTTCCTCCGTTGAAATCCTAATCATCACGTCCTCTAGTATATCTATTGCTCTTGTATGTATCAAACTTTCTGTTATGTTTGACACTCGTATTGGCACCCCAGTATCATTCCTCTCAGCAATGCTGGATGTCTAGAACGATCTTTCTCAAAGGATGAATTATTTTTTATATAAAACCCATCGATGTTCCATCCATTTCCCGTAGGAATCATTTTTTTCATCATCTGATCCTTCAGAATCAGAGCTAACAATCTGGCTTCGAGTTATCGATACTACCATGAATAATTAATCTAGGTGGGTATGATAATAAAGAAATTTGAAAATTTACAAAAATGAAAAGTCAAGTGAAATGGGTTAAAAGTTCGCTCAATTTGGTTTTTATAATTTCCAACGGTGTTAAATCCTGACCATACACATACTACATTGCACACATGGCACATCATTTGTTGCTCTAGATACTCGTCGTTTTACACCTACGTCATTCTCTATTAATTTAGTGCAATGATAGCTTGCACGTCTGTCTTATTCCCACATCCCATTCAACTTAATTACCCCATAGCGAATCTGGTATAATCTATTCGTCTACAAGCATGGTTTTGTTTTCCTTCTAATTTTTTCTTATAAATTTGGGTAATACCAAATCCTTGGGTTCCCGACCCCGGACACGCCCCGCTGCACGCCCAATGATTGGGTTGGACTACCAGTTGGGGCGGGGATAAGCTTGTGAAGAAGCAAGCTTCCCCCCCCCCCCCCCCCAAAAAAAAAAATCCTATAGCGCTAGCACTTTGCGTTCTTTCTATTTTATCTCATATCATTCTGGGATGAAATGACTCTCTTAGTTACGATGCACCATGTCCAACCCTAATCCCCACGTCCGCTTCCAAGCGTAGTCGAGCAGACAGGTAGTCTCTGTATAAAGAATATTCTCACCCTTTGCCCTGGAAATTATATTTTGAGGGAAGGCACGCCTCAGCTTGTTTTCGCTAATTGCCTACGGGTTAGACAATTCCTAATATGATGGTATGACCTTTTTTGTCAATTTTTTTTGTTGTTTTTACTTTAAAAATGCTAACGAGGGTTAAAATATTTTTTAAAGAAGTAATTATTTACTTCTTTTAGAATTTTTTAGAATTTTTTGCCAATTTCATATTTCAATTATATTAAATTATTTTTAGGAATTATAAAAATAAAATAAAATAAAGTAATAATTGCTTTCTTAACAAGCTCCGGGTATTATTACCATTTTGGTTTAAATTAACAACAACAAAATTTTGATAGGAAAAGTATAAGCATCATACTTTCTAAATACTACTATTTTCCTTTCGATAACATTGATTCTTTTTTTGCAAATAAAATTTTAACATAAGGAGAAACATGTTCGCTAACGAACCATGCTCTCTGGAATCCTGATCGTTCGACTAGAGAAAATTAAATTCGTCATAAAACAATACCAACACAACCAACACCCATTCAACCCACAAACTCGTTAGCTAGCTCAACAAAATCAAACTCAAATGACCAACTTCTGATTAAACCCGTTGAGACTCGAACAACCGCAACATCTAAAACATTATCATTCAGACGGCTAACAAATAATACGGCTACATTAGGGATATTTTATACTTGTTCCATAGTCCCGTCAAAAAAACTAGTTGAACTAGTAACTAGGATAATTTAATCTAATTACCCAAACCGTAACATTATAAATTGCAGTATTGATATCTACGGTGACCGAATTTTAATATATAAAAAGTTTGAAAACATGTTTAAATAACACCTTTATCATATTAGTGTTATTCAAGATGTAACATCATGATTATTTATTGTGTACCAAATATAATGGTTACGCCTATAACTTAGCTATAGTTAAAACTCCGACCGGAGACTATTGTCTTATCTTCCTCTGTATCTTTTTCTCTAAACTCAATTCGTATAAAATCGCACAACATCAATCTTAATCTAATATATTAGAACCTATTTAACTAAATAAAAGTCTCCGTTTATTATTCTCATCTCCACGGTTTCTTTTTTTACGTTTTGTAGAATCGTATTTTACTACAATCCAATATATACATATTTGATATCTTGATATCATATCTGTTATAAATCGTAGGTCCATATCCACACATTTCAATAAGCGATACCAAATTAACACCACTTGATTATCTATCTTCTCATCTTCTAACACGTGGCACACACTTGTTATCTACTATCCAAAGAACACCTTCTTCTTCCTTAGGTTGTTGTTGTGGTAGTAACATAATCATTCTTGCAGAAACATCCTTTGTTTCTTAATTAGTTATTCTGTAACATATAATAAGATTCATGACGATCATGAAAGCCGGCATCACGTGCCATGCACGTGGGATCATCCTTCCAAGCCAGCAGCATTCTTCTCAGTTACTCTCTGCTTCCTCTGTTTCTCCTTCCTTCACCTCCAAGGTATTGGGAAAAAAACAGAACACACTTCATTCTTATACTACTTCTCATACTATAACGATCCTTTATTTTGTATTCACAAATCCAGAGACTAAAATCAAGCTCCTTATTTGGAGAATCTCTAAGAATGGTGCCGAAATCATCAATCAAAGTTACGAAGCCGAAAAGCAGTTACTCCTCAGTCACGAAATGTGAGATTGGGGACGGCCTGGTAATAATGTCCATTTTATACACAACTTTATATATATAAGAAAATGTTTGTATAAATGATTTATATATATGGTATGGATGTAGGAAGAGTTTCTGACTAAGGCAACAAAAGACAAGGGGTTGATAAGGTTGTTGAGTTGCATGGGAGAAGCATTGAGGACAATCTCTTTCAAAGTTAGGACAGCTTCTTGTGGTGGAACTGCTTGTGTTAACACCTTTGGTGATGAACAACTCGCTGTTGATATGCTTGCCGATAAGCTTCTTTTCGAGGTGAATGTTTTCATTATTCGACTCCAACACCATATCTGAATGAGTATCGATCGGACCTATCCGTTTAGGAATAGCATTACATTTTTGCTAAATTTACAGGCATTGCAATTTTCGCATGTGTGCAAATACGCTTGTTCCGAAGAAGTCCCGGAGCTTCAAGACATGGGTGGACCGGTTGAAGGTTTTTAAAACATGCCTGTAAAGTTTGATTTCCTAAAATAAGACTTCAAAATAGTTTTTAAAATATGAAATAATTGGGGTTGACAGGAGGATTCAGTGTTGCATTTGATCCACTGGATGGTTCGAGCATTGTGGATACGAATTTCACCGTTGGAACAATATTTGGAGTGTGGGCAGGAGACAAGCTAACAGGGGTAACAGGAAGAGACCAAGTTGCTGCGGCTATGGGGATCTACGGTCCACGTACAACATATGTTATTGCCATTAAGGGCTTCCCTGGAACGCACGAATTCCTTCTCCTCGACGAAGGAAAATGGCAGCATGTCAAGGAGACCACCGAGATTAGTGAAGGGAAACTATTTTCTCCTGGAAATTTAAGAGCCACTTTTGACAATCCCGAATACGGCAAGGTGAATTCTCTTACATTTAGTTCTTATATTCTCTTCGTCATCTAATATTATTCTCCGTGGATATTGTTAATTGTTTCTTTTTCTCGAAACAGCTTGTTGATTACTATGTTAAAGAAAAGTACACTTTGCGATACACCGGAGGAATGGTTCCTGACGTGAACCAGGTTCTTTCTTATTCATCATACTGATTTCAGGCCTTACAGTAGAATATCGAAAATAATCTTGTGTTATTTGCTTTTGTTCTGTAGATTATTGTAAAAGAGAAAGGAATATTCACTAATGTTACATCACCAACTGCGAAAGCCAAACTGAGGCTGCTATTCGAAGTAGCTCCATTGGGTCTGTTGATTGAGAATGCTGGAGGGTTTAGCAGTGACGGCCATAAATCTGTGTTAGACAAAGTCATCGTCAATCTCGACGATAGAACTCAAGTTGCTTATGGATCTAAGAACGAGGTTATTCGTTTCGAAGAAACTCTTTATGGAACTTCAAGTCTTAAAGCTGGAGTTCCTGTTGGCGCTGCTGCTTAACTGAGATAAATTTAAACACATTCCAATTTTTTTACTTTCTTCTTTCTTTTTCTTTATTGCTTCTCTTCGACTTGAAACAAATTCATTGAGTATTTCATGTATAATAGAACAAAATGGCTACCTATATTACAGGTTTAAGTTCTCTTACTAGTATATAGATGGAACCACGAATTACCAAAATGGGACTACGTAAGCTGAATAGAAAGAGAGAAAAAAAAGTGTGAATATAAATTATAGTTGTAAGGAACATGCAGTCAAAACTCCAGTTTCAAAGTTTTTTGAATATCTATATTTTTTCCCATAATTATAATGATCAGAACAAAAAACTCCAGGTATTGTTTTATTATGTTTTTTGTTTCATAATAAATCAATTACACGAGAACATTATGAAGATGTCACCTACTAACAACCTTTAACTAGAAATACTTATTGCATTGAAGAATAGAATTGAACAAAAAAATTAAATTTTATGTTACATTCCATACAAAAAAAATCCAGTTTTTCTGAATATGTTATTTTATTAAAAAAATCCGAGCTTTCTAATTCTGCTAAATTATCTTGACCATGGAAATATTATAGTTGTAAATTAACATATTAACATACATAAATTATGAAATAATACAATACTCTTGGTTATTCGGAACTAAGCTTGTTTTTTACCGAATAAAACACTGAAAAGCCAGCAGCGATAACCCCAACAATAATGAATTTGGAGGATCCTAGATTCCGGTATCTCAACTGAACCTTTTTGCTAAAATATGCCCAAGTCCATCTCAACAAGAAATGCAGCCCACAAGTGTTTTGGAACTTTTGAATTGAAAATGCCTTCAAGGAAAAAAGAGAACAAACAACAATCAGCATATCCAAGATTCCAACTACTTAGAACTACCAATATTTGCACATTTCATTTAATGGAGATATGTGGGGTGACCCATCTTCTTGGGAACCTAATGAAAATCGTGACATGTCGTTGTGTACAGACACCAGCTGCTTGAGGTTTATCTTGCCAAGGTTATAGGGCACTTGCGAATGTTTCCAAACTGTTATTCCAGGTTTCTAAAGAGAAGTCCTGCATGCACGGATATGAAACATTGGAACTAAAGGTAGAAGAAGATTGTAGCTTAAGCATGAAGGAGTGATCTGCCCATTCATTGCCGTAAGGAAAATTTGGAGAACCTTTTTGTGATCAGAGTTCAGGATTTGAGAAAAGCCTTCTCATAATAAAGGATTATCATTTATGCAATGACATGAAACCACCCACAATAAATCAGACCCCAAAGGTGTATAATATCAATACATCCATCTACTCACGTATGCACAATAACGAAGGAAAGAATCAAAACTCAGATTTCGAGCTTTACCTTAGGCAGCTTATTTTCCTCAGCCAGGTGATCCACGTGAAGCCTCACATTCGAAGAAGCTGGAATCCAAAATCTACGATCGACCTCCGAATAAACATTTGAAACTATATCGAACAATGTTTGCGCTCCACTTTCGATGGCTTTTAAGATGGATGCTTCTTTATCTCTGCGGTTCCTGAAAATAATTATACATATCGAGTCATCAGTGCTTCTCTTCTGCAGCTTCTAAAGAACTGAATATAGGTAAGAAAGAGCTTTATCAGATTGAAAGAGTTGCTTCATACTTCAGATATCTACAGAGCATATCTTTTGGCCACAAGTTGACTCTGCCATGCATAGGAATCAAAACATGTGGAGAAAGGTCCATGAATTTGTAACTTGACTGAAAGTAATCCTGTGTAAAACATATTATTCTTTGAGATGCATCATATATCTTTAATCTTTTCTTCTGTTCGGCATGCTTGTGGAGAAAGTTATATGAATTAAGGCTTTGGATCTATTGAAATGATATTATGCTAGAAGCTGTGAGCCAATTGATCAAGCTTTCGAGAATAAATGATATATGATGTTAGAAATTGTGAACCTTGTCTTCTTAACTCTTCTGGTATATCATGGACAAGACTGTTTTCCTCAAGGCAAAAGAGACCCAGTGTAAATTGATTACGGACTCGGTATCTTCATAATGTTAAAACAAAAAGATAAAGCTACAATTTCCAACTTTAGTCTTTCTAATAACTGAATGAGTTGCAAGCCGTTAGTTAAGTAAAATGTCAGCACAGGAAAAGAACAGAAACCAATAAAGAAAAAAGAGTTATAGGCAGAAGATTGAAAGGAAAAGCTGTGTGTATATAATTATAATATCTGCCAGGTGCTGCTATAAATATTTTACACATAATTGACACCATTTGCGCACATATAAGTAGTTACTACAAATTTTAACTTATTTGGTCATCTTGTAGACTAGCAATCCCAGTTAGATTCTCTTGCCTATCGTATTATCAACGTTCACTTTTATCGCAGTTTTCGAAACTCAAGCGGAGATAGAAATATAAAACATATCGTAAGCTAAGAAAATATAATTGTGTATCAATAAAAATAAGGGCACCACTAGAGCCCACACATTTTTGTACTAAGCTTCGCGATTTCAGAACTTTATTCTAATTATAAAAAAGATGTCTTTTTATTGCATATATTTCTATGGGCTCCTGACTTGTTTTTGTTACGTTCTAAATATAAAAGTATTTCTAGTGAGAACTTTTTTGTAATATTTAGATTTCACAAAAGATATGTCTGTAGTTCATATCTAAAAACTCCAAGGCCTGTTATAAGGTTAGTTAAACTTACATTCATGTTTCCCCCAGAAGTAATGTCCAAGGCGGCACTTCCTTGACTGAAACAAAGCAGTACATGTTAAAAAAAGAAAAATCTCTGGGAATTAAAATGAGAATGAGGTCAGAAGAGTCTCTAGGTTATATAAGCTACTAATGAAA
The DNA here is from genome assembly GCA_036936605.1 of Limnanthes douglasii subsp. nivea. Lineage (NCBI taxonomy): Eukaryota > Viridiplantae > Streptophyta > Magnoliopsida > Brassicales > Limnanthaceae > Limnanthes > Limnanthes douglasii. Next base: position 76,697,401 of record JAUPFV010000004.1, read on the forward strand.
TCACGCCTTGAGTTTCACCAAGATAACCATTATCCCAAGAGGAAGAAAAACGACCGGAGCTTAAATTTTATTATTATAAGCAGATGAAAGAATTATAAAAGCACGTCTGATGTTGAAAGGAGATGTGCCCTAACTATAAACAGCCCAAATGAGTTCTACATGTATAGATTAGATGCTAGGTTATATTAAATTCAGAGGATATAAGTATTACTACATTTCAGCTACCATTAATCCCGTCAGTACGGAATAACACAAGGAAAGCATTCTGCAAATCTTTATTTTGGCTGAATGAAGCTATGGACTATACATTTAAAATCGATTACACAACTTAACAGCCACATATATTCTCTTTTGATGCACACACACGCAAAAAAAAAGGGACATATGCAGTATTAGTCCAATTTTCTTCTCAGAGAAAAAAAACCATAAGGGGAGCTTTTGATGTAATTACAAACCCAAAGTAGCTATTAGTTTCTTACAGTTACTTACCCCACACAATGGTCACCCACAATCAGGGAATGAGTACTGACATGAAGCAGTCCCATATGGCCATCAGTATGTCCCTATATTTTATATAAAAAATCTCACTACAATTACAAAGGACAATTTTTTATAAACAAATGTCGAGTAATTGTAACAGACGGCTTATATATGAAAGAATACATATAAAAAACGATGGACATACACAGAATAGAAATCCAAAATAAAATTTCACTTTTAGAAAACTATGGAATAGCTATACAATACCTTTACACTAAATTTAAGGCTAAAGTCTAATTTTGATCTTTCAGATTTAAGCCATATACTGTTTTTGTCCTTTTAAGTTTAAACAATATTCAACTGGTCCCTCATGATATACATTTTTTTGGTGTCGGCCATTCTCGAGGTAAAAGCGCGGCCTCTTGCTGGATTCGCCAAAATATGAAGATATAATACTTTTAATGTCAATTAACGCTATATGTTGATATTTTAAATAGTATATGGGAAGTCACATAAGTCGTAAATACTTGCAAACTATAAATGTTTTTCTTTAAATTATCTTTGTTTGCTTAAAATTTAGTATCTAGGTCATAGTCATACTTCACTAAAACTTTAATTTAAAAATATACAAGTGCATGGAATATGTGATACAATTTTTTCCTTCGATCCAGCAAGAGATTGTGATCAAAATAAAAGAAAATATGTCCTGAGGTACCAATTAGATAGGTTTGTAACTGATAGACAAAAATAGTATAGAACCCAACTCTAGGAGACCAAATGTGGTTTTTTTCTAAATTTTGTTGGTCTTCCATATAATATTAAGGTAATTGTTTGCTCGCCATGACTAAGTTCTAGACAGAAGAATAATAATGGTTGCGACATAAAGAAGATTGTGAAATAAGAAATACCGGGGAAAAAAGGACCCTCAGTCTCTGACCACAGACAGAAATCTCTTCTCCTCCAGCAACTGAGATAAAACTAAGATTCCAGTCACCTGTCATCAGATAAAATAGCACCTGTGAGGTTGAAATTGATTTGAGTGAATCTTTCTTCTCTAGAAAAGCTACAGTTGTATCCGTACAAGAACAATCATTACTAAAAAAACAGTGAGCCAGTATAATGTTTTAACCAAGTAACCATAAGACTGCCAATATAATCTAGACGTTGTTGATAATACAGACTGACAGCTACCATGTCTTCTATACTAAAAAGAGGGAGCCAGTGCGTTTCATAATATAATATCTGACACTAATTTAGCGAGAATTGATTGAGAAGTAGGAAAAGAAAAAAAAAAGTATGAAGAGATAAACCTTTATATATATCCACGTAGCATTCACCGACACATAATTGGTCTGATTCAAATTATAACCTTATAAGAGAAATACTTCACAACATAAGCATCAGTTGAGCTGAATTTCTTCATTCTTAGCTGAGCATCAACTAATACTGGAATCATAATATACTAATACACGTTTCTTTCAATCAGAGCTATGATGTTATGACCTTGCCTAAAATATAGTCTAAAGTGTTAGAGTAATGTTAAATTCTTCAAACTTTAATCCATTAGTTTAGTATATATATGTAACTATTATAAAAAGGTAAACTAATCAAATAAGAAAATAGAAGATATTTTTCAAAACCAAACTGTGTTTTAACATAGTATCATAGAAATATCTAGATTCTTAGTTTGCTTGTTTTTCAGAGATTTATCCGCATGGAAGAAAGAAAATGGGTATCCGATTTGATTTCTATAATAACAAAAATCATGTAACAGAAACTGAATGAATCTAGTTACTTGGACTGGTGTAAAACTATTTGTATATATGTGCGAAGCGATGAAAAAAATGATGACTTGACAAAAAATCTTCTTACTGATGCTACAACAAAAATTGAATACGTAATGATGATAGTCTTTTTTTACAAATAAAAGACCAGATAATCATGGAAGTAGTAACTCTACTTAATCATTGTATGTTATAGAATTAATGGAGTATTTAGAATTTTTACATGAGAGTAAAAACAATATATCTCGTATCTATAAAGTATGATGTAAGAGACTCACCTTGTTTTTAGTACCGTTAGAGGCTTTGCAAACATTAAGATATTTTGTCATCACACGCATATAAAAATCCAAATACTTCATTAATTCTTTTAACACATTTACAAAGATTAACTAGACCAAGTATCTCAACAGTGATTGAGCTGAGTAATGCGTACTTGTAGAAACATATTCAATTTATCATGTATCAAACTCTTTATCGTACCATCTATTGGAAGTTCTTTTGTCAAATGATCACTTTCTCTATACTTTATAGATATATATATATACGAATTGCTTACTACAGTCCGAATCAATTGTTGTTCTGTGATTTTTGTCATCACATGAATCAAATCAGGCACACACTTCTGAATAAATCTACTAAAAATAAACAAACAAGAAGATTAAGAATTTAGATTTTTTTTTTTCACTAAAGAAAAAAGTAAACAAACAATACATACAAACAGAAACAACGTATATACTAATTGATTGTTTAATAAATATATTAACTACCAACTAAACTAATAGACTATTGACCAAAGTTAAAGAAAATAATATAATAATCGTTTACTAAACTTATGGACCATCGACTGAACATAAATATATAATATTATACACTTTAGAGCATATCATGTGCAAAGGGCATTCAATGATTCATGAAGCTTAAATAAAATAATTCTAACACTTTAGAACATATAATGTGCAAGGGTCATTCAATGTTTTCATGAAGCTCTAATAGAGAGAACTGTATATTGTGGTTCACCTATATGTTTATGTTCAGCTAAGAACGAGGAAACTCAGCTCTGCTGATGAGGTCTGCTCATCTTGTTAAGTATGTTTAGATATAATTTAAATCAAGTCAATGTTGTGTTAGTGAATGCTACATGGATGTGTATATATATAAAGTAGTTAATATCTCTATTAGTAAAAACAGGAATTAAAGTAAAGTAGAAGGATGGGTTGATGAAAGGTTTTCTTCAATTTTAGTAGAGGGAAAAACCTATATTTGAGTCCTATTGCATCAAATGGGGATCTCCAATGGACTATAGTTTAGACATACTTATATAATGTTTAAGATACAATGTCCTTTGATAATGTGCCCTTTAAAAATGAATGGGTAAAGAACAGGGTTAAACATGGCAAGTTAAATAGATCAAACATACTTTTATTAGCTACCAAAACATGGTGAATTTATTTTTAAATAGTATAACCTTTGCCAATTCGTTGCAGGGTCTTCTCATGTGCCACTAGAACAGCATCAGGATTGCATTTTTGGACAATTGAAAGACCTGAAAAGTAAAAGAAATCAGCAGTAACAATAACAAATATAAGAAATGAATAACTATATCAGAAGGAGGATAATAACTATATCACAACATAACATTATTTTGGTGATGCAGCATAATAAAAAAAAAAGGAATCACTCCAAAGAGCTTCGCGCTCAAAGGCTTCAAGTCAATTTAGAGATCCACGCCTCTTATTTACTGTAACTAGGTGGAGATCAGTTCGTAAAGATAGCTTTTAAGAAATTAGAAAACAGAGTGAAATTCAAATTAGATGCGAAGTCGTTGAACGTGAAGCCCTAAGCGTGAGGCTCTCTAAATTGATTTGAAGTCTATCTTTTATTATGCTGCATCACTTTTTGTATCAGAGCAGGTCTAAATTGTGCATCTAGTTCTCAAAGAAAACAAAAAAAAATTGCACAATATGGAACCCAAACAAATTACTCAGCCTTTAGAGCGGCTAAGCAATCAGCTCGCACAACTCAAAAACAGAATACAAGAGCAGGTAGTCAATTGAAACCACCGGTTTGCCACGCTGGAAGCGGTAGCTCAAAATGGAGATGATGAAAATGTTATTGGAGGTACAAGGATGCAAGCGACAAAGAATATCTAAAGTATCGGATAATCCACAAAACAATGTGGCAGATATGAAGGGAAGTGTTGAAATTGGTGCACCTTATTCTGGCTGGCAGCTAAACCCCCAAATTTTTTCTCGATTGGATATCTGATATGGATCATTTTTTTAATGGTATGATATCTCCGATACTCAACAGGTCAGATTTGCAAAGATGAAGTGATTGGGACAAACAAATTTGTTTTGTAGTAGGGTTGAAAGACAAATAGAGAGCGCAGGAGAAATGCCGATTATTTTTGGGCTGCAATGAAAGCAAAATTTCAGGAAAAAAAAAGGGGTTCTCTTATTGTCAAAGCTACTTGATCGGTGGCAAATGCTTCGCCAAGGCAGCATGACTGTTACAGAATATATTTCAAGTTCGAAAAAATAATGTTGAGGTGTGATATCACCGAGGATGCATCAGTTACTCTCTCTCTCTCTCTAACTCTCGTTTCAGAACACATCTTCTTCAGGAAATTCAAAAAATAATAACCCATGACCATTATACACTGGAGCGAGCCTACCAAGTGGTACAAGAATTGAAACGCTGCCTAAATCTGAAAGCAATCAGCATCAACGGGAGAAACTTCACATATCATGACACCACAATCCTCATCATCTGAAACAAAAGTCAGTTGTGTCCCAAAAGTTCTCGATGTTGCCTACGTCTCTATGAATAAAAGTATAAATGCAAAAGCAACATAATCGTGCTAAGGTCTTGGCCATTTTGCTGCCAATGTTCCACAAAAGAGCTTTCTCAAGAAGTGTCACAACTGCTCTTAGCAAAGTAAAAGCTGATTTGGAAGAAGAGATTTATGAACCAGATCCGGACATGTTCGATAATGAAATGGATGAAGGAGCTGTTCACCATACTTTAGGATTGGTAAGATGCACACTGTTCCAACCTAACGACGCTGAAGATTGGCAAATATCGATGACAAATGCCAACGAAAACACAGAAAATCCCCAAAAGAAGGCTCTTCATATAGGCTGTGGGAGCGACTCTCTTCAATTGACTAAAGATAACTCTATTGCAAAAGATTACCAGAAGTGTTAGAAAATTATTACTATATTTATGACATTGTGGAAAATTTGTCTATATGACACTCCATGTTCTGAGGAATTCAATGAATCTAAGGTGGCAAAGGTTTTCATGGCGAAGATTGTTGGATTACAAGGGCTGCCTAAGAAAATAGTGCTTGATAGAGATGTCGTATCCGAGAGTTACTTTTGGAAGGCTTTCTGGCACACGATGTCAATAAGCTAAATTTTATATTACATATCATCGTGAAACCAATAGCCAAATAGAAGCGGTAAATCGGAGTTGATATAATATGTTGTGGTTTCTAAGTGATACTTTTAATGAGCAGGTTGGTCCAAGGGAACAAAATGGGCACCAAAAGTTTTTTATCAAATGGAAGAACATATCGGATTCAAAGACCATATGAGTTACAAAATGGGACTACAACGTGTTGATCCTTACATTCTCGAGCGATATTTTACTTTTATCTCGCCGGAGTAGAGATTGTCTCAGCCGACGAGATTGATGGGGGACCAGACATCTAAAGAGTTTAGTATTCGTTTTGAAAGAATTTATAAGGGTCAAGAAATTTATTGTGGAGCACTCTTATCACCAAGCTTCAGAGTTTAATACATTAGAAAAACCAAAAACCTTTTATAAACTTAATGCAAGAGATGTAAGCACCAATTATAATCTATAAATAGGTGGAACAGTAATTTGTAAATGCAACTTTTAAGAATTAAAAAGTCCAGACTTCACACCAATTTAGAGCTACACACCTAATTTTCCTTCCGCACAAGAGTTTCACACTGTTTTCTTAATTCTCAAAAGCTGCCTTTACTAACTATAATGTTTACCGTATACATTATTATACCCATACTAGAAGACTCCTAGTAAAAGATGGAAGCTGGAAAGACAAGATAGACACAAGACTATAACAAAAGATGGAAGGTGGAAAGACAAGTTAGACACAAGCCTAAAGCTTATAGATACAATTATAGTTTGCAAAACAAACAAATATTCTAAAATTTCAGTCAGCTCGTAAAAACTAGTAATATTCCGAGCATAGATTTTTATATATGAAAATAGACTCAAAGTGAGGGTTCTTATAATGTTATACAGGGTTAAGTTGCAAAGGCACGAGTGAAACCAGCTATAAACCACCTATAGGCTTGCCTAAAGGACCAAGCAATAAAAATGCTACTAAAGCAAAAAAATGGACAAGGATACGCGACGTATAGGGTTCTTTCCTAGGAAGACTGGTGGCTTAACCATACCGCTAACTGGCTTAGTAGATAGTTTCTTGTTACTTTAGTAGAGCTAACATATTTTCTAGTCTTTAGAATGCAAGTACTGTCTTGGGTTCGAGGTTCTTATCCATTTCATACTCATCAATTATACATTTTCCAATAAAGAAGTAATAGATGACGAGGAGTAAACCATTTTCAAAGAGACTGAAACTGCAGAATAAACAAGAAGGAAACAGAATCACAAGAAGAAAGAATCGTTATTCATTCATTTGTTTTTTTGTATAACTTAATGGGTAGTTAAACATAGCATTTTTAATTCAAGTACAACAACAGCAGATGAATTTCACTGACTACCTTAATATATCATGATAAACTTAAATCCAGCATTGTGACAAACAAATAGCTAGGATTCAACTAAATTGGACAAGGGCATGAAATGAAAAATAATACATATCCTAGAGAGAAACATACCGTCAATATGATCACAGTGATGGTGGGTCACGAAAACAACTAATTTTCTGGGTAAAGCAGCAACAATTCTCCTGAGCTGATGAAGCAAAGAAAGATTAATATTAAGCTTACGGCAGACCAAAAACTAGGCAAAACCATACTAGTAACTAATGACACTGTATGTACTATGCTCATAACTAATGATACTGTACATAGCAATAACTAATGATACCGTACCCACCACACTAATAACTGATGACACCATATGTACCATACTAATAACTGTTGACACCATATGTACCATACTTGATGCAGAACAGAAACTAAGAACTGAAGAAATATTAAGAGTCACAATTATGTGCAGCTCTTTATTACCTTTTTATTACAAGCTTTTAATAAGTCAGAAACTTAGGGTCTTTTGAAATTACAACAAGTCTTAGAGTCTTATTATCTCCTATATAAAGGATGTAAGGTGATTGTATGAGGCAGTTTTTGAGAAGTATAAAAAGTTGAGTCTTACTCATATCCTGTGAAAGGAACCCTAGGTGTAGAAACCTTGAGCGTGAAGCTCTAAATTAGGCGCGAAGCCTTGAGCGTGAAGCTCTAACCTTAGGTGTGAAGCCTTGAGCGCGAAGCTCGTTGTTGGAGTGATTCCAACTCTATCCTATCTATTTCTGTCCTACGTCAGTTTTGGTATCAGAGCCGAAAGGCCTTTGTTTTCCTTTTCATAGCAAAAATACAAAAAAAAAAAAATATGGATCTGGCTCAATTTACTCAAATGTTCGAGAAGTTAAGCAACCAGCTCGCACTACTGCAAGAAGAGTCAGCCCAAATGCGTACGACATTCGATGCTCGATTCGCAGCGTTGAAAATCCAAAATGGAGATGAGGAAAGCAGCGCGGGAGGTACAAGAGTTAGAACGATACCTCAATTTGAAGACAGAGGGAAAATAGTAATGAGAGAGCCACCTGATTTTTACGGAAACCTTATACCCGAGGCCTTTCTCGATTGGTTGTCGGAAATGGATCAATATTTTGAATGGCATGGAATGAGCAATGATCGTCGTGTCAGATTTGCGAAATGGAAGATGGCTGGACAAGCGGGAAAGTTTTGGAGCAGTGTTGAAACACAGTTACAGAGCAAAAGAGAAAAGCCCATCATTTTATGGAGAGAAATGAAGATAAAACTTCGGGAAAAATATGTTCCTCTGTCTTATCAACAACAACTGCTTGACCAGTGGAACATGCTTCGTCAAGGCAACATGACTGTTGCAGATTATGTATTTCAATTTGAGGAATTAAGGGTGAGGTGCGATATAACTGAAGATGCTTCGATTACTCTCTCTCGTTTTAGAACAGGGCTTCGTCAGGACATTCGGAAAGAGCTAATAACTCATGGTGTTGATACATTGGAGCGAGCTTACCAAGTGATACAAGATGTAGAATGCTGCCTACACTTAAAGGCACCGAGCATCATCACGGAAGACACTTCATATGCTATGACATCCCAACCCTCGTCACTTAAGACAAAGGTCAGTTCTGTCCCTAATACTCTTGATATTGTCTATCCCTCTACGAACAAAGAAGAAGTGGAACCTGAAGATTCTAATGCAAAGGCAACACAATGGTGCTGTAGAGGCTTTGACCATTTTGCTGTTCAATTCTCTACAAAAGAGGTTTCTCGAGAAGTGTTGAAGCCTACTATGAACGAAGTAGAACTGGTTCAACCTAAAGCCACTGAAGATTCGTCAACAAATGCAAAAGAGAACGAGGAAACTCTTCTGAAGAAGACTTTACACACTGGTTGTGGGAGAAAATCTCTTCAATTGACTAAAGATAACTCTAGCGCAAAAAGATTACCTATAACTTTAGGAAATCATTATTCTGCGTTTGTGGATCATTTGTTTGAAAGGAGTTTATGTTCTATGGAATCCGCTGCATCTAAGGTGGCAAAGGTTTCCTTGGCAAAGATTGTTAAATTGCATAGGTTAAGTGCACTGTTCGATGAAAATTTGGTATTCGGGAACTGTTTTCGGAATACCTTCTCACACATGATGGGCAGTAAACTAACCTTCTATATTGCCTACCATTCTGAAACGAATAGCCGAGCGAAAGTGGTAAATCGGAACTGGGCTTATTTCTTTTGGTCTTTAGGTGACATATTTGAACAACATGTTGTTCCAAGGGGACAAACTGGATACCAAAAGTTTTTGATTATATGGAAGAATATACCCGATCGACAGAATGGATGTGTTACAAAAGAAGAGCTACAACGTATCAATCTTGAAATCCTCGTGCGGTACTTCAGTTTTATCTCGCCGGAGTCGAGATCTTTTCAGCAGAGGAGAATGATGCAGAACAGAAACTAAGAACTGAAGAAATATTAAGAGTCACAATTATGTGCAGCTCTTTATTACCTTTTTATTACAAGCTTTTAATAAGTCAGAAACTTAGGGTCTTTTGAAATTACAACAAGTCTTAGAGTCTTATTATCTCCTATATAAAGGATGTAAGGTGATTGTATGAGGCAGTTTTTGAGAAGTATAAAAAGTTGAGTCTTACTCATATCCTGTGAAAGGAACCCTAGGTGTAGAAACCTTGAGCGTGAAGCTCTAAATTAGGCGCGAAGCCTTGAGCGTGAAGCTCTAACCTTAGGTGTGAAGCCTTGAGCGCGAAGCTCGTTGTTGGAGTGATTCCAACTCTATCCTATCTATTTCTGTCCTACGTCAATACTGATGACACCATATGTACCATACTGATGACACCATATGTACCATACTAATAACTGATGACACCATATGTACCATACTGATGACACCATATGTACCATACTAATAACTGATGACACCATATGTACCATACTGATAAATAATGACACCTTATGTACCATACTAATAACTGATGACACCATATGTACCATACTAATAACTGATGACGCCATATGTACCATACTAAAAACTGATGACACCTTATGTACCATACTAACAACTAATGACACCGTATGTAGTCTAACATACTATCAAATATCAATATTTCTTCTATAATCATGTAGTCAGAAAATTTGAAAGGACCAAGTAAAAACAGATTTTAGTTTGCACCTCTTCATGGAGTTTAGATCCGCATCCCGGATCCACTATTAAGGCACTCGCCTGAGCAATATAATGGCATCCACTAGTGTCCTCTGAGACACTTTCTGGTGAAAATACGACCAGGTTTGTAGTACGAAATGGCTTTTGAGTCTTGCTCTGCATGGGAACAAGCATAACACCAGGTGGGTACTCCTGAAATTAAGAATAAATCAAAATTCTGCATTGTAACTTATAGAAAGGACTTCCCGAATATAAAGACATATAGTCTAGGCAATGGAATCTCAATGTATCACTTATGGAATTGGTTTTGTAGTTATTTATTTGGACGAGACACGTAAGAACTACAGCTATTCATACCTTATAGTATTCTCAGCAATTGAAATTTACATTCACTCCTGAGAGGAAAAAAAATTATATATGAACAAAGATTGAGCTGCAATATATTTGTCGAGTTTACTTCGAAATACTTCCTCTACAAGGGGTCCGTTTCAAGTCCCTAAAGTAATAAACAAAAAGATATAGGCAATTTTAATCTGTCAAATATAGCTCATGCTTCTTCCTACTAGTAATACCTACAGCATATTTTTTAAATTTTCTCGTTGAAGTCACTACATATTTACTAAAGTGGAGTCAGGATCGAAAACCTGGTAGCGCAGTGATGTCTGAACTTTATTTTTTGTGGATTGGAGTGAGTCGTTCACAAAACCAACTACTGCTAAAGGTCCGACCCGTTCGTTCCCTGGTTTCACCTCGCTAAGCCAGTTAAGACATGTTTGGACAGACATCCACCTACATGGTTCTGCAAACGGAATTGAGATGGAGCTTAAAATCCATAAAATTAAAGGGAAAGTATGATCAAACAGACCTCGCAAACGTAGATCTCCAGCTGATAACTGTCCGGTCACAAACACTGTATGGACAGGCAATCCAGGTCCAAACTCAGGCTCCTCCAAGAATTTCCATAAACTCAAATCTCTAACATCATCTAAACTTAAACCAACTTGCTCCAATACCTATCTCATGCAAACCAATGACTCTATCAACACTATAAAAAAAATATTTATAGTTGCATAAATTAAAAAGTATATATATAGTACCCGATTAAAAGCAGTTTTAACATCAAATTTTCCGAAATCGAATTCCTGCGAACACGATTCGGCACCTTTAATTAAGATTCCGGACGTGGATTCCCCGTGTAGCGAGTCCAGTTTCGTTGAAGGCAAGTCCCAGAGATCAGAATCGACATATGAATCGTACTCTTGGTCGTTGAACCTCGGTGGCTGGGTTTGCTTGACGAGGAGGAAATCGGTTTCGGTTGAAGGGGTTTGGAGAATGACAGCAAAAATGTAAGTGGCCATGTTCATGTATGATCCCTATTCTCTAGGCTAGTGGTGTTTTGTTAGGTAGTGTTCCGTCTTCTCTTCTGGTAGCCACCCAGTGGACGCCGAGTCCACAAATGTCTGAGAGGTTGTGCTGTCACTCTGCCGCCGTAAATTCCATTATTTACATTATTTAGAAAAAATTATTTCACGATTTTTTCTATAGTCTCACTGTCGTGCAATTACCGGAATTACTTTTAAGAGATTAAATAATAATAATATTAATAATAATAATAATAATAAATACATGTGAGCCTGATGCCGCTAAGAAAGACATAACATTCGTGTGAGGCCTGATAGCGCTAAGGAAGGCTTATAACATTTGTCATACGTATTGGATGTACGGTATAGTTTAAGAGTAGTTCATCAATATTTATTTTTTATAAAATGTTTTTTTGAATTTTTTGGTACCAAATTAGATCATTGTCCAAACTGTTCCATTTAATCCTCCTACCAATATAATAAATAGTTTTTCTAGTTCTGAAAGAGATAGCCGAATTAGTAGAGTAAGGTATACTTATGACCAAAGATTATGAGTTTGAGTCCTTCTACAAACATTTTTTTTGGTTTGAGTCTATCACTTTGTATGGTTTACTTTCTCGTGTTGGTTTGCAGGCTATTGCGTCATACACAGGGTTTACCCTATACGCATTTGTCGAATAGCGACTGCGGGTTCCCGTCGAAAAAATAATAATTTCTCTACAAAAATGATTGAATTCGAAGTTTGAATTATTCACAAAAATCTCTTCACATAACATAAGTGCATCGTCCTCATGTCATCTAGTGTCATTACCACCTTCATCGCCACTTATGGTTCTAGCGAGTTTGTCTTCAAAACAAACGTCACATACTTACGGTCTAACAGTATATAGACCGAACTTTAATGCATAAAATTTTGTCTAAAGAGCTCACCTTACCGATTTGGAGCCCGCGAAACCAACCAAAAATAAGCCATTCCATCTTGGAACACTCTTGCTACACTCATTGTCAAACAATCCGACCACAAACACTTATCCACGTTGAGTTTAACTCATGCACTTGGCTTCGTCCATTTTACCAATGTACTTCCCGACGAAACTATAAGTTCCCCGTCAATCTCTTTATTTGAAGTTCAAATATAATCTTTAGTCGTGTTCCAAATTTCTGTTATAGATTTTTTCCTTGCATTGAGTTTAAAAATCATATTATTCATATCCAACATATATGACATACGATAGTCAATCCAATAGTTGAATTTTATATGCTCTTGAATTTCCACTGACACTTTGATAATTCGTTACACTATCGAAAGTCTCTTACATCTCTTGTTCGTTCATATCATAGTACGTACACATAAATTTCTCATTATCAACTTTGAAATTCCGACGCTCTTCCAACATGTGCTACAGATTGCTTTATGCTCTCGAAATTCTTTTTAAAGTTTGAAATGTCACTCCATGATTCTTAAAGATCTTTTAACCTTTCACAATCTCGATATAATTGAATGACCGTCTTCGGGGCCTTAACACATCTACTAGGATGAATTAGCACTATGAAATTCAGTCTCACAAATTAAGCATCGTCAGAAGCCTATTACTTATGGTACGCCACAATAATACTCGCATTTTTTCCGGAAAATTGAGCGCCCAAAGCTTTTCTCACTTGAATAAAATACCTCACTCGGCAGACTCAAAAAATTATAAGTTGATTTTACCGAAAATACTTATGATGGCTCTAGTTTTCATTTGTATTGCTCTTCATCATAATGGTGAACTATAATCACCCCATTAATCAGCATATCCTTTCATTTCGATGTGCTTTTACATATCCTCAAATTTGATGTTTTAACTACACAGTCCATCAATCATTCCATAAAATATTTTTGTTTGAGAACCCTCACCGTAACCCATTTTTCCAATTGTAAGATCATTCACCCCAGTTTAGCTAATACTGTTTTATTGAAATTTTTTGTACCTTCAAATCATAACCCTTCTTTCTTTTTTTGTCTACACATCTTGTCTCATGTTGACCTAATATATATTCTTATCATCCTTGGATGAACCCCAAACGCTAATAATCTAATCGATTGTATTGCACACATGCATCAGAAACTTTTATTGTCAGCATAATATAACGTGGGATCGTCTTCAAAACTGATTGTTCCAGAGTTATTCGACCTGTTAGAGAGAGATTTTACATTTTCCAATTTGGTAATTTGGTAATTTTTCCCTCTTCTTTGTAGTAATTTGTCGATAAAACCCCATCAGTAGGCGACCTGAAGCAATTGACATATCCATATATGTCATCAAGGATTCGCTGAGACAAAAACCACTAATAGACGTCGAATCATTTTTGTGACCCTGTTGTATATTTCTAAAAAATACTATTATTGATGTTTTATCGCTTAACGATTGGCCATATTCATTATAAAATATACGTGATACTTCTTTAATCAAATGAATTTGTTCTTCTGTATCATCTACAAACAACATTAAATCATATGGAAAGAAGACGCGGGAGACCGGAGGGGGTTGTTTATGGAGACAGGGTGGACTTCATTCGAAACTATTATAAAGACCCTCAATGATAAGTGATAATCATTCAATACATATGAGAAAATAAAATAGTAAAGAGCCGGCGGATCCTCTTGCCTAATACATCGTTGCGGTGTGAAAGGCTCAAGTGATTGTTCATTCCACATAATTTGAATCAAAATTGATCTCATGACGGTAATGGTAAGCTTTATCCATGTTGCTATGACCCAAAAGATAACATTTTTATGTGATAATAGTTTTATTTTTTAAAATATTTATAAAAGTATGATGGATGTATTTCCAAGTTTTTTTAATTTTCCAACATAAATTTCATAAACTTGAAACTAAAACTTATTTAAATATCGCTCTTAATTTTTTATTTTTGAAATCCAAAATTATGTTTAAAATAAAAAATAAACATTTATTTTTGGTGAGGTTAATTATCGTCTAGGGGTAAATTTGTAATTTGTTCGGAGTTTTGTGAAAGTATATGGGTGTTTAATAATTAGAGTATAGAGTAGAGGGAGAATTAAGCAGCCTGGTTGTATTTAATTTTCATTACACACATTTAATGCAGGTGGTTGGGTATTTATACCCTTACATCTGGGCCTTATGGGCTTTCGGGTCATGTTTAATGGACCTGGGTCAAGTTCAAAGACCCATGAGCTCTTAGTAGGAGAGCAGGCAACTTAGTCAAGAAGTGTTTAGGTTTTTTAGTACTTTTGTCATAGTTCGAACAGCACAATGGGCTGAGTGTTCGAAGTGTCCTGTCCGGTCCGGTGAGTTTGGTCTGATTTGTCCTTGTCCGGAGAGGAGGCAGAATTCGGACTCATCAATTTTGATAATATAACACTCTTTCAATAAATACGTTTCATTACATTTTTCTATATTTTTAAACAAGTTTTTTAAATATTTCAAAAAAAATGATTTTTGCCTGAAAATGGTGGATGTAACATGTGTTTTTCACCACATGCATTGCGAAGAAGATTTTATCTTTTTCGTCAAACACATTGTGAAAAACATATGCTTCGTCCGTCATTTTTTGGGGTGAAATATTCATAATACATGTCAACCAACTATTTTGAACAAAAAACACATGTTACTTCCACTAAATTTGTTGGAAAAATATGTAAGATACGTTCTCTAAAGCATTAGGTAATTTTATATATGTCTTCGCATGTCCTCTAGTGAAATACTTATATTCGTTCGTCATATATTCGATAAAATAAAACCTGACGGCTTTAAAATAATTTAAATCAACCTTTTATGTTTATATGTATTGGAGGATGTCGTTACTGAATAATTATTACATATCATAATTTTGTTACGTTTTATGTTTATAGTCTGGACTTAATGACCACGTGGGTTGAATTCGACAAACAACTCGAGTTCAAAATTATACTTGGATCATATGATCTGGACAATATAACAAAAAAAACATAGATTTTTTTACAATTATAAGAGATCAGACATTCATAAGACCACATTGAAAGATAAATATTTATAATAGAAGGTGATTGGTACAAAACAATAACCTTATAAGGTGATAAGTCGGTCAATTAAAGGTAATGATAAGTGGATGTTAGCCGTGATGTTCAGTGCATATAAACATGCACCAACCGATTTAAATACATATGGAAATGGCGAAGTTAAAAATGATTGTCAAATTTATGGATCTTACTGATCGATCTCATTATTATAAGAGATCGCATGCTCACTCTACAAATGAATGATCCAAAAAATGCATCTAACAACTGTAACATATACAATAGTTCGGGAAAAAAATAATCGGTTAAAAAAATGATTGGTCACAAATGTGATGTTTGTTATCTAAATTACACATACACAAATATATGCAATGGTATCAGATAAACAGTGAAAGATCTAATATTATAACGAACATATTTTTTTTCCATATCCGATCAACATTGATTTATTATAAACTCCCCTCATGACTTACCACATATATACGTATAAGACGATTAGATATGGAATACGTTTTCATAATAAAAAGGGTTAATCCAACAAGACATTTTTGTGTTGGATTCACATTTATGACAGATGAGAGGCGAAATAGTACAAATGACCATTGAGATGTTTGAAAAAAATTATGGAAGAGAGCGGTTGTGAGTTGTCTTTGTTGTAATATATATAGACTGATATGCTAAATATATATTCGGTCATTATCTTAAGTTATTCCAATAATAAAAGTAATTAGATTAATTATTATACAAATTAATTATGTATCGGTGATAAGGCATAACGCTACCACTAAGTTATACCCATCAGTCATACCAAGGTACCATCGGTAATAACGGGAGGGTATTGTGTAAAGAAAAGTCAATAGCGAGGTACTACTGGCACTTAGAGCAGTATTCGTGTCATGGAACCACGCCTGGGCCAACGATCAAACCTAACATAAAATAGAGAATAGTTATGAAGTATTGGAATGATGTATCAAAACGAATATTATTTATATGATAAGATAAAAGAAAACTATGTAAGGCTTTTCTTTGAGTAATTTATTTCAGTAAGGATAATAAGAGATCGGTATTTTATTCTTTTGTTTTTTATTCTTTAAATTTATCAATAAAATCCCTCACCAGATTTTGGCACCGACTGTGGGAACGATTATTCAGAGTTCTTGTTAGGATAAATGATGGTGTTGACCAGATCAGGAATCAAAAAGGAGAATATGGTTGCCCCCACAGGCAAGGAGGACGAGGAAATCAAGAAATCCAAGAGACCCATTAGATGATGAAGTGCTCGCAGGAACTGACCATATAGACCGTCGAGAGGTTCATATCACGTCACGGCCAATAAAATCAACGATCAGTCCCATGTTAACGCTGAAGAAAACATTGGCGGACCTCCTAAGGGTGAAAACCCCGTAAACCTTGGTATGTCTTCTACCCATTCTAATAAGCAGATCTTAGAAACTCAAATCGAGGAAATTAAGCGCGAGCAGCAACGAGCAACATAATGGCAGTAGGAAAGAGACTGTGAGGCTAGGTTGTGTTTCGACCAGATCTCTGAAACTTTCCGGTTCTTGAGTGAGAAGGCTCACCCGTGGGAGCTGGTAGAAAGAATGTCTTATTGGAGAATGATGGGGACGAACTCACATATAAAATCAAGAGTCGTGCTCATAGAGACGAACGCACCGGAGAGAGAAAAAGAAAGAAACAAAAAAAGAAGAGGGTGGCGAACTCTAATTGAGATAATTTGTCTTCCAACGGAGCACCCAGAGAAAACGGAGTGGTAGAGGCCGTCAAATATGATCAGGTAAGACCCACTATAGATGCGTATGTTCTGTAAGAATCCTCTTTTGTGAAGAGCATCCTCGAGGGAAAGCTTCTGCGGAAATTCAACTCGTATAAGATGGATTTGTATGACGGTTACGGGGACCCCGATAACCATCTCGAGAAATTTAGGAACATGTTGATGACATTCAACCCCAACGATGTACTACTTTGTAAATAATTCTCAATTACATTAAAATGGAATACACTCGATTGGTTCAACAACCTTCAGAAGAGGTCGATCAAGGATTTCGAGGGCTTATGGGTCGCGTTTCAAAACTGCTTCGTGGGAAACAAAGAGCACAAGCGGGAAGGAGTTGTTATCATGGATCTGTATCAGCGAATGAGGGAAACGTTAAAGAGTTATGTGCAATGGTCCATGCGAGAGATGAACTCTTTGTCATCTTGCATCGAGGCAGTAGCGGTCGCGACATTCAAAAGAGGGTTAGATTGAGACGATCATATCTTTATTGACCTTATCATGTTCCCAGTCCAAACGATGGATAATATCCTTACTTGGTCGGATCAGTTCATTCGAGTTGATGGATTCTAAGAAGGCGGATCCTAGTCTAAGTTATCAACTTAAGATCCTGAAGTCCAAACCGACCTCTCTCGAGAAGAAACAATATGAGGAGGGACCCATATCGGACGTTCCACAAACTAAGTCTGGTCGGACGTGCCTTTCTTACTATGAAACCCCGATAAGGAATTTCACCATCCTGACAGAAAGCATAATCGTTATCTATGGAAAGACTAAGGGAAAAACTAAGTACCATCCAGTAAGGGACATGTTGGCAGCACCACACAAAAGCTCTGCGATATATTTTTTCGCCTACCACAATGATCATGGACACCCAACATAGGAATACTAACAGCTGAAAGAGGAAATTCAGAGGTTGATCAATAGTGGGGACCTCGTCCAATTCATAAATCAGCGAGAAAATACAGTGGTGGACGATAGAGCACACAATGCTGATCCATTTGAGAAGGTAGAAAAACTCATGGAGAAATAACAATGGTTGTGCATAATTTTTGGAGGCGACACGCTGTCCAAGAATAACCATGCGGCACGAGGATGGTGGATGCTGCGTCGGGAAAAGAATACATGTCGTTCTTGGATGCATCTTCGGGGTATAATCAATTATTATGAATCCATCGGATGAGGAGCACACTAATTTTCAGACATATCGAGGCCTCTACCACTTCAAAGTCATGATGTTTGGACTCAAAAATTCTAGTTTGACGTATCAAAGGTTGGTAAACAAGATTGTTTGAAAGACGGCTAGGAAAAAACATGGAGGCCTACATCGACGATATGATCGTTAAAAGTACCTTATGGGAGAATCAGATTGAAATATAACGACTCGTCTTCCAGACATTGCGACTTAAACTTCTTAAACGTTCATGTGATGTTCGTAGTGGAAATGTTTTAGGCTTTATCTTTAGTAAGAGGGGTATCGAGGTCGACCTTTCTAATTGAAAGCTATATTAGATATGAAACCCCCTAATATATAAATGAGGTGCAACGTCTGACTGGACGGTTAGCTGTTTTATCCCGTTTTATTTCTAGATCATCAGACAAAAGTAAGCCATTTTTTAAAATCCTGAAAAGGGCCAAAAAAATTTATTAGATGAGCGAATGTGATGAGGTCTTTCAAGCATTAAAATACTATTTAATTTCCTCAGAGGTGCTAACCACACCAGAACCAGGAGAAAGCCACCTTTATATGTCAGTGTTGATATGTGTCATAAGCGGGGTACTTCTGCAAGAAAGAGTAAGGGTCCAAAATCCAGTATATTATTTTACCAAGGGACTAGTCGATGTAGAAACTTGATACCTCAACTTAGAAAAATCAGCCCTTGATTTGGTAATCGCTTCTCATAAAATGTACCTGTATTTCAAAAGTCATACCATCGTCCTACAAACTTCATTCCTGCTGCGAAGCATACTCCTGAAACCAGACGTATCAGGAAGACTAACAAGATGGTCAGTAGAACTAGGAGCATATGACATAGAATACGAGCTCATGGTATATATATATATATAAAGGGTCAACCGATGGCAGATTTTATCAACGAGTTCATAGGATGTTGAGGATATCGGGGGAAGGGTGATGATTCAACTACAAACGAGGAGAATACTACTTGGTGGGTAGTCGAGGTGGACGACGCCTCAAATGCCATTCGAGGGCACCGTAGTGCTTATTCAAACGCCGACGAGATAACATATAAGACAAGCAACACGATTCTCTTTTGAAGTAACAAAAAATACAGCTGAATATAAAGCGATGCTGGTAGGGCTTAAGTTAGCTCACATCCATGGGGCTCACTGATTACTGCTCAGATCGGACTCCCATGGGTATTTGGAATCCACAAAATAATTAGGGAGAACAAATTCGATATTATTGAATATGAGCAGATTCTCGGTCTAAGAATTCAACGGTGGACGCTTTAGCTAAAACAACAATAATGAAGAGAGTGCTATAATAATTGTTCAGGAGTCTCCAACCGTGGTGATGGGAGCTGAGCAAAGTGAAGTACATGCTTTAACGACAACAACAGACTGAAGGGATGCATACATTACATATCTTAAGCACCACACCTTTCGACCAAACAAAGCAGATGTGCGATCACTACAGATCCTAGCGTGTTGATATACAATCTTAGATGATCTCTTGTACATAAAAGTAACATTCGACCCCTCATGCGATGTGTGAATAAAGATGAAGAAGAAACAATACTTTGAGATATGCATGAGTGGGAAGTCGACGCTCATTATGGCTATCAGAGCCTAATCATGAACTTTTTACTAGCGAGATACTACTGGCCCAGATTGGCGTCGGACGTACATGCGTTAATTAAAAAATATCACATCTGCCAACAATTTTCCAACAAGCAACATCTCCCAAGCGAGCTGGTGAGCATTGTGTCGGCACCATGCCCCTTTAATAAGTGGGGAATATACTTAGTAGGACCTCTCCCATGGTTACGGGTAAGCGACAATTCTTGGTAGTCGTAATTGACTACTTTCCTAAGTGGGTAGAGGCCAAAGCCTTAGAAAATGCGAGATCTCAAGAAATCTATGACTTCTTGTAAATCAGATCACGATTCAGAATTCCAAGTATTCTATGATCGATAATCGACTACAGTTGCATAATGAAGCAATGAAGGTATTCTGCCAAAGGCATGGTATTACTCAATACTTTTCTACACCGTAATACGCCAAGACGAATGAGAAGGTCAAGGTGAAATATGGAACTATCTTGGCTGGAATAAAAAAAATAGAAGGATCGAAAGAAAAATGGCCAGATAAGTTATCTGAAGTATTGTGGGCCTATCGTACGACACCCCGGTCAAGAACAGGAGATACACCCTTTTCGTTGGTGTATGTAATAGAATTAGTCGTACCGGCATAGGTCATAATTCCGAGCTATAATGTGGCTAATTACTCAAAAGAGGTGAATGAGCAAAAGTACCAACTATCACTTGATATGATAAAAGAATGACGGGATCAGGCGATGGTACAATCAGAGCATTATAAAAGCTTAATGATAAGTAAATTTAAATCCAAGCTTAAGCATTGAAGCTTCAATGTAAGAGATTTAGTAATGAAAAAAGTTTTCGAAATAGTGTAGGATAGAAATACTGGCAAGTTAGGACCATATTGGAATGGGCCATTTTGATCATTTTAAAAGACATCATGGTTGGAAGACATGGAAGGTAATGCATTGAAACACATTTGGAATGTAAATCATTTGAAAATGTATTATCATGCTACTTAAGAGCCGATATCTTGATGAAGTGGGAATAAATCATATTAACCGTTGCTCTCTCCCGAGAACTCAGTTGTTGTAAATATGACAACTAGTTTTGTCGTTGTTATTAGTGTCACCGTTGATTTTGAAGACAAAAAGGTTTCTGATCACTGAAGTTACTCCCCGCTATGGATCTCAATTTTTTTTACTATAATGAACAATGTGCTTTTGACCTTTGTTCATGTAAAAATGATAATGTTTCACGAAAGTGCTGTACTTCCGAATCATATTACAATGGAATGGAAAGGCAAGGATTTTATATTTGTCTACTTTGTATTATTGACAAAATCCAAGACTAAGTAGACGAGAAATACAGAATTGGCTGCAAAACAAAAACGTTCGAACGAAGCTGACTTTTCCCAAATGTTAGGGCTTGTTAAGAAGTGACTCATGCATATAGTACACGATAGTGAGGCTGATGAAGAAAAATCCAAAATGGTAGAAGGTAATAGTTTGAAGTCGATATATTACGTTGCATACTCAATGAGGATATCCTCAAACTGAACAAAAACCGTTGTAGGATTATCTATCGTACATGTAGAGTTATGTATTTTTCTGCTCATCCATCGCAGTATCTTCCTAGAATAAGATGATGATCTTTTGGCTACCTTCATCGTAACTAAATGCTGAAGAGATAATTCAAAATGATCTCCCCTTCAGCAATTTAAGCTCACTCCAATCATGTTGCAGAACGAGGGTCAAGGCTTACAACAAACAGCTACCGCATCGGTGGTCCCTATAAAGTTGAAGAAATAGTTTCACAAATATTGGTGCATTTACAATAACATGGCATGGAGTCTAATAGATTTTTGTTGAATATTCTAACTCAGAAAGTGAAACTCGCACTTGAGGTAGTTCATTATTATTCATCATTATATTTTTTTTTCTACATAACATCTAAAGATAGATTTTTATTTTTGGTAAAATATTTTATCTGCTTTTAATATGGTGCAAGATCGTAAAAAATACCTGAGAAATTATACATGATCTTCAACCACTACTATCAAGGATCTTAGACAAAAATCACTAGAAGAAGCTCAGACATTCTTGGAGTATGAGTTAGTCACAAAGAGAAGAACAACATATTATGCTCAAACTTGGTTGGTCGACTGATAGAGAAGGATTATGAACTGGAACAAGTCAAGCCCTTTGGAACATATACTAAAGTAGAGTGATGGAGTTAGAGGACTATTTAGCCAAAATAGATATCTCAAGAAGAGAATCTATCGGTTATAGGAGTAGCTCACATTAGTCTTCTAAACAATAAGATAGTTAGTAATATTTTAGATGATTTGTTTAGAGATTGCTAATTAATATGAACTCCGTAAAGTTGAGTTGTTGTTTTTAATGACCTTTATTGACATTGGTAAAAAGAAAGAGGAAACACTTATATGCGCTATGTAGCATACTTGACCAAACTTGGACTTATGTATTTATCAAGAGTTAGTATATCTCAACAAATGGTTTGTTGACGTCAAGTAGTCCCAAAAAATATCCAAATACTCTTTTAGTGATGTGATGTGAAAGATCGTTGAGAGAGGAATAAAATATGTTCACTCCTTCATCCCAAATGAAACCTGTCTCACAAAAAAAACCTCACAAAATGGTTAGAAAATGAACGGAAGTCCCCTTCCTCGGAGTTGAAATAACATTATTGTTACTTGTTTTCTTTTGTATCGACTTTTTTCAATAAAATGATATTGCTTGTGGCTAAAGGCTGACTAATAAAAACCCTCATATGACTATTTTTGTTTCTTTATTTTATGTATTTTAGTATGTGTTTTAATTATATGTTGCTTATTAATTTTGAAAAAAGAAGTTACTAATTCAATTTTTAGTTACTAGGGTTCGGTTCACTCTCTTTGAGAGAGAGTTTGTTTGCTCTCTTTGAGAGAGAATTCTTTCGCTCTCAAACATATAGGTCCTAACATAGTAAATTTTCATGTTGGATGTACATATTGATTGCTATTTTAGTACAAGAAATTTAGTTTGATGCTCGTTCACATAAAACAAGTCTCTTATCTTGGTTACCTTCCGATTGGTTCAAGTTATCCTTCTCTTTTGACTTTTCGTGTATATATACTTTAAGTTTGATTAAATAAGAAACTATGTGTGGCTTAGATGTTTTTACGTATTTTCACACAATGATAGTTATGATAAACCTCTTTTAGGATGATCAATCTTGAATATAGAGGATGGTGCTCAACTCGGATACCTAGTTTGGGTGTCACACAACATGGTGTTCTAACTTGTAAGTCAAGGTGCATATTTTATGATCTAGTATAGGATTCACTTTGCACATAGGTGATCTGACTCTCGGGTCACTTGGCACATGTTGATTATAAGACTCTCCATTCAATTTTGATGCTATGAATCTCGGGCCACTTAGCATATTATGATAATATGACTCACAAGTCAATTTTGATGTAATGAATCTCACATTACTTAACACATTTTGATGTTATGACTCGCGAGTCATTATGACTCCCGAATCACTTAACATATTTTGATGTTATAAATATAAGAGCCTATAAATTAAGATGGTATAATCAAAACTCATCCATAATAGGGTGTCTCATTAGAAACTACCCATGATACCGAATTAAAAAAAAAGTGCATCAACAATACTTGAAGACATAGTAGTTGTAAAATAAACTTATGTTGCATAAGAAAATATACTTTAGAATATATAATCTTGGGAAACATAGACTTGTAAGTCATAGTTTCACCTTAGATGTAACAGTTCTAAGGTATTTTCTAGTTTGGCCCTAGCTTACCGAGGGTTTTATATTTTGTTTGAATGAAGATTTTTCTAAGGATATTATCCCTTAATTTGAATCCAAGAAAATAAATCATAAATTCATACATGTTACACCTTAGTATTTGGTGGTGTTATATTCACAAATGAGTTTTGATATGCTTATCTTCGACTAGGTTAAGGAACCACCCATAGTAGTAAGGAATAAATACCAAGCCTAAGGGAGTTTCCATGTTGTGCTTCTCAGGGTGGTTTGGTAAGACAAAGGTATTTGTTTTTAAAAGTCAGACCACTTCTCTGCAAAGCCCTCAAAGAGGTGAAAATGAATAAAAAGGTTTTTTTGAATGATTTTACAAAACCTAGTTTGTTATCTTGGAAATGCAAACCACTATCAGAGGTTAAAACCCTACGAACCCCATACATACAACAAATATTAGTTCTGACTAAGCATATAACTTCTTAGGCTCAGATTCTTACCAATGTTTATGGCTCCACCCATCTGAAGAAATAGTCTACTGCTACCAGAAGAAACGATCGACCTCTTGATGCTTACAAAATGGATCCTATTATGTCCAAACCATACCATCGAATATTTAACCCATGAATAATATTGAGATATAAATTGAGTTTGTTAATCACTAGTATGTATTGCATAATTTCACAAACACCATGGAGTCTTCATATATTGTAGGTCAGCGGTAACCGATGATTCGTATATGAAGAGAATTGATAACCCTAATGGACATTGTTTTAAGGTTTGGTCAAGCACATAATATTTAATATTTATAACCTTGAATTTATTGTTTGCGAGAGTCTCTTTTGTAAGGTAATCCCTTATTAGAGTTTGACAATTTGGTGGCTCATTGATTGCCATTCCGATCTAAAGTTGTGTCCCCCGATTGACCAGACGCCTCAAAAGGGGCTTCATCTAAACTTTCCTCCATGTTTTCTTCCATCACAGTGGAAGGCTGCTCGGATGGCTGTGCAAATGGTTGTTTGGATGGCTGTTCGGATTGCTTGGCTTCTGCCAGGGGCTGTTGTCCAGATGATTTGTTTTTTGCCGCTTTTTTTATTTCCTTTGAACTAGAGGGTTTTGAAGAAGTAGGTGTGGATTTTGATTTGGACTGACGAGTGACTCAGCGCAAAGTTAGTTTATCTGGAGATTTTTTTGCATCTGACCTCATTGCGATAAAAGGCGAGGGTTTTCTAATACTAAATAAAGCTTTCTCCTTACGGCGAGGGTCTTGGAACTCCTGAACAGAGGACCCTGAGGGAAGAGGTGAAAGGTTTGTGACAAAGGTAAATTTTCTAACCTTGGAAGCTTTTGAAGATGATGAACCCTGGTCTGTATTTACTTGTGGTTGATTGTTTCTTTCACCAGGAGAAACAAGAGGACCAACAACAATGCATTCGTCTCTTGCGACTTTTCTCGCTTTCTCTAACTCAGATAAGTTCAACCAACCTCATTTTACTAAGGTGTTTCCGGCTGTGAACATATATGATTCAAGCACGAATTTGAAAATGGAGTAAGATTTCTCTCACTAGGAGTGTTTGTACTTTGTGAAGACAATAAAACAGTAATACGGTTTATATACAACAATGAAAAATGACAGTTACCTAGGAGAAGGTAAATCGATTTGGGTAATGATTAAAAGCTGCAAGGTATGGGAGTTAAAGCGTACGTAACTTTCTAGCATGGTAGGTACGAGAATCTAGGAGAAAATTGGCTGATAGGTCAAACCAGAGCCTGACACGTGTCCCACGATCGAAATAAAACTCTTACAATTCTGAAATGAGAAATCAATTCCACCAAAATTTGAACAAAGTTACTCTTAAAGGAAAAGTTTGCATGTCGGACGAAACAACAGATCGGAAAATGTTGGTATCCATTTTTAAGAGTTAGCTCTTCCAAAGATTCTTTGCAAGACCTTAAGGGGCTACTGATGAAATAAGATATTTTAGCTACTGTGTCCTGACTTAATCCAAAGGGCAGTTTGGACCATAACCATTATTATAAAACTCTAAACAAGACAAATGTAATAACTGCTGACTAAGCTAGTTGCTTGTCACTTCAAATCAGATTACTTATTGGTCCTTAAACTTGATCGGACTTCACGATCCGACCCAATAAACCCATGGGTTAGTAATTAAGTATAAATACCCCAACCACTTTCATTAATGAGGGTAATAAAAATTTATTACTAGCACATAACTTAATTATCCCACTACTCACTACCCTAAACATTAAATTCCAAAAAACATCCAAAACATGTTACAAAATACCATCAGACGGAAATAAACCACACTATTATCAACAAAACTACTCTAAAAGATCTCTAGAACGATCGCCTGTTACGGCCGTCGGAGAGCAGTCACCCATTGGAGCCAAGTGATTTCAAGTCGTAATCGTTTCACTAATTAGATTCCCTTTTTTATATACATAGACCTAGTATTATTTTAACTCTACTTTTACTACAGGCGAACGAGACACCCCTGTTACATCACCTGGGGAGATAATGGTACGAATGCTTATTTTCTTAAATGTTGTGTTTAGTTGGTGATAAAGTGTAGTGAATTTTGCTTATCTATCAGATATGTTTTACTGTTGTGTTTGGAATTGATTTTGGATTAGAGAATTGTTTTATTTTGTGCATTTGTTGATTGAAGTCCAAGAAGTGATAGCAGTTTGTTTTGTGTTTTTATGGTTTATTTCTACTTTCGTAATAAATAATTTTTTATGTTGGCGTTAACATGTTCTTGATATTAGTTCATTCTTTGTTGTTTTATGAGTTTTATTTAAGCAATGAGATAGTGATTTCCTTTGTGTACGGTTAAATCATTGATGTCTATAACTCTATACTTCTTTCACAACTAAATAATGTCTTATATTTATAGTACTTGTTATGCGTTTAATAGGTTAAATTATAAAGAAATAAATTATGTCTATGTTTTTACATTTGTAATCATATTGAATTTTAACTGATTTTGCCTTTTACAATATTTAAGACACCTGAACCAAAAGTACAACTAGAGGAACTGCTTGAGCAAGTGAGTTGTTGTTGTATGTAGTTGCTCAGACTATTGATTTGTCAATATGCAGTTGTGTTTTTTCTAATCTTGTTGATTGTCTTCCTAAATATTTCTTATAAGTTTTCTGAAGCTGCTGGAATAAAGAGGAAACCTCACTGTTTCAGGCTAGGAACTGTGGCCTCTGAGAAATTCACCATTTATATAAATAAATGAATTTACTCATCCTAGCTACTACCTTCATTAGAGAAGTTCATGTTTACTTGAACTAGTGACTTCAGTGTTCATTGGAAGTATTAATTCAGTAAATATGTTGTATTTGGGTTCAAAATTTATTTTATTTTATTTGGATATATAGTTCACTTTTATTATTTCAAGGTACTTATATGTTATTTGTGCATTCTGCAGATGGGGTAGAGCCATTCTATTGGTCTAACAACAAACTTGTTGAAGTTTTTAAAGCCTCGGCCTCTATTAGAATTCAAACCACCTTTAGAGTAATAAAAATGTCTATCATATAGTGGTATTTATTTGTATTTTGGTGTTTTCTTTTATACTCAGAAGCATTAGTTTCCGAATTGATCGTGAGTGCACATTTATGTACATAAGGTATGACACATCTCGTGAGTTGTTTTACTGAGCCAGGAGATTGCGAATATTTTTTACTTGTTCCTGAAGTTGGATTACATGTGAGAACATTATTATTATATATGACTAGTCGTGTTAATTACCAATTATTTTAACTTCATATATTGCGTTATTACATATTGGTTACGTGAATCGTTTTAGTTTTCTTATTTATTACCTTTTTGTTTGGTATATTATTCTTATTGTTTGAAACGATGCTCATATTTGAACTTAAGTATTGCGAGTAGGTTATTGGAGTTTGATTTCTAAGTTTTCAACTGATGTTGTGATTGTTTGGTGGTTCTGTTATTTCCACTCTACACATCCTTGTATGATATTCTTACATATTTCATATTTATTTAGCAGACTATTCGTGAAATTGATGTCAATTATTGATTAACGAATGAATAGTATTATAGGTACCTGATATGCTAAATCACTGCAAGGGATCACGCTACCGGATTTTGGATTGAGTAGTTTTTTACTTCCTACATTCCTAATTAGATGTTATGTTGGGAAAAGTATTTATTATATACCATTGTCCTAAATTTCAATGTAACTTCTATTGTTGATTTATGATATGCATATTATATCTTTAAATTATTTACTTTTTGTATTCACAATAATTTAAAGGTTATTTTTGTATAAAATTATGTTAATTAAAACAAAAGCTAATAATTAGTTATAAGAAGTATTGTAACAAAACTTAAAACGACATATATTAAAGAACAATAGAGAATATACTATTTTGTCAAGACTTGCAATTTTTTGGTTGCTTTATTTATGGTTAATGAGCCTTGTTAATGTATACAGACAAATAAAAGAGCTAGAATTCACCGTTTTCGCTTACAAAAAATTGCCAAAAATGATGCTGAGGAACTTAAGAAATGTATTAGATCTTGAATTTTCTTATTTTCATAATAATTAATGTTGTAGTTTATTGCTATGCATTCTTCTGCATGCTATCATATTTATATACAGATTATCCAAATAGTGATCCTAATATTACCGGAGATCCGCACAAGACATTATTTATTGTTAGACTGGTATATGGCGTTGCCTCTGTTATACTGCTTTTGGTTGTTTAATGAAGATTTTGATGGGTAACATAAATGTAGTTGCCTCTGTTAAATATTTCTTTCACATATCGTATTGTTTATGTCTAATTCATTCCATTGGCTCTGAGTGCTAGTATAATTTCTTAGTCAGTCGTTGTAACATTGTATTAAATTCGTGAAACTTTAAAGTCTGATTTTAGAATCTAAACTAACTTACTCTTATAACAACGGAGAAAAGTGGAATTATATTAGAGAACAGATTAGAAGTGTAATATAGTACTCATTTTTGTGAATATATTAACTATTGTTTCTATATTGTCTTTTTGATATTTTTATTTTTGATTCATCCTATTACCTTAAGGAAAGTTGCTGTTGAAGGGAGAGCAAAGAATTTCCATGCAATATGAAAGAAGTTGAGGAGGCAAAAACTTTATTTGCTCAAGATTTTTGCAAAAAACATGTGAGCGTCGATAAAAATTTCTTGCACCATCTATCGGTCTTTTAAAACATAGTAAAAGGAAACCTTTCAACATCACGGTCCAAGAACAAAAACCTGTTTGTAAGTAAACATTTAACTCTATCTTTCTAACTCGAAATTTCTTTTGATTTTTTATTTTTGTTAAGAATAATTTTTCTTTCATTTTACTTTTGATTTCCTCAGTATGTTCTTTCATTATGCTCTTTTATTAATAGTATTTCATCGACTGGGTCTGTATATAGTCTATACATTCTATTTTTTGAATTTGTTAGAGTTTCTTGGTTTGTAAACATAACTACATTATCTCAAGTAGTTTAGTATTGATCTAACTTTAATTTTTTTTTCTCGTATGTATTGAAATATATAGTTAAACCAAATGTTTTTTATTAGATTGATAAGTGGGTATTCATTTTCTCTACCTTTTATTCTTGTTAAGCATATTTAGCTACTAACTGGCTACGCTTTTGTTTAACGACATATGGTCGGTCATGGAATGACTTAATGTTTGTTATATAATATTTGTTTGGTTGATATTATTTGTGAAACATGATGGTAGTTTGCAAAAATCTATAGTTTAAATTAAGGATTTAATCGTGCAATTGGCAAGTACAGAATTTCCAAATTTTCCTATGCACTTATACTTCAAAATTACCAGTACAATTTGTCATAAAGACTTTCTTATGTTAATTTCTCACATTGATAAACGTGTACAAATCCTGTTTTTATTTTGGCGGCTAGTTATGGCTCTGAAAACCAAACTTAAAAAGGTTTTGGCTACGGTGGAAGATATTGAAATTTCCAAAGATAAAGTGAAACCGGTGTTGAAGAAACTTGAAGAGTCTTGTAGGTATTGTTATGTAAAGTTAATTTTTATTATCACAAGAATTTATTATTGATTACAAAAAATTATTACTAAAAACGGGTGAAGTTTTATAACTGAGAATTATTCATGTATATGATTTAAAATAGATTTATAAACATGTTCGGTTATGCTCTATCAAGTAAGAAAACACAAGTCTTAATAGTTTGTTTTTATAACTATGACACTATTATTTTTTCTGGTACCATATATTATTGATGTAGCTTTTACTTGGTAAAGCTATAGTTGTTAGTGACGAATCATATTTTGTTATTCTGGTTTAGCTATATTATATTTTTAATTTTTGAACCATTAAATAGAGATGCATAGATTTTTTTTTAAATCCTCATTAAGTTAACAATGAGCTTGCAACACTTTCTGGTTGCTTGCCAATTCCAAAAGCCTTTCGGTGGCAACTGAGTTTGATTAGTGATCGCACTTAGCAGGAACTGGAATATCTGACCAGAGATACGTTATAAATAACTCTTTTGCAACGGATCCAATGAATATTTTTGTCATTTTCAGGTCATTGTACAAACCAGTTTCTCCAGTAGTGAATTTTATGGATTTATGAAGAAGGCCTTTACAAATGGATGTTGGTTAAATATCATCTTTGGAGCCTAAATTATTTGATCCCCGTCAGTTCGAAATGTCCCAATAGGTTTGAGATTATACTCCTAGGGGTTCGTCCATTCAGTGTGAAACCGAGTTGTTAGAGAGCTTGAAATGCAATTTTACTAAACCTTAGCTTAAGAAGGGCTCTGTTAGGCACTTATTTGTACATTGACCTGACTGTAGTTTACAAATAGTTTGAGAAAGTATTTAAGTATAAAATTTTATCATTATAATGTAAGTCAACATGTGATTTAATGATTATTTATTATGTATTAGATGTAATTGTTATAAGTGTAACTTAATTATAAATAAGAACTTTGACTTAAACACTCAAGATTAAACTATGATCATTAATAATTACTTGGGTATTATCTTTCACATATTTCTTCTATGATATCTATTTCTAATTAGCTAAAACCCTTAATTACCATACCCGGTACCCGACCTTTCGGTTAGATGAAATTACACCACATCACTGACGTCTTCTATGAAAAGTGAAAGTTTCCAATAGTTCTTCAAAAAACCAATCATTTTTTTTTTCTGACCAAGACCGGAAAGAAATATAAACTTTTTTCCATATAAAAGGAATCGACTTCCTTGTCATCGATACCAAGCTAGACCCATTCGCTAACAAAAAATAGATTATTTGAAATTATAAAATAGCATGTTAATAACATATATTGAACTTTCACCAAACAAAATTTTACCATCAAGCATACGGTAGTCGCCATCAAAGAACCACATAGATATGTTGCATGAATAGTTGGCGGTAGGGTCAAGTTCCGAAATCCATCTTTTGAGAATCAAAAGAACTCTGTGAAAGGAAAAAATTCCTTCACTATCTTTGTTGGACGTTATCATCCAGTGTCCGGCTGGTCGCCATGTTGCAAACGCAAAGAATATCGCTCATGAGAGAAGGCTCTCATAGACAAACATTTTTAGGGTCGATCCGAGCATGTATCGATTGACAAACACGAATGTCAAACTCAATATTATAGTCTATCTTATGATTTTCATCAAAATAAACATGCTTTTTAAATGTTAATCAATAACATCTCATTTCGGCCTATAGTGGCTTGAGACTAATCAATAACATATTGATATATTGTTATAGGGGGGCATATTAAGGAATCATATCAAGAGCTTAGATATTTTTATCCTCTGTTAGTTTTTACTATACATATGGGTTCAGGATTATCTGTTTAGGAGTGTCGGTCATTCAACGTGAACTTGAGTTGACAGAGGGGTCAAAATGTAATTTACCCAAACCATGTCTTATAAAAGGTTATGTTAAGAACTTATATTCGTACCTTGGCTGAATCTTAGCTTATAAAAGGTTATGTTAAGAACTTTTGTTCGTACCTTGGGTGAATCTTAGCTTATAAAAGGTTCGGACAAACATTTAAGTACACATTTTATCATATTGATGTCATCCAACGTGGGACTTAGTGGTTATTTATTATGTAATAAATATATGTATTATAATTTTACTGCCTATAGATAAGAACTATGACTTAAGAGATCGTACTATGATTATTCAATAGTACTTGCTTATTATTTCGTCACATATTTTATTCTCTAAGATCTATTTCTAATTAACTTAAAATCCTAATTTCCATATATGCTACCCATTCTTTTGGCCATATAAAATCAAATCACATTATTGACGATGTTTGTGGAAGGTGATAAGTACACATAATCTTTTTTTCAAAAAACCAATAAAAAAATATTATTTGACAAATATCAGAAATTAAATCCAGTATTTCTACCATGTCAATAGTTGCGACTCATGGGTCCAAAAATCTTGCGTCAATGTCGAGTTAGATCACACAAATGATAAAAATTATATTTGTAACAATAAATCACGAAGTCGATAACAGACATCAAACATATGTGAACCAATTTGTTTTTCTTTCAATCGTATGGTAGCTACCATAAAAGAACTAACCAAGTATGTTTCTGGAATCTCAAGACGGCATGGGCCACACTCTGAATAGATCACCAAGAGAACTGTAAAGAAGGTAGTGAATCATCTACTTCCTTTATTGGATGTTAATGTCTAGCGCCTGATCGGTCGACATATTGTGAACGCAAAGAACATGGCATGTTGGAAAAGGCTCTTTGAGACAGGCACTTTCAAGGCCGAATATTTGGGCATAATAAAAAATATATTGATAGATTGATGTAGATGGTCCCCTAAAGGGGATGTTAGTTGAATATTAGTGTTATAGACAAAATTGGTTTAGCCCTTGTTAGTGCTGATTGTCCTCACATGTTTCGGATTATCCTCTCACGGGTCATCCTTTCAGTGTAAAACCGAGTTGCTAGCGGACTTGAAATGTAATTTAGCTGAACCCTAGCGTATATTTGTGCTTAGAGCAAGCCTTATCTTATAAAGGGTTTGTGCAAACTTAAGTGAAATGTTTTATCTTATTAATGTCAGTCAACCTATAATTTAATGTCTATATTTTATATAATGAATGTAATTGTTGTAATTGTTGTAATTTTAACCTCACTATAAATAGGAACTCTAACTTATAAGCCTCATTATTTAGATTACATTTATTCCAAAAGTAGTACCTACTTCTTCAAGATCCTTCATCTTAAAAGTATATATAAAAAAATCTTTTAGCATATGTAAGAAATCTATATATATAGACACACTACCATTATCACATCACCGTGAACCTTATTATATAAAACTTTATATGTCGTATTTTTCCTAAATCCCATTAATATTATGGGATGATCAAACTTTTTATTCAATTCTTAGGTTTTATTTTAAGCTATATAATAAATTAAAAAGCTTGTATTCCTTCAAATATTTACCTACGAGGATAACCCCCTAAGGTTGTTCAATGTACAAATTCGTTCATATTAAAAATCTTACTCATATTTTTTATTTGAATAAGTAGGACATCTACGTATATACACACACCATGATCATCATGTCATCATAAACCTTAGTATATAAAATCTTGTCCACTGTATTATGCATAAACCCATCAAATACTATAGTATGATAAGAAAATTTATGCAATTTTAGGTGTTTGTAGCAATATAATGACTTAACAAACTTGTATACTTATGATTCCTTCCTCGTGGCAAAAAATTCATCAAATTGTTCCATGTAGAGTTTGGCAAGATCTTTATTTAGAAACACTCTTTTGACATCCGTTTGATGAATCTTAAGATAATATATTGACGCAATAATAATAATAATTTTATGCTTGTGGATTTTACAACGGGAGCATATGTGTCAAACTAATTTATTCATTCATTTTGTCAAAATTATTTTCCCAACCAAGTAGTATTGAATACATTATGTGAGGATTTATGTTTATTTCTCTTTGACTCAACTGGGTTGACGCTCCGTGAGTTTTATCCTTGCATTATTCATCAATTTTATCATTAACACATTTTTTTTATCTTCAAATATTTCCAGATTTATTCGACGATATACTCATCAGATTTGTGGAAAATTCTATATTAGTAGTTTTTCCATGGATGATGCAATTTCAGTATAGTTTCTCCAACTTATAAAATTTAAAGAAGTGTTATTTTAACGGAAATGAGCTCATTAACTACTTAGAGTTCATGAGTTTAAGGAAAAAATAGGTTGTCAATTGATAGACTTCAAGTCAAAATACTATCATAAAAAAAATTCTTGATATTTTTTTTTATTTGATATTTACTTTGAAAGCATTCTAGATATTGAACACAAAGTTTTTGCTTGTGTAAAGATTGTATATACATTTGAGAAGAGGTTTAAGTCTTTAATATATCAAATCATATTATTTGTGTTCGCATTTTTTTTACTCAAACGTTTTGACTAAATTGAGATCGAAAATGCAGATGATTTGAATGCAATAATAAAAACCTCAATTTGTCAATCCAAATAAACCAGATTTTAATTTATCTTCTTGATTGTTGCCATCATCATTTACGTAAATAATTTTAAAATACTAAAAAATAAGATATTTATAAACAAATCATAAAACGCCTATCATATAATTTCTTAAAATAATAGTATAATTTAAATAAATACTATTTAAATGAATTAATCGCCCACCCTCTAAACTACTTATTGAATTCAAAGTGATCTATAAATACATATTTTATTTTTATAAACCCTTCGTACCATTCGTCCTCGTTACAGCCGAGCAAATTTGCAATCTCAAACACATTAAAACAGTCAAAATAATATATATATATATATATATAGGGATCGCTTAAATAAAATAAAATGACAAGTTTTGAGAAAACATAATCTATAATTGGGCTTTCTGACTTTTTGATGTTAGCTGCAAAAATTTTATTACTTAATTGAAAGTTTTACAAAACAATAGGAAGCCCAATTAGACATGACAAAAATTAAAGGACCTAGGCAAGAACCAAAAAAACCTAATCAACTAAAGTCCCAATTAGTCACGTTACAGACACGAAGCTTAAGATCGAAAACCCTAACTTCTCAAAATGCTTGATAATCAACTAAAGTTCCAATTAGTCACGATACTTACATTAAAAAAACCCTAGCTTTCCTCTTTCCAAAAATCAACTAAAATCAGCTTTCCTCTTTCCAAAAATCAACTAAGATCTCAATTATTCAGATGTTTGATGTATTTGATCTCCACCAGATTTGACCAAGTTGGCTAAAAGTATACTAAGATATCTAAAGGGAATCATTAGTCTAGGTCTCAAAATGCTTGAAAATGTTTGTTCGAGGGATTGGATTCTGAAATTTTTATCAAATGTTCCAAATGAGTCTAAAGATCGTTACACATTGTATTAGTTTTCAAAAATTTGCTTTTGTAATCTTGTACTTTACAAATTCGTTTTTTTGCCGTCAATTTCCATGCTTTACGTACACAAATATACTTAAAAATCATACACATCAAACATCTTGGTGCAAATAAATTATCAGCTGATAAGGTAATTCAAAATATATATTATAAAAATGACTAAAAAATAAAGTTGAACAGCTGAATCTTTAGCAAAACAAAACTATCAATCTCTAGTTTAAAAAACATAATAACAATAAAAACAATCCGGTACCATAAGGGAGAAAAGATGAAAAGTCAAAACAGAAACAAAATGATTGACATCTATGATGTCTTTAGAAGCAAAGAGAGCATTAGAGTTATTCCACTAAGCTTCAACTCTTTCAGTGTCCTCAAGAACAAGAGTTTTTGTTGGCTTAGCCAAAAGGTCAGTGTACTCTTGGATTGGAGACTTGGAGAACCTGGTTTCTCTCCAAAATTCGGGGGTCAAGAAGCCATAGGTCTTCATCAGACACTCAAAGGTGGCCTGCAATAAAGCGAAAACAATTAGCATAAGAAAGAAAAACTACATTACAAATAAAACTAAAAATAGAGTGTTCAATTAACATTGAACTCTATAAATTGGCTTCAAGGAGATTGAAACCAAAGTTCAATGACCCATTCAGAATCAAGTGATCATTGAACCCTTAAGACCTATAACACCAATTAGAATCAAGTGAAGGACATTTTCACTGTATCATATAAAAGCAGTCACAGTTCAGGTCTATAAATTGGCTTCAAGGAGATTAAAACCAATGTTCAATGACCCATTCAAAATCAAATGATCAATGAACCCTTATTACAACTCAATGAGAAACATACTTTACTCTGCAAGACATAAGACTAGCCCAATTCAATATCTCTTAGAAGGTTAAGGGTATACAAAGCATATCACTAAAAAGAGACCAGATGACTAAACAAATATAAGGTGATCAGGTTCGATAATCTAGCAAACGCTTCAAAAGTACACAACCAAGAACACATCCAGGATCACAGTTATGAGATATATAAAGGAAGACAGATTTAAACCAAAGCTTAATAAAATGAAATTGAAATTAAACAGTAGGTTATATACCTTGACAAAGTTTCCAAGGGTTTTGGTAGATCCCCTTGAAGAAGTGAAGACATCTTCAATACCAGCGAACTGAAGCACCTTCTTCGGGACACGAGCTGCAACGATACCTGAACCACGAGGAGCTGGAACCATTCTGACGGTCACCGAACCACACTTTCCAGTCACCTTGCAGGGAACTGTGTGTGGTTTGCCGATCTTGTTACCCCAATATCCTCGCCTCACGGGGACAACTGACAGCTTGGCCAGCATTATCCCACCTCTAATGGCGGTGGCAACCTCCTTGGCGCATTTTACTCCCAGGCCAACATGACCATTTCCGTCGCCTACAACAACGAAGGCCTTAAACCTTGTCCTCTGACCAGCTCTTGTCTGCTTCTGAACCGGGGTGATTTTCATCACCTCATCCTTCAGAGTAGGACCTACCAGCAGATCGATGATCTGGTGCTCCTTGATAGGGAGAGAGTGAAGGTAGATCTGCTCGAGAGATCTGATTTTTCCATCTCTCACTAGGCGTCCAAGTTTCGTGCATGGTACCCACTTCTCCTCTTCCTCCTTACGTCCACGACCACGGCCACGGCCGCCGCCACGTCCCCTACCACCACGATCACCGCGTCCTCCACCGAATCCACGGTTAAAGCCTCCTCTTTCTCCGCCGCCTCTTTCTGCCATGGTTGGATTAGGGTTTGGGACGAGAAGAGCAAGTGATTCAAAGAAGTGTAGAGCTAGAGAAAAGGAGGAGAGACTATATGCGAAGCTAGGGTTTACTGTCTTTTGTGATCCGATAACAATATGGGTAAGCCCACTTGTTTTTTACTAAAGTCTGTTTCATTTGGGCTTGGAGTGTTTCATTTGGGCTTGGAGCGGATGATCTTTTAATTATTTTTATCAATTTTTAATTTTCGTTTCTAACTTCTCTATGACCAAGAAGAACGAAGTAGTAAAAAAAATATACCAAAGTTCCTTATCGATCCTCCAATGAAAATCACCTATTTTAAAATAAAAATGTACAATTTATTTATAAGAAAACTGTCTATAAATCCTTCTCAAATATGCAATGCCAAATTAGTATTTATAAAATACCTCAACTTAGAAATCGATCAAAAATACCTTCAAACATATAAATAAAGTTAATTAAATTGAAATCCATTTTTTTCTCTTATAAGCTAGCATTTTGGGTACATTTTCTCTCTCAAATT
Source organism: Limnanthes douglasii subsp. nivea (assembly GCA_036936605.1). Classification (NCBI taxonomy): domain Eukaryota; kingdom Viridiplantae; phylum Streptophyta; class Magnoliopsida; order Brassicales; family Limnanthaceae; genus Limnanthes; species Limnanthes douglasii. The sequence continues at coordinate 76,735,143 of JAUPFV010000004.1, forward strand.
TCATAATCATGAAACCCAATACTACAGACTCGTAAACCCACATCGGAAACATAAACTCTTATTTACCGGTTTTAGAACCGTCGTCGACCGTTCGTTAGTCTGGTCACCACCGATTACGATAAGTGAATCCAATTTCGACGCCAAAGAAGTGTTTCTTTTGTTGAAGGTCGAGTTACTAATTGCTCAGAGAAGCAAAGGTAAAGTGGTTACGTTGCCGGAGTACAGTACATATTCTGATTTTCTTTTATTTTAATTTCATCTAGTATAGTTCGTAGGTTGGCTATGAACTTAATTTCTGGGTTTGTCTTTTATTTCTGGTGTTGATGGTTGTACTTGTTTCGCGAATTAGTTTATGTTGCTTAGTATTGGTTCAATGTCGATGTTTTGTAAGTCTGGTTAGGGAATTCTTGAGTGAGTATTGAAACCGTAGGTAGAGGTTGGTTCGTGGTTGTTAGTTTGATTTGGATTGTGATACTTGTTTTGTGGCTGTTAGTTTCATTTCTGTAGGTGGATAATGTTAGATTAGTTTTAGAGTTATAGGTAAAGGATGCTAGATTAATTTTAGAACTGTACGTAGAGGATATTTGATTAGGTAGATTATGCTAGATTATGTAGAAGATGCTAGATTAGTTTTAAAACATTGCTAGATAAAACCATGCATGGTTATGCTATATTGGTTTTGTCATGCTAGATTGTGCGTAAATGTTAGATTAGTTGTAAAACATTGCTAGATAAGACCATAAATGATAATGTTAGATTATTTTTGTCATGCTAGATTGTGAGTAAATGGTAGATTAGTTTTAAAACATTGCTAAATTAGACCAATTAGACAGTCATTACTAGATATGACCATGTATCACATTGCTAGATTAGGTTTGTTAATAATAATGAGATGTTCTATGTAACATATTGGTGCTTTGTGGTTGCTAATAGGAATAAGTATATGATATTGCGATTTATGACCATGGTTGCTAGATATAACCATGCTTGTAACTTTTTCATAACATTACTAGATATGAAAATGGTTGCTAGAGATGACAATGATTGCTAGATATGACCATGTTTGTAGTTGTTGCATAACATTTCAAGATATGACCATGATTGCTAGATATGACCCATTCAAGTTAATCTTCAGTACACATTTACCATAATATCACAAGGTTGATCATCACCAAGATATATATATATATATATATATATATATACCTCTAATTTTTTTTTCTTTGAAGTATTATGAAACGATGCTCCAGAGTCTAACACCCAAAAATCTTCTTTGATCTCCAATGAGCATATCAGTGCATCATCTCCTTCTGAAGTAACATTTTCCTCTATCTTTGTCTCACGGTCTTTTGGTGCTCTCTTCCACTGATTTCTATAGTGCCATATTTTCCCATAGTTCCAACATCGATGTTTCTCGACCCTTGGGAAGTTTTGGGATTCTTGGACTTGGACATCCCATCCATACCTCTATAATTTGATTTTCCACGTTCATTCTATCTTTTGAAACTTTTTATTCTTGACTATGTATTCAAAACTGAAGAGGTTGATGATTCACCCGACTCTCTTCTTCGAATATTTTCACTGAGAACCAAATCATGAACATCATCAAATTTCAACATATTGCTTCCTAACGAGCTACTCACAATCGTGATAGTAACATTCTAAGTTTTTGGTAAAGAAGAAAAGAGTATCAATGCTTGTATTTCTTTATCTAAATCAATTTAAATTGAACCCAACTGGGTTACGATTGTATTGAGTTTATTGAGGTGTTGAGCTATGAAATGCATTCCATCATTCGCAAATTGAATAAATGCCTCATCAAGTGAACTTTATTAGACACCGATGACTTCTTATACATACTGGAAAGAGCCTTCATAAAATATGCTATGGTTGTTTCATTTACAATGTTGAAAGAAACATTACGAGATAGCGTAAATAAGATGACTCAAAGGGCTTGTCTGTAAAGAAAAGTACATTTTTTTATTTTCCATATTCTATAGATTCTTTTATGAGAGGGATTGATAAATAGTTTTTTTGGAATAAATAATCTTTAATCTAAACTTCCAAAACCCAAAGTCTACACCATCAAACTTTCTGAGTCTCACATTTCCTTCATATGTAGCCATTGCTTACACTCAAATCTGGCCTCATTTAGATTACTAACAATCTGAAGATCTGATACGAGTTGTTAAGTAAATACACAATTTCATGTAATCAGATGAACGGGAAACATACAAAGCAACAGTTAATAAAAAATGCACAAATTGTTAACTGAGTTTAAAAAATTATGTCTACGTCTTTGGACCAATTGTAGATCGACTTTATTCGAAGTGACTCCGTGACTTTATCTTTTTTATACACTCACACAAGATATTTATTTTATACAGAGTTTAATATATAAAGGAGGAAGAAACAATTACAAGGGTAATTAACTCATCTTAATGATCCATTGATGACTCACAAAATTATTTCACTTGTCTCTTAGATCATTTAAGTTTTGTTTAAAAAAACCTTTTCTCTTAGTTTAATTTCTTTTCCCTATGAATTTTTCTTCTTCGTTTATCTTCAACCATTCAATGACTTGACGAGTTTCTGTTACGATTCTAGTTAACCGAGTTCATTTGATCTTGACCATCATTAATATCTCGAGATTGTGCAATGTAATTTTTAGAGTTTGGTTCGATACCACTTACTGTTGGGGTTTTCATCAATAAAGGTTTTTTTGGTTTTTTATGGGTTTTGACTATTAAAAGTATTTTTTGGTTTTGGTTTCTTTTCCAAGTTTTGATTTGTTTCAATTGGTATTCTTTTCCTGTTTTGGTGAAAGATTTAGGGATATTGGAAGAGATAAAGTGTACAATGACCTTCTTACTTGCGTATTTGTATTTTGACTCTTTAAGGGTTTTTGGTTTTAGTTCATGAATCTGTGTATGATTTTTTTCTAGACGGATTGTCTTGGAAGTGCCTGGTGAAATCAGAGTTATTAATTTAGTTTTATAGTGATTTTTTTACTAAAAATACGAATCGTGAATCATGGACTAAATACGAACTAAGAATCATGGGGTAACTGTGAACTGAAAATCACAGGTTGATTACGAGTTGTGAATCTTAGGTTAAATGTGAATCGTGAATCATGGGTAGTCAGGAAATATGACCCACAAATCATTTGTATTCATTAAATACAAATTAAGAATCATGGGTTAAATGTGAATTAATAGTCATTGGTTAAATACAGCTGAGAATCATAGTTAAATATGAATCATAAATCATGGGTTAAATGGAAACCAAGAATAATGTGTGAAATGGAAACTGAGAATTATAGATTAAATGCAAACTAAAAATCAAGGGTAATTGTGAAATGAGAATCATGGGTTAAATGTGAATCATGGATTAAATGTGAAATAAGAGTTATAAATATAAATGAAAACTAAGAATCATGGGGTTAAACGTGAGCTGAGAATTTTGTGTTAAATCCAAACTAATAATCAATAGTTAAATGCAAACTAAGAATAATGGGTTAAATGCGAACTGAGAATCAAATATTTGATGCGAATTGAGAATTAATGGTTAAATGTGAATCGTGAATCATAGATTAAATAAAAACTAAGAATCATGGGTTAAATGTGAATAAAAAATCATGAGTTAAGTAAGAACATGTCTGTTGCTGATACCGAACATCTACCCTCTCAACCAATTCTACTACTCTTTGGTGAAAAATTTAATTCTCTTAAATGAGAGTTTAACAATTTAAAGAAACAAAACAAGACTGTGCCCAGCTCAACAACCTAGGATAAGCAATATTTCTATATTTCCAACACTCTGAATTACTTCGTATACATCTATACAGATGAATGTAATTTTGACAACCGTTGGTTTTTGTCGGATGACGTCCGATTGATTATATGTTATGTTTATTTAATATTTACATCATTTATTATGTTTTTAATTTATACTTTATTAACTCATAGATACTATATAACTATTTAGCTCAACCACATAAAGTTATTCCTATTTACATTCAAATAACTTACATTAGACCAATTTTTAAACATTTATTCTTTTATTATTCTTTATCATGGACATATAGTCAGGACCTTTACATGGTTGATATATAGTCTGTGCATTTACGACCTAGTGTGTGGCTACATTACCATTTCAAAAATGAGTTTCGTCTACAGTCATATTCGCTAATTAACATATAGTCCGGATGTTTTCGGATCTTTGCATACGCATGCATATTTGTTATCGACGGGATTATCTTACATATATATTCACTATCAATAATACTTACTTATTATTTAACTTTTTATACTTATTCATCATTCAGGTCTTCATATAATTTTTTAACTTGTATTTACTATAATTTCTTTCTTGTTCCAAATATTTTACATAACCTCATCATCATATAGAATCATAGGTTTGGCTTAAAAGGTCATATGTGCTTTTTCATATTTACCAATTATATTTTCTTTTAACATTATTTCTTAATTATCATTTGCATAATACTTTACACGTATATAATATCATTTCTATTGTCTTATTCAAACTTTAATCATATAATGTTTTAACCTCGTCTTGTATTTTTACCTTATCGTTTCCTCATACTTAAGACTCTTTATAGTTTTAGTAAAAATTATATTTAAAATATATATACAATCAAACGAAACGAATATGTTTGGAAATTATTTTTGTATTAATAACTCCGAACTACTTGGAATATACTTATTATAAGCCCTTTATAATGTTCAGCTCATACATGCGCTTGATATATTTTTTTAGAAAATTTATATGATTTTTTCTTTCATCATAATTTTATATCTTATGAATAATAATTAATTCTATGACTTGGAATCATAATTTACGCTGGTACCACTACTTCTATACCGTACAGTAGGCCAAATGGAGTTTCATTTGTAATCGCTCTTGGAGTTGTCCTATAAACCTACTAAACTTCTTGTAAATATTTGGTCATTTCCCTTTTTCTAATTCAAGTTTCCTATTAATCCCACTAATTACATTTATGTTAGTAATTTCTACTTGGCCATTAACTTGAGGGTAATATGGGGTAATTTTTTTATCCATACTATATTATCTACAAAAACTGTGACAAAATCATTCTTAAACCGTGAATCAGTATACGTCACCATAATCTAAGGTACCTCATACCTACACAAAATGTTACTCTTTAAAAACTCAAAAACTTCTTATGCTCAAGTTTTTTTCTAATGATTTAGCCTCAACCCATTTTGTAAAATAATATACTGCAATAATTGGAAGTTGTATTTTTATCGTCGTCGTAGGTTAATGACCTCCCAAATTAATTTCCCACTTATCAAAATGACAAGGTGGAAAAACTAATACCATAGCCCCACTTGGTAGATGACTTGAATTTGAAAATATTTGACAAAGATCACAACTTCGAACCATAAGATTAACATCAATTGCTAAAAGATGCCAATAAAATCATGCTAATAGAAAGCATCTAATCAAACCTTATATCCACAATGGGCTCCAACCATCATCTCATGTAAATCCCTCATAATAGGTAATGCCTCGTCCTTACTCAAACATCTTAATAAAGGTTCTGTCGTAATGTTTATAAAAATTACTTCGACAATAACCAATACTTTGTTGCTTTTATTCATAAAGCTCGAGCTAATTTTTTTATATGGTACTTTCGAATCTTTAAAATATGAAATCTATTCTTGACATCAATCTTCATTTTCATTTATCACCAAAACTTCAACATTTTCAACCCTTATTTGGTAAGACAAATACTCTTGTCTAAGTATCAGAAGACTATCTTCTAAATAACCAAATTTAGCCAAAACGTATGCATCAACATTCATTTCACAAGGTACTTGTTCATAATATTATCACATGTCGCTATTTTATCTTTTTTTATTGGTGTTTGTACCTATACATAAAGATATTTATACTTGTTATATCAAAATCCCATAACAAAATACCTTTTGATATCTAAAAATCCATGGGGGCATTCTTTATACACATCATAACAGGTTTTAAAGGAGATAATTAAGATACTTGTAAATTTTACTGCCAGAATTAAAAAAAAATAGCAGGTTAATTATAATTTAGCATGAAAGTTGAAATGTTTTTGAAAAAATCTAAGAAAAACTCTTTAGAGTTATGGGGGATTTGAGACTTGGCTCGGGCAATAAATTGTTTCTCACTTTGATTTGTTCTTCATTTCAATTTATTTTTAGTTTACAGAGACGCTTGCTGGATTGATACGCCTACAAACATCACAATTCCTCTTCATTCAGAAGATATATTAAATTACTAAAATTCAGTTATGGTAAAACATCATTACATATAGTATTAATTATTACATAGAAAATTTGAAAAATTAATCATTAATATACAATAAAATTTGCAATGATGATATACATATTTATGTATTGTATAGAAAAATAAATTGAAATCATGAGAAAATGAAGTGTACATTGTCTCACGTCCCTCAGAAGTTTAACAAACTAGTTTCATGAGGTATTACACACTCACCTGAATATTCTGACTATTCATACATGTGTTGGTATATTGAGGGAAATAAACAAAGTTAAGGAAATTATATGCATATAAGGGTGGTTTCGGTACATTTATCCTACCAAACCCCTTAAATCATCCCCGTCACCATTTATGCGGTATACCAAAATATTTGATTGGGTACGGTTCAATATGGTTTATTATGGTAAAAAACATAACTAAATATATATATAGAAGATAAATTAATAACCAACAATTTATTGTTTGGAACAATTTTTTTAATTTATTTAATTATATCGAAAACATAATTATATATTAATTTAGAATTTAATTATTCTTAATTTATATTTTAATTTGATTAATTTTTTTTATACAATTTTGATTTTTTAATAGCTTCAACAATTGTTACAAGAAATATCGTAACTTTGTTTATAATCGTTATTTTTTGTATTAGAAACTAAAATGATATATATATGGAGTCAATATATAATTATGTTTTTATTTTATCTAAAATATGTTGATGCAATATAGGTTTTTGACAGTTGTGATTACATCTACGAGAAATATGATACCTTTGTGTAGAAATTTTATTTTAATATGATATTTTTCTCATTGGAAACTAGACTCATAGATATTTGTAATGATATCTAGAATTAAAATTTTAACTCTCTACATTAGTACATAATTATATATTAATTTAATTATTTTTTAAGCAAAGTAGATTTTTGACAACTTTGATGAATGATATGAGAACTACAAAAACTGTCTATAAATTTTATTTTGGTATGATATGTTTTTCATTAGAAACTAGAATCATAGATCTCCAATATCACATGTGAGATTAAATTTCATAAACTCTTAATCACCACAACGTTAAACTTTAGGTTGATATAAAATTTGTTGATAGAAAATTGGTATCTGCACACATTGTTACAAAAAATACCATAACTTTGTATTTTTTTTATTCAATTTTTTTTTCCACCAGAAAATAGTTCTATTTTTAACAATGAAAATAATAGTATGAATGAGTCTTATTTGTTAGTCTAGTCTAAACCCAACATATAAAGAAAGTTATTATATTAAAATTGTTTTTAAATATTATTTTTCGTAGTTATAAATTTAAATTATATTTTTTATTTAAAAGTTTGGTACTATACGGTATTACCACGTGATTGATATTGAATACCAATCCATATAAAAAATACGTATGACGTGGTAATTTAAAATTAGCATAGCATACCAAAAATTTGTTAAAAATTGGCACTATTCAGTTGAACATTGGTATGGTAGGATTATATGGAAAAATATTCCACCTCTAGGTGCATGTGGCAATGTAAGTTTTAGAACAAGTCTATAAATTTATTTGTAAATCATTCGTATGTAGGAATGACCAAGATAACATATATTATTCATAAATATCTTTTGGCTTCATTATGCTCATAGGTTGTAGTATCACTTTGATAAAGAATAAAATGTGTCATATTTGACTTAGTGGTTACCACAAAAGAAGGTATGATAGTTCAGTAAACAATGTCATGATTCATTTTATTTAGTTAAAATGCTACAAATTTTATTTTTAGACCAAAACATTCAGATGTAATGATTAAAATGGTATATTAACCTTGAACTCGTTGAAAGATTTTTTTTAAGACACTTTCACATTTGAGGATGGCCAACACAAGAAAAGCTTTATTGGCCTAACAATATGGTACTAAAATCAATTACGATAATAACTATCTAAATTTAGAATACGTATCATTATATAAAAAAATATTTTGTGATTCACTACCAAATTTACATTATAGTTTGGGGGAAGTAATCACTGGATGAATTTGCTTATGAGAAAAAAAAATCAAAACTATTTATTCATATTCAAATAATAAGAATATGATCCTTCATAATTGATCATCTTCTAAGAATGACCAATTCCTCTAAAATTAATGCTCAAATCCCCGTTTAAGAATAATAAGTTATAATTGTTCATGAAGAAAAAACTCCACATCCTCAATAAATTATACAAACGAAATACAATATAATATTATAACGATCGACAAACATAAAAATGAAATACTTATATATTCAATTTATATTGAGTATGTTTATGAAGTATCCTAAAAGAAAATTGAGACATTAATGTAAGAATCCAGTTTCATATTTTCTAACCTCATAAAAAATTCTAAAATATCATTAAGATCCATATTATATAACATAATAATCTAGCCTCAGCTTCACCAGTAACGTCATGTAGAGTTTGATAAGAATGTTAGGATTTTTTATGCTGCAACTGAAGAATCAAATTTCATCTTATGTGACAGTGTAAAGAGTTCTATAAGAACATTAAAACTCTTGTGATGTAAATGTAGAGTCCAGTTTAAGATTTCATAATATCACGTAGAATTCCAATTCTTAATTATGGATTATTGTAACAAGAGTGAAAATTAATTTAAGATAATTTTGTTTAAGTTTTTATTTGCTATCTAAAGAAACAAAATACTAGCTGGTTGCATTATATTTGAACCATGCTTAACTCATATGTAATATGATAAGATATACATAAGGTCTTACACCAAATATATTTCTTTCAACAGTGGTGTGGATAATTTATAGTCGGGAGGTATTTTAGGGAGTTTGTAAGTTGACTATTAATTTATGAGTAGTAAGTAGTAATATAATAGAGGTGTCTGCTTGTATTTTATGTTCTTTAAAAAGTTCAACCCATTAAATGAAGTTGGTTGGGGTATTTATACTAATTTTGTGACCCATTGGCTTTCCGAATCAGATTCTGGATTCATGTCAATCTTTAAATCCCAGACCTCAGATTGTTCATGATAGCTTGTGTACAATATACCCGAACAACCCCTCTAGATAAAGTAGTAGTTCCCTTCCAAAAATATCCGAACCTATGAGTATCCCCTTTCGCTCTTTTAAAAACATTTTCGAAGAGCTAACTTATTCTTGAAAAAATATATAGATAGTGTACGAAGTGTTTCTTTAAATGGTTGGTTATCATAAAAAAGGCCCCTGATTGGATCCGAAGCGGTTCTTTTTGGATATAAAAAGCCAGCAGTCAAATTTTTTGAAATCTAACACGTGTCACACTTTGATTCGACCTCTCAGACATTTTTCTTCCTTGAGACTTGCACCTATTTTTCAAAAAGTAATTGGAGTAGGCTTAATAGCCCATAATCATTGTTTAAACCGTTTCACCTCTTTCAGAGGAAATACTCTAGTAGTTTTTAGTTCTATTTAAACCCATTTTACCGTTGTTTTTTTATAATCAGAATCAGTTTTTAGAGAGAGAAAGTTTGATATTGTAGAGAGAGAAAACTTGAGTTTGTGATTTTGATCTATATCCAGGGAGTTATATGTTCAGAAGCATTAAACCATACTGGCCAATCCCCTGCAAATCCGGACACCATGCGCATCCATAATGAGGCCACACAAACTGAAAAAGAGGCCATAAGTGCTAAATCGATCGAACAACGGTTGACCATAATGGAAGAAAATGTGGAAGATAGTGGGGATGATACCCCACTGGAGACATCCAGACAGACTGAACTATACCAGATCGATCTACTAGGAAAAAAACAGGATTGCCTAACACCGAGTCACTCCCAATGTTTAGAGGGGAAAGTTAGGTCAAATCTTCGCAAGTTCAATGTGAAATATTTGTTGGCCCTTCAAAAAATTAAATATGTGTATACACACACCGCCGAACTAGATCGGATAAGGATAAAGTAGGGCTTCCCAGAATTTATTAAGGTTAAGATTCCAATTAAATTGGAGACTCCTATGGATTGCAAGGTAAATAAACTGGTGGTATACACCGAAGTGCTAAACTGGGGATTTCGTTTCCCTTTGGACCCAGAAATTGTTCGGTACTTTCATCTAATCAACCTTTTCCCAAGCCAGCTGAGTCCGAACGCCTGGTATACTCTACTAGCCAACATTGTTATGTCCAGGTTATCAAAGATCCCAATTCCCATGGAGCAATTTGTTGTTGTGGCTGATTTATATTGGAATCATCTAATTCCATTTTATCACTACAACCCGAGGAACGATTACAAAGTAGTAAATGATTTGTTGGAGGCTGAGAAACTTTGGAGGACTTAGTTTCTGTTTATAAGTGGGGACTGGGAAAATGGTAAAAATATTAATTACCAAACAAATCTAGGTCAACTGACTAGGTATTGGAGGAGCTCAGGTAATACTTGCTAGGATCTCCTCGTATATTTAAATTCTATGTTGTTTATACACTAATTATTGTGTCTCTTTACAGTACTTTCAAAAATGTTTTCTGAGAACTTGGAGGCATGAAAAGTTATATTTGCCAAATTACATCAATGGGTACGGATAATTGGGGGCTTGGCTTTCGTAACTGTTTCACCTCGAGAAACATGTTGAGGGCTCACCTGCGGAACATCACTGGAAGTAGAGACTTCTCCTAGGAACAACTGGCCACCCCCCTCCAGCAGACGCTATACTTAAAAGGACAGAAGAAAATGATGGAAAGCTTTACTAACTAGTCCGAAGTAAGGCTCCTAGCCATCTAGACAAAATATAGAAGAAGAACAAGAAAAAAAACTGAAATCGACCCATCTCACGCGAATCCCGAAGGAGCCAATTCAGAGAATCATGAAGGGATAAACGTTATCTTGTTAGAAGTGGTGGCTGCAATAGTTAAGGAATCCTGGGAATCAGATCAGCCGCTTTAGGTTAACAGAAAAAGTCACAATAGGCCCAAGGAAGGTGACGACCGAAGAGCCAGAAAGAAGAACAAGAGTAACCTAGGGCTAGAGGTAATTCTCCGCCCTCTGGTCGACAATCCTTCTCTTCCAACTGATTTTCCTCCACAGGTAGAGGCACCAGCCGACCCTCCTTCTCTGATGTTACCCACAGCTAACCAACCATCTATTGAACGAGAGGTCAACCTAGATGAGTTTCGCAATATGTATTTTAGGATCTTGACAAGGATGACTTTGTTGGGTCATTTCCTCAGGCCACAATCGCCAACACTGTCACTTATAATGGTGAATCTTTCGAGGTATCAAGCGAGCAAGATACCATAGGCCATGCAGTCTTGGGATTTATTAGGCCAATAGTAGATCTGGAAAGGCAGGTCAGGGAACAGGCTGAGAACATCGACTCTCGTACCATAGAAAATCAAAACTTGAGAGACTCTATTTCATCCGAACAGTTGAAAGTAGAAAATTTGAGTAAAGATAGAGATGAGCTGAAATCTGAGTTGCAAGAGACTAATACTGCCCAAGAAAATCTTCAAACCAAACTCTCCAAACTAGAAACTACCACTTCTACCACGATCAAGTCTTTGCAGGAACAACACACCACCAACTCAAACACCATCAACACTTTATCCGAAGAGAAAGAGAATCTAGCGAAACTTCTTAAAGAGAAGGAAGAAGGAAATATCCTATTAAAGAAGAACCAAGCTCAAGAGATAGCTCAACGATAGAGAAGTATGCTGCCTGTGTTTTGGATTCCTTGGAAAAACGAGACCAGTGGTTAAGTCGGACATGGGTCTGCTATTCCATGAGAACTTTCCAAAGATGAACCTTGGACCTTTGTGGAAATAGGTACCATACGAGGATATACCTTTTCACACCATGCCAGATGGTGATAAACATGGTTATTGAAGTGAAGATGACTCTGACGAAGGAACCGGTGAAAGTTCAAGTGCTGATACTAAGAGTTCCATTGACGATATAGGTAAGGAAAAAATCGAGGGGACGAAGCCCAAATATTTACATTGAAGTATGACAAAGTAAATATTTATAATACAAATTTATTATAAATACAACCTGAGATGCTCAATGTTCCATGGATGCTTCAAAATGTTGCCCTATTTGTCTTGAAGTCTATATGTCCATGGATTGATTCTTTCACATACCGTATAGATGCCTTCCCAATTCGGAGCCAACTCCCCGAATTGCTTTTCTTTGGTGTGTAAAAAGACATTTCTTAATACTTTGTCTCCTAATTGAAAATATTTTCTCTTTACTTTGGATGGATATCTACTTCTCATTAAACCCATATAGTGTGTCGATCTTAAATATGCCTTAACTCTTTTTTCTTTAATAAAATCCAAATGATTCCAAACTGCCATATCATTAGCCTGTTCGGAATAACTTTTGATGAGTCCGAATTCAGCATGCTCCCCGAACAAGGGCAAATCGGTCTAGTTTCTCCGAATACCGGACAGGTTGCATGGACAGGGATCGAACAGGTCACTTGGACCGGACAGATTTCTGTGAACACTGTGAACTTAAAGCTGTTCGAACTATGACAAAAGTACTAAAAAACCTAAACACTTCTTGACTAAGCTACTTGCTCTCCTACTTAGAGCTCATGGGTCTTTGAACATGACCCGAGTCCATTAAATATGACCCGAAAGCCCATAAGGGCCCAAACATTACACTATAAATACCCAACCACCCGCATTAACTATGGGTAATGAGAATTAACTGCTACCAAGCTGCTTAATCATCTCTCTACTCTCTACTCTAACCGTTAAACACCCACATACCACCGTTAAACACCTACACACCACCTTAAAACTACACTTGAAATTACCAACCTACCCTCAGGAAATTATTATCCTCACCAAATTGGCGACCACAGTGGGAGCACGAAGGTGCCTGAATCAAGCATTCAAAACCAGCCAAGAAGATCTGTCCAAATGAATCAGGACAATCCAGAGCTTCCACCAGCTTTGCTCGAAGTGGTGGAAGAGAACGATGAGTACACTGTCCAAGAGCGCGACAGGTTAAAGCTTGAAATAGAAGCTCTGAGGGCTGAAAAGGCCAAGATGGGCGTGCAAGAAAAATCCAAGGCATCGGTTGTTCATCACACCAATAACCCCAGAGAGCATGAGGCTTCCAAAACTCATGTGAGCACCAAAAAGACTCATGCTAGTTCTAAAAAGTCTCACCGGTCCAAGCCTGTGGAGAGTTCTGACTCGAGCTCAGAATCTTCGGGTAGCTCTTCGGACAGTGAGGGAAATGAAAAATCCTTGTCCTCTAGCAGCGATGAGGGTCGAACCAAGAAAAAGCAAAAGCAGGTTAAGAAATATTCAAGAAAAAGAGACCACCATGGAAGAATGAAAAGGCATATTGGAAATGGGTCATCTCACCACCGGAGGTATACAGACAAGATGCTGATGGATCCCTTTGCCTTCCACGATGAACCAGGTATCTTTGCAACTCCCAATGAGGATACTGTGTTCAGTCGTGGAAGGAATTGGAGGCAGTCTCCACTATCTTCTAAAATCCTGTCCGGAAACCTCCCCGAGAGGTTTGACAGCATTAAAATGGAGAAGTACGATGGCAGTACTGATCCGGACAACCATCTGGAGCAATTCAAGAACTTCATGATGAACTTTGATGATGATGATAAACTGCTTTGTAGAGCATTCTCCCAGTCATTTACGGGGAGTGCTCTGAAATGGTACAACAGCCTGCCTCAAGGTTGTATTAAAGATTTCGATACCTTTTGGGTGACTTTTCGAAGGCAGTTGGTAGGGAGTAAAGAGCTGAAGGGCAATGGAGACACCATAATCCATTGTGCCCAGGAACCAAATGAGTCTTTGAAAGAGTACATAAGTCGTTTTGTGAACACAAAGAATGGGTTGGCTGATTGCTTCGAACAAGTGACAATAACATCCCTAAGGCAAGGTTTGAACCCAGGCAATCTGGCTGATTCAGTAACCAGAAAGAAGGCTATGACGTGGGGAGGGTTGCTTAATCAGGTTGGAAAACAAATAAACGTCGATGAAACCAAGAAAACCAGGGTGTACAGGCAGGTAAGATCCACCCCAGTGGCACCAACTCCAAATCAGAATCAGTCCGGGAACAAAGCAAGAGAAACTGGACAGGGGCATGGTAGGGCAAAAGCTCAGTCTCAGCCAGCTGCTCCTGCTCAAAGTCAACAATCCAGAAACAAGAGGGGGCCATGGGTCCAACCGGAGTGGTTCGCAGAATTAAAAGAAAGCCTGGCCACTATCTTTGATAAAACAAAGGATGAGGTGCATTACCGGAGACCGGCAACATTGCAGTCTCCCAGAGAACATCGCAACAACTCTTTTTGCCAATATCATAATGATATTGGTCATACCACTGATGATTGCATAGCATTGAAGCAAGAGGTTTAAAACTTGATTGAAAGGGGGAAGCTGAGAGCTTACATTAAAAGAAGAGGAAGCAACAGGCCTGATAATACTCACCGGGTTGGTCCGAGTAATGCTGCCCCGGAGGGGGCCATGGTTATTGTTGAAAGATTTGATGTGGAATCTGAGTACTTGGACCTTGATCCAACTTGGAACAGAGTGGGTACTATTGAGGAATGTGCTAGATCGGTCTTCGTGCTCATTAAGTTTTTCGAGTCACTCACAATTTTTGGGGGAGACACTATGACAGCTCCTACTGCTTCTTCAAGGAAGAGGCATGTTCATACCTTGGCCAGCCAGTTGAAAGGAGGCATGACATCCTATCAGTCACCGAACTCTTTCCTTTTCATTGTGTTCGATGAGGATGATTTAAGAAACATTGCGGGCCCTCATGAGGATGCTGTTGTCATAGGAGCCTCTACAGGGGGCAATGACGTACGTCGAATCTTGGTGGATACTGGAAGCTCAGCCAATATCCTTTTCCTGACCACTTACAAGAAAATGAAAAATCCAGCTGTAATTCAGAATTCGGACAGGTCAATCGTGGGCTTCACGGACAGCTCAGCAGATGTGATCGGGGAGTTCGAAGAGGAGGTGTTATTGGGCAAGGGCCCTTTCAAGAAAATGGTGAGAATACTCTTTATCGTGGTGGATTTTCCCACTTGTTATAATGCCATTCTAGGGAGGTCTTGGCTCTCTAGAATGCATGCAGTGGCCTCAACAGTCCACCAGTGCCTGAAGTATGCTGTTCAGGGGCAGGTTGGAGTTGTCCGGAGCAGCCAAAAGATTGCAAGAGAGTGCTATGCTACTGCCTTGGCTCCTCGAACGCTGGGGGAAGTTCGTATTAATGAACAATAGCAGTTTGAGGGCCTTTCTGGGGGTGAGGGTGAAATCGATGACCCCAGAGAGACCCCTGGAATATTGATACCTATCGAAGAGGTTGCTATGCACTGTCTGGAAGATGGTAAAAGTGTCAAGATAGGGTCCAAGATGCCACCATTGTTGAAAGAAGAAATCTTGAAGTTTTTGAAAGACCATCAGCACGTTTTTGCTTGGTGCAATGCTGATGTAACTGGGGTTCCATCAGAGGTGATATCCCACCACTTATCCGTCCGGAGAGATGTAGCTCCAGTAGTTCAAAAAAGAAGAGCTTTTTCCAAAGAAAAGGTTGATGTCATTGTACAAGAGGTTGACAGACTCACAAAGATGGGGCACATTAAGGAATCTCAGTACCCTTTGTGGACTGCCAATCCTGTCCTGGTGAAAAAGAAGAATGACAAGTGGCGCATGTGCATTGACTTCACAGACCTTAATAGAGCTTGCCCAAAAGACTTGTATCCGGTCCCCCAGATAGATCAGTTAGTAGACTCTACCTCTGGGAACAAGTTGCTTTCCTTTATGGATGCCTTCTCCGGGTACAATCAGATTCAAGTAGATCCAAAAGATCAAGAGCATACCACGTTTGTCACTGACATGGGTCTACATTGCTACAAGGTGATGCCATTTGGTTTAAAAAATGCTGGGGCTACTTATCAGAGGTTAGTCAACAAGGCATTTGCAGATCAAATTGGAAGAAATATGGAAGTATACATTGACGATATGATGGTGAAAAGTGTGGATGAGCAGTTGCACTTGTCCGATCTCCAAGAAAATTTTGCCAACTTGGTAAAAGTGAATTTGAAATTAAACCCTGAAAAGTGTGTCTTCGGAGTGCAGTCCGGGAAGTTTCTAGGGTACATCATAAGTGAACATGGAATACAACCTGATCCGGACCAGCTCAATGCTCTATTCCAAATGGAGCCTCCTCGAAACATTAAAGAAGTGCAGCGATTAACGGGGAGATTAGCTGCCTTAAACAGATTCATCTCGAGGTCTTCAGACATATGTGCTCCTTTCTTTCAAACTTTGAAGGGTACGAAGGGGTTCGAGTGGACCCCACAGTGTGATGAGGCTTTCAATGAAATCAAGAAACATCTTTCCTCTCCCAAAACTTTGTTCAAACCAATCGACGGGGAGACTCTCTTCGTTTATTTGGCAGTTTCAAGTTGTGCCATCAGTGCTGTGCTGGTAAGAGAGTTTGGTGGACATCCCCATCTAGTGTATTACATCAGCAAAAGCTTGATTGGTGCAGAGAGGCGTTATTTGAAACTCGAAAAGTTGGCATTAGCCCTGGTGATAGCTGCAAGGAAAATGAGGCCTTATTTCCAGGCTCATCCTATCATCGTCCGGACCTCTTTCCCCTTAAAGAATGTCCTTCAGAAGGCAGACATTTCGAGCAAAATGACTAAGTGGTCAGTAGAATTGGGGGACTTCGACATAGACTTTGCTCTCCGGACAGCAGTTAAAGCCCAAGCTGTGGTTGATTTCCTGGTTGAATTCCACTCCGATAGGGATTCGGAGCAAGCTACTGATATAAAAGATAAGAAAATGTGGATCGTTCGAACAGACGGTGGATCTAGCACTATGGGATGCGGTGCAGGAATATGTTTAAATTCCCCATATGGGGACA
This sequence comes from Limnanthes douglasii subsp. nivea, assembly GCA_036936605.1. NCBI lineage: Eukaryota > Viridiplantae > Streptophyta > Magnoliopsida > Brassicales > Limnanthaceae > Limnanthes > Limnanthes douglasii. Next base: position 76,752,341 of record JAUPFV010000004.1, read on the forward strand.
GCATGTACCAGGCTATTTGTTTTTCTTTCAGGGCATCCAATAACGAGTCCGAATACGAAGCAGCTATAGCTGGGTTAAAGTTAGCCTACATCTGTGGGGCTAAGAGGGTCAAGCTGCTAAGTGAATCCCAATTGCTTGTCCATCATGCCTTAGGCCAATCTGAGGCTAGAAAGGAGCAACTTGTAAAGTATTTATTCCTCCTAAAAAATGAAGCGCTGAAATTTAAAGTTGTTGTCTATGAGCACATTCCCCGGGCAGAAAATGAGCTAGCAGACTCATTAGCAACTATAGCATATACGGAGTCATACCCATGGATCCATGTGCTTGAAAGCCCTTCAATTCAACTTGGTAAGGGTGAAGAAGAGGAAATTTTTGAAATACAAGTGAAACAACCTCAAGATTGGAGGTTTCCTCTCCTACAATATCTCTCCGATGGTGTCCTGCCACCAGATAAGTCACTAGCCAGAACGTTGAAACACAAAGCTCGTGGTTTTATCGTATTAAGAGAAGTATTGTACAAAAAGTCCTACAGTAAACCTCTCTTACGTTGTTTGGGGGATGATGAATCACAAGTAGTCCTCTCCGAATTGCATGATGGTGAGGGGTCAGCCCATTGTGGGTTTAGAGCTTTAACCAGAAGAGTATTACTCTCCGGATACTATTGGCCATCAATCATGAAAGATGCTAAGGAATTAGTGAGGAAGTGTGACCCATGCCAAAGGTACAGCAATGAAATTCATGTACCAGCCATTCCTATAGAGTCAATTTCTGAGCCCATTCCCTTTGCTCGATGAGGGTTGGATCTAGTAGGGCCTCTCCCCGTGGCGTCCGGAGGGCGAAAAACTATAATTGTGGCCATAGACTACTTCTCGAAGTGGATAGAAGCTGCCCCCCTGGCAGGGACAACGTCAAAAGCTGTTATAAAATTCATTCTATCCAACATATGCTGCAGATTTGGTGTCCCACATAAAATAACAACAGACAACGGGCCACAGTTCGACAATAGAGAAATGGAAAGCTTCTGTGCTTCAAGGGGTATACAACATTGCTTTTCTTCACCTTTCCATCCACAAGCAAATGGGAAAGTTGAAGTTGCCAATAGAACTATCCTGTCCGGTTTAAAAAAGAATTTGGAAGGGGCTGTTGGGAAGTGGTCTAGTTATTTACAAGAAGTCTTGTGGGCCTACCAGACAACACCTGGGGCTGCAACACAAGAATCGCCCTTCGCCTTGGTCTATGGGATGGATGCAGTAGCCCCCATAGAGAAGACACTCCCTTCCTTTCATGTTCACAACTTCTCAGGATACGCTAATGAGATGGCAATCAGAAATCAACTTGATTTGATAGAAGAAAGACGGGTTAAATCTCGCCTTAGAGTTGCACACTATCAGGGCTTGATGAGAAGCAGGTTTGCTTCTAAAATTAAAAGAAGAGATTTCCAACCAGGGGACAAAGTATTAAGGAAGGTCTTCTTACACACTAAAGAAAAGCTCTTCGGAAAGCTGGCCCCGACCTGGGAGGGTCCGTATATTGTGGTTTAAAGAATCAAGCCTGGAACTTATTGGTTGGAAGACAAAGATGGCAGGGTTCTAACTCACCCTTGGAATATTGAGCATCTTTGGATGTACTTGGAATAACACTTGTGTAAATATTTACTTGTTTGAACTTCCATGTAAATATTTGGGGGCATACTCTTTCCTCCCTGGTGGCACGGGGAGGTTTTAGTGAGGTGTCCGGATGGTTGAATAAAATTCGATGCCTTCTTCAAAATTTTCTAAGTATTTTCAAAGTTCTATCTCTTGTTATACTACCCGGACTGAAAGATCTAAGGGCTATTTAAACTCTAGCCAGAGAATTTAAACACTCTCACAATGCAATAACTAAAAGCTACTTAAACTCTAACTATCTAAACTAAGACAAACAATGAAAGAAGATGATGATTGTGCAAAACAGAAATATTCATTGAGCAACTTAAAATTGCCTTGGCCTTCCAAGGACTTTCGAATAAGTCAGGATACAACACAAAAAATCTGTCCGAACAAATACCGGACACCACTACAAAAAGAGTGCCTTGGCCTTCCAAGGACTTTAGTTTGAATAAAAGATAAACCAAGTAAAGCATAAATTAAGATTGAGCCTTTGAAGATGGCTCCCCTTCATCTGCTTTCTTACCCTTAGAGTCGCTCCCCCCTTCGACTACCTTCTTGCCTTTGGGATCATTCTCCTCTTCACCTGGGCTCTCTCCGGTCCTCTCTTCATCATCAGATGAAGACCCACTGGAAATTCCATCCTCTTCGACCATTGTATAATATGGAAGGTCATCATCATCCACATAGAGCCATAAGTCCCCCAGGGTCCTCTTCAGAAATTTTTCATGAAAAAAGGAGAACCATATCAGACTTCACCCTTTGAATCAATAACTCTTCGCTTTTAATCATCTCCCTGGCATAGGCATTGATCTTGGCGTTGATTGTGGCCTCTTGGTCCCTTAACAAAGCAGTTTTCTCCTCAGCAGCCTGGGTCACTGCATTTTCTAGAGCAATCTTGTCAGTAGTCAAGTTGGTGATAATCTTCTCCTTTGCAGTAGTTTCTCCCCTTGAGGCTGTAAGGTCCTTCTCCATACCGGACAGCTTCTCCCGAAGATCTTTTATGGTTTCTTCTAGGGTGGCAACTTTTGTGTTGCTTTCATCTTGATTCCTCTTCAGCTCCTCATTTGCTTCCTTAAGCAAATCAGCATTGGTAGTAGCAGTGCGGAAGTCTTCGGACAGCTTTTCCTTCTCAGACTTGAGGTCTTTGATGGTGTCTACTTGACTCCGGACTTGTCTCTCCAGTGTAAGAACTGGCTGCACATTGCTAAGCAAAGAATGGGCTATGGTGTCCTTTTCACTAGAAACGATGAAAGTCTTACCATTGAAGTTGACCGTGTTGGAGCTGCTCGGAGGGATGTAAGGCCCTGCGAACTCGTCTCTGGGGAGGCCAAGGAAGTACTCACCAAGCCCAGCCAGACCAGTGATGTCCACTTCATCGAGGTTGAGCTCTCCCCCCTCTACCTCATCGGTATGAAAGTCCCTTGGGATCTCTTCGGCCAGCGTTGGGTCGGAGGGGTCAGTGGGGAAAGAAGGCTCCGGATCCCGGAGAGCAAGCTCATCTCCTTGGGAAGTCTTTTTCTTCTTGGCTTCCCGGTCAGCGCCTTCACCCACTTTCTTGCGAGTCCTCTTGGGAGCCCTTGGAGGTTTTGGGAGGTCTACTTCCTGCCTTTCGGTCTCTTGCTCCACCACTTGCAAGAGGGCTGCATCAATTTGAACCTGGGCCGGCCCCTCTGGGTCTGTTGGGGCATCCTTCTCAGCATCGCTCGCCACCTTTTTGCCTTTTCTCCTGCCTTTCATTTTGCTTGGGGCTTTGGCCCGGGCAGGCAGGTAGAGTGTCCCATCTAGTTCGTGGGACCTCCTAAGCACAATGTCTTCAGGAGGCTGGGTGGTGAGCTCCTCCCAAGATAGGTCTCTCCGGCCTGTGGTGTTCCACAGGTGAGACCTTGCTAGATTTCCAGGGGTGAAGGCTTTGTGGAATCGATTCTCCCAGTTCTCTGCGGCCCAAGCATTGATTTTGCCACAGGTAACCTGTCCGGCCTTCAAATAATCCCCGAACTCCTTTGACAGCTCTGTTAAAACAAAAGAAAGATTAGTTAATTTAAACCAACTTAAAGAAGGAAGAAATGGACAAAGAGTTAAAGTAAGAAACTTACGGTCACTTCTCCACCTACTCCTGAGGAGGCTTGGGTTCTCTTCGGCCTTGATCTTTTTGCCGTTCTCCCAAGCGCCACTGACGAACAGAAATTGGCTCCTCCATTTGCTCTCTGACTCCAAGAGATCATCAACAACATTGAGATCATTCCCCACATTGAAGTGGTAGAAGGGGAATTGGTGATGCTTGCAAAGGTTGGCCATCGCTGCGAACTCTTCCATAGGGAGAGGGATCCCGGACAGCTTAGATGCCATGATACATGACATCAGAGTGTACCAGCCATTAGAGCTCAGCAGGCTCGGGCAGAGCTTCACCAGGTGGAAGTATCGAACGATCTCCGGGTCCAGTGGGAACCTGAGTCCCCAATTAAATAGCTCTGTAAAAAAGACTATTTCATTCCTCTTGCAATCCATAGGGGTCTCCGGATCTATGGGGATCCTTATCTTTACATTTTCTGGGATCCCCCATTTTGTGCGCATTCGACCCAGGTCAGAAGTATGGATGAATGCATACTTGGTCTTCTGTAAGGCCAAGAGATACTTGAGCTCAACTCTGTGGAAACACGGCCCCACCTTCTCTTCAAGACACTCCGGCAGGTCCGAATGCCTCAAGTATAGTTTTTCCTTGCCTTTTTTGGCAGCAGCAGCATTTTCAGTCTGGCCGGAGGACTCAGACTCAAAAGGGACCTCTTCAGCAGAGTCCTCCATTCTTTCCTCCATAATTGTTGGGGGAATGTCTGTGGTAGTGGTCCGGGGAGGGTTAAAGCTTGGCTCAGCCTGGCTACCGGACTGCTGGCCTTCTGTGTTTCTTTGACTTCTTATCTCAGGCTGGGGCTCAGAGGCAGAAGTCTCTCTTGGAGGTACCGGACTGCTGGCATCCGGACCAGATGGCCTTTCCCGGGGAGCACTTATGGGCACTCCAGAACCAGAGCCACTGTTTTTTGCCCCCGATTTGGAGGGAGTATTCTCGGAAGCTAGCCCTTTGACTAGCCGGCTTGACCTTTTAACCACCAGCTTCTCCGGAGAGTGCTCTTTGTCGGACCCCATTGCAATAAAAGGTGAAGTTTTCCTAACGCTTGTAACTGTGACTCCTGGCTCAACAGCAGGTACTGACTCCTGAACTGAGGAACCAGAGACTATGGGCAAAAGGGTGGATTGAAAGAGTTTTTTGGGCCTAGTACCTTTGGAGGAAGATGAGCCTCGATCTGACCCAGTAACAGAGGCGACTGGTTTATCAACGGGTGATGAAGGTAGCCCTGCTGCTATTCGTCTCTCCTTCTCAACTTTTTGTGCTCTTTCCAACTCCGAAAGATTGAGCCACCCACCTTTGATCAGTGCTGTTCTTGCTGTAAACATAAACTACCCAGAAAACCTTTGCTTTAGAGAGAGAAAGCTCTGAGTAAAATTGCAGAGTGAATGTGAAAGAGATGGTAAAACAGTAGAAAATGAGTTTGAATTTATAGTAAATCTGAAAAAAGGAGTTGATTCCTAGGAGAACTCGAAAAGTTTGGCAATGATTAAAAGACAGCGCTGATGTCACTACTTGTAATTAAAGAGGTTACTTGTTGAAGAAGGTGGTGCGAAATTCAAGGTGAAAAAACGGCTGGAATAACCAATCAGAGAGCGACACGTGTCCCACTAACTCTGACAAAAACCGTTTTGAATTTGTGAAAGCTTAATCTGTCCGTGTATACCCATAGATCTGTCCGGGTTGAAAACCACTTCTGACGTCGGACTGTTTTTCAGTTCTTTGACAAGAATACTTGCTCAAACACCTAAAAAATGGGCTCCAGATGAGTCCGAATTCAGCATGCTCCCCGAACAAGGGAAAATCGGTCTAGTCTCTCCGAATACCGGACATGTTGCATGGACAGGGATGGAACAGGTCACTTGGACCGGACAGATTTCTGTGAACACTGTGAACTTAAAGCTGTTCGAACTATGACAAAAGTCCTAAAAAACCTAAACACTTCTTGACTAAGCTACTTGCTCTCCTACTTAGAGCTCATGGGTCTTTGAACATGACCCGGGTCCATTAAACATGACCCGAAAGCCCATAAGGGCCCAAACATTACACTATAAATACCCAACCACCCGCATTAACTATGGGTAATGAGAATTAACTGCTACCAAGCTGCTTAATCATCTCTTTACTCTCTACTCTAACCGTTAAACACCCACATACCACCGTTAAACATCCACACACCACCTTAAAACTACACTTGAAATTACCAGCCTACCCTCAGGCAATTATTATCCTCACCAACTTTGAATCCTGAATGATGGGAAAGTAACTTCTATGGGTATGATTTCATCCATCCCATAAACAAGGGAAAAATGAGACTTTTGGGTTGACGTCTGTGGATTAGTTCGGTAGGCCCACAATACTTCTTGCAAGTAACTCGGCCAGTAGGTCATTCTAGATTCTTTTTTAACCCTGTCAAAATTCTCCGATTAGCCACTTCAACTTGCCCATTAGCTTGCGGGTGAAAAGGGAATAAAAACAGTGTTGAATTCCTCTGGAAATGCAAAATGCCTCAATATCAACATTATCAAATTTGGGGCCCATTGTTTGTGGTAATTCGTCGAGGAATTCCAAATCGAGAGTATATATTGGACATAACAAATTTTATAACCGCCTTAGAAGTGGTTCCAACTAGTGGTGCAGCTTCTATCCACTTGGAGAAATAATCAAGTGCACTATTATCGTTCAATAACCTTCGATGCCATGAGGAGAGGTCCAACTAAGTCCAAACCCCATCTGTCAAACGATATGGGCTCAGATATTGACTCCATAGGTACTGTAGGCGCATGGATTTCATTCCCATATCTTTGGTAAGGGTCACACCTCCGAACCATATCCTTTGTATCTGCCATGATGGTAGGACAATAGTATCATGCTAGAAAAACTCTCATGGTTAAGGCTTTGTAGCCATATTATGTTGATCCTTCTCCATCATGCAACTTGGATAGAAAACTTTGAGATTCTTCAAACCCTAAACAATAGAGGAGTGTCCTGCTGAAATAATTTTTTTTCTAGAGAACTTCCCTTTATACTAAGAAACCACGAGCCTTATACTTGATCTTTTTAGCTAAGGCTTTGTCTGAAGGTAAAACTCTATTGGAAATAAACTGATGTATTTCAAACCTCCAATCTTTTGTTTGTGTGGCAGTCACACTTAAACTCTCTTCAAACTTGGCAAGGAAATTTGGAGGCGTGGGTACAGGACCCTCTACATGTAAGACCGATTGCTCATGCAATTTGGGATTCTCATTTTGGTCATTCACTCTCTTTCCCTTAAATTGAACTTATGGAGGGACATTCTTGCACAATGATCCATGGGTAGGATTCAGAATAAGCTATATTGGCTAAAGAATCTGTCATAGTATTTTCCTATCTAGGGATATATTCATATCAGACATTTTAAAACCCCATAACAGCTTCCCTTAGTACTTGCAGGTACTTTACCAACTGATATTTTTTGGTTTCAGATAGCCCTTGAGCCTGGTTGATAAGAAACTGGGAGTCGCTTACTAACCAGACTCTCTTTGCTCCACATATTTGAGCTAACCTTAACTCAACAATGGCCGCTTTATATTCTGACTTGTTATTAGATTCCATGAAGCCAAAACATACCGCCTGATGCATGGTATCACCATAAGGGGAGGTTAAACAAATTCCAGGCCATATCCCATTGTACTAGAGCCACCATCAGTTCAGACTATCCACTTCTTTTTTTCTCGTAAGGCCTTTTAGTATGAAATTCTACCAAGAAATCAGCTATAGCTCGAGCCTTAATTGCAGTCCTAGGTGAAAAATATATATCATAATCTCCGAGCTCAACTGACCACTTAGTCATTCTTCATGATACGTCAAATTTTTGGAGAACATTTTTTAAGGGGAAAGATGTTTAAACCGTAATTGAATTTTCTTGAAAGTATGACCTCATTTTCATGGCTAATATTACTAATGCCAATGCTAATTTTTCTAACTTTAAATACCTTTTTTTCTGCTTCCAGAAAATTCTTGCTTATGTAATAAACCAAGCAGGGGTAATACTTCCTTTAAGAGAACGACACTTAGGGCATAGTTCGATACAACCAACTACATGAAAAGTTTCTCCTATTGGATAGGTTTGAACAATATCTTAGGTGAAGACAAATGTTTTTTTTATTTCAAGAAAGACTTGATCACACTAGGGAGACCAATTAAAATCTTTAGCATTCCTCAAAAATTGAAAAAATTGAGCACACTTGTCCGATGACCTTGAAATAAATCCGTTCAACGCAGCTAACCGCCCGGTTAACCTCTGGACTTGTTTAGTACTATGAGAAGGATCCATAGCCAATAAAGCGTTTAACTGATCCGGATTGGTCTGAATCCTTTTCTCACTTATGACATACCCCATAAACTTGTTAGATCAGACCCCAGAGACACACTTTTCTGTGTTTAACTTTAGGTTGATGGTTTCCAAGTTAGAAAAAGTCTCTTGAATATCGAATATGTGTTCTTCCTCTTCGAGGCTCTTTACCATCATATGATTTATATATAATTCCATGTTTCTGCCAATCTGGCCAACAAATGTCTTATTTACCAATCATTGATAAGTAGCTCCAATGTTCTTTAACTCAAAAGGAATAACTTTATAACAATGAAGCCCTCTATCAGTAATAAAAGTAATGTGATCCTAATCATTCAGATCTACTTGTATCTGATTGTACCCTGAAAAGGAATCCATGAAGGATAACAACTTGTTCTTTGGTGTAGAGTCTACTAATTGATCTATCTGAGGCACAAGAAAAGTATCTTTAGGACATGCCCGGTTAAGATGAGTAAATTCAATACACATGGACCATTTACTACTCTTTTTCTTGACTAACACATGGTTAACAATCCACAACGGGTATTGAGATTATTTGATGTGACCCATCTTGGTCAACTGATATATTCTTTAGTGACTCATTTTGGTTCTTGGGCACAATGAATAATTGTGTCACCATTTTCTTTAAGCTCTTTGCTTCCAACAAATTTCCTTTAAAAGGCAACGCAGAATATATCAAAGTTCTTTATAGATCCTTGAGGAAGACTATTGTACCATTAAAGGACACTTATTTTAAAGTTTTGTGAATGCCCTGCATAAAAGCTTGTCATCATCATCAAAGTTCATCATAAAATTCTTAAATTGTTCGAGATGATTGTCTGAATCTTTACTTCCATCATACTTTTCCATCTTAGAACTATCAAACCTTTTAGGAAGATTTCCGGAGAGTATTTAATGACAAAGTTAATTTCCTCCAATTTTAACTACGACTAAACATGGTATCTTCATCAGAAGTAAAAAATATGCATGGTTTGGATTGTAAGGCAAATGGATCAATCAACAAATGATCAATATGCTGATCAACTGAACCCTTCATTTTCCCTAATACTTTTTGAGTCTGCCATGCACATCTCTTTTTCTTGAAAGGTTCTTGGTTAGCCTTAATTTCTTTTTCAACCGACATTCATCATTACTGGATGCGACTGATTCCTCAAGCTCCGAATTGTTAGATGAACTGCTGGAAGACTCCGATGTGGAACTCTCCATTCATTTTGATTGATGTGTTTTCTTGGAGCTGAGATGAGTGTTTATGGACTGCTCATTCTCACCAGGATTATCAGTAGGGTATGGTGCTGATGTACCAGACTTTTCTTTAATTTATTTTTCTGCTTGTTTCTGAGCCCTTAAAGCCTCAATTTCAACCTTTAGTTGATCACATTCTTCTTGCATGGACTGTTTTTTATTGCCATTGTGATTTACATGAGACACAATAGTGTGCTCATTATTTTATTTTACCCCTTCCATCTCCGAAGGTGGAGTGTTATGTACATTCGGATCCATCCGAACTGTTGTATTTACTGATTTTAAATCTGAAATTCAGGCACCATTGTCTCCCATTGTGGTCGCCAATTTGGTATGGATACTTTATAGTCGGGGTATTTTAGAGAGTTTGTAAGTTGAATATTAGGATTTTGAGTAGTGAATGGTAAGAGAATGGAGGTTTCTGCTTGTATTTAATGTTATTTAAAAAGTTCAACCCATTAAATGAAGTTGGTTAGTGTATTTATATTGATTTTGTGACCCATGGGCTTTCCAGGTCGGATTCTGGATTCGGGTTAATCTTTAAAGCCCATACAATAAATAATATTAACACGCAATTGAGTCATGATTGACCAAGTCAGATTGTTCACGATAGGCTGTGTAAAATATATCTGAACAACCCCTCTGGATAAAGCAGTAGTACCCTTCCAAAAATATCCGAACCTATCAAACTAGAAAGATTGATCTTTTAAAATAATCTTTATTTTAGTCAATCAAACAATTCTCTTATGAAAATCATTGGTGCAACTTACATACTTCGTCATTAGGCTTCATGTAATGAATATTAAGATCGTGTTTTTCTGAATAGTAACATTTAACAATCTTGATATATGTTACTAATCAGTAATTATATTAATTGAGTATGATAGGTTACAATAGTCAATCGATCCAAAGGAAGATTAATATGTTTCTAACAATCATATGTAGATTCCAACCATAGCTAATAGTTTGTAGGAATTAGAAATTTATTTATGATATTTCAGTTTAAGTGCCTTATTATTGATATTATACTAACTATTTATTGCAATCTCTTTTAGTTTTGAGTTTAACTTAGTACGATATTATGAATTTCACAAGTTCAGTGAGAGGAATAAGTTTATAGTTATATGTTGATAATATATCCATTACTATAAATTATAATGACTTGTTACATATAACCAATAAATAAAAAAATTAAAAAAATTAAGTGTGAAGTTTTTGGTTGAGATGTCATATGTGTTGGGAACCAATATTCATCAAGAATACTTTTGATGACTCTATGGGTTTATCATAAATAATATACACTGAAAGAATACTAAAACATTATGGAATGGAAAAGAAAACTCTCTAATTTGGTTGAGTAAAATGAAAATAAGTCTGATAAGGGGATAATCATCACACGAAGAGAATAAACATGAATAGCCGAACAAGGAGCATAGCAGAAAACGTTATAAGCCAAGCTAGTTGCAAAGTAGGAAGGAAGTGAGAGAAGAATAGAACCAGTCATTCGATGGACTTCACCGAACAAGAAAAGGAACGACGAAGTCACGAAGAAGATAATCATACCCTTTCGAGGCCAGCGAATGCTGGACAGGAAGCGCACAGAGTACAAGGGAAACGATTGGAGAAGAGCTCAGTTTCTTGCACGGATAAAACCTATGTAAAACATTACCAAGAGGAGAAGAGAAGAACTAGAGAAGCGTTCTGGATATTAAGCAAGTAAGGAAAACCGAGCACATGAAGCTGACCGAGCACCTTGCATAACAAGAGATAATCAGAGTAGCGGTTTAAAGCCACGTTAGCAGAATTGGTTAAACTATTAATGTAGTGGCTATTAAATTAGGCTACATGATGTAAACGTAGTTAAAACATACATTTAGTGGAGTCAAAGAGTGGAGTAATGGGAGATAACAGTAATTGAGAATATAAATAAAGGGATAAAACCCTAGTTAATGTAACTTCTCTCTTCTTTGATAATACAATTTACTACTTGGTAGTTCACTTTGTTATTTCCCTTAACAAAGTCTTTGTAGGCAACATCTTAAGATTAAAGTGGAAATTTAAAAGATAAAAAAGATTTCAAAGTTTTGGCAATTGAAAATTTAATATATGCTTAAGTTGGTTTAAGATATGGTATAACATTCAAAATAAGAATCTGATTACCTGAGTATTTTAAGGATAAACCATGGTATAATAAGACTTGGATCAACCAATATATAATAAAACCTCATGGCATGTTGATATCAAAAAAATTAGAGAATTTAGGAGATCATAACTGTCATGATTTTATGGGTAAAATGGATGTTAGATCAAATTGTATGATTTCTAACTACATATTTTATGAGAATATAATTTATAGCATATTAAATAACATCCAATAAATAAATAAAATTAAATTATTTATACTCAACTAAATTAATATATAGCAAATAAGAACAAACTTAATTATTTAGTTAATGTTATAGGAAAGTAAAAAGTTTTATCTTTCCTTTTCCAATATTATTCTACTAAGGTTTCAATGTCAAAAGTCTTTCATGAACATAATATTTATGTGAGTGTTCTTAGTCTAAATGATATTCAGATTCAGTGAAATCTTGTTTGTAATCCAACTTTTGGTGCAAATTCAGCTTGCATTGATTTTAGTTTCAATTCGTATACGGTTAAGTCAAGACAATACAATGTTTATTTTTATTTTTGTATTTCTTGTACATTTTGTATAACTTAATGATCTTAATTTAGTCAAGTAGGACTGATAGAGGGGATAGTCGAAATAGAATCGAAGGCTGCAAGAACTCAAGAAAAGAAATGAAAAGAACATATATAAACCCTAGGTCCCTAACCTTAGATTAGAGTGAAAAAAGAGACTAAAAAAAATTCTCAGTTTTTATTCATCAAAGTCTGAAGGCAAAATAAGGTATAAGATGCTTTATATAGTTACTAGCCAAAACCCTAATCCCAAATAAAGGAAATTACATAAATGTCTTAAAATAAAACAAATAAATAAAAATAACGCGTAAATATAAAAATTGGTTTACGAAGGCTTTATCGGTCGAATTTGGGTATCAAACTTTATAACAAAGTCACAGTTTTAAAATTTGACGGGCTCGTTAAAATATTTGATTTGAGAACCTGTTTGACCCAATTACGATACCTGAGTGAGAAACCAGTTTGTCTGCAGTCTTTGCTACATCATCCTTCTCTGGTTGAGAATAATTTGACCTGGAATTCAAAACGACAAAATATTAAAAGAATTGTCTCTTTTAAAATAAATCTTTGTTGTCTTTCATCCTCACCAACCCATTTAATAAAAATAGTAACACCCTTGCACATGTAAAAGCTCACTTTTTGATACAGCTGCTTCACATCTGGTGGAGTACTAGCTGTATCTAGAGAAAAAGCTACAACGACCATCTTTACCAAGGAGCACAAAGACTTTCTAGCATTTAATATGCTGTACTTGAAACATGGTTCAAGAATCTGAGAAACGTGGGAGATGTAATTTCTGACAAACAAATGTGCTTTGCTTCTCTATAACGTTGTTCATCACATCCAAACTCTTGCAGAAATGTTGAATAGCCGAATAACCTTCACCTAACACAAAGACTGTTTGTCCGGTCTGAATGATACCACTATAAACCGTACCAAAAACATCAAATACACTACAATTTGGCTCAAGCAAGTGAACCGAGACCTTCTCACGACCTATCCTCAGGTTCTAATTGAAAATCATTTTTCATATATTAAAACACTACTATCTTTTTCTCTATTTATTTATTTTTTGATATTTTGACTTCCCTTTTTATTCTTAATCCTAGATCCTATTTTATTTTTAGGGTTCTTAGGGTCAGAGAAAGAATTATCAACCAAATATTTAACAACTTATTCAATACAAATTGAAATACGTTTTCTTTTATTATTTACCTTGTTGAAATAATGATAGACTTTTTTTGGTGTTATCCAATTGTCTTCATCTTTAACACTGATTTTACCCTCATCGTTATATAAATCATAAATCGGATCTCCCAATTTCGGCCAAGTTTCATCATAAATTTCACCATGGTGGTCAGCCTCATACTCATCAAATAGTGAATAGTCGAGTATCGGCAAACCCTCCATGTCACCAACAACTACTTGCTGAATCTCCTTTCTCTTTGGTTTTTCCAAATTGTAGCCATGGATGTGGTTGGATCCTGTAAAAAAGACATTCGCCTTTGAATTTCAGGTTGGAGTTTGAAATCCGGTGGTGGTCAACCTCTCAATATCTTCTATCAATTTTTTCATTTAATGTCACAACACATTCATCCGTTCACCCATTTGGCAAAATCGGTTTTCTATCTCCTCCTGATTGACCGGTTCTGCGATTGGAAGAATGGACTTCCAGCACATGCTTCTCTTTGGTGGCATATCTCCTTAACCCACGTCATAGGAGCTCTGTCGTTCTGATACCAACTGATAGATGTGATAATCAAAATAGAATGGACGACTGCAAAAAATCAAGAAAAGAAATGATAAGAGCAGATATAAACCCTAACCCTATATTAGACTGTAAAATGGACTGAAAGGATGAGATAAAATTCTTAATTTTTATTCGTCAAAGTCTGACGGTAAAATATGATATAAGATACTTTATATAGCAACTACCCAAAACCCTAATCCCAAATAAAGAAAATTGCATAAATGTCTTAAAATAAAATAAAATAATGCATAAATATAAACACTGGTTTTTGAAGGTTTTATCGGTCGAATTTGGATATCAAACTTGGTGATAAAGTCACATTTTTAAAATCTGACAGGCTTGTCAAAATCTTCGATTTGAGTACATGTTTGACCAAATTCTGATATTTAAGAGAAAAACCAGTCTGTCTGTATTCTTCGCTACATCAATGACAAGTTGGAAAATTCCAATTAGTGATTACGGGTCGTATCGTTTTCATGTTGCACTTTATGAGAAGTTAAATTTCATTTAGATGGTAGTTGTAAATATGATCATTATATGAACTGCTACACATATATAAGTTGTGATAATTCTTATTTAGTTTTTTGTTTGCGATCATCTAAAGTGATAATGTTTGTTAACAACAGTGTGATAATGTGAATAATTTGGTGGATACACTTCAATACATGAGATGTTCCAATTTGGACATTGTAAAGCTAACCTAATTAGAATGTATCATCCATGTAGATTTAGAGTATCGAAATAAAAATAATATTTTTATTTTCTTTTACGTGTCATTTATTAGAAGCTCTCATGTACTAAAAAACCTTAAACATAAGTCTATGTACTAAAACCCCTTAAACATAAGTCTATGTATATTGCTACCAAAATTCATAGAGTGCATATAGTCTATATTATTTTCAATTGCTATAGGACAACACATGATTAGGTTTTGTCCCCTCCTAAATTTGAGTATTCTAAGTGTTTCTCTCGTCTATAAAATAAAATCTAAATCCATGACCTAAATTCATCTTCGATCCCGAACCTTTGTTACGTCTTCATCTGATTTTAAGGTAAACACTTTTATGAGGTTCGTGTCGTTTTCAATATCAATTTTGATTTTCTCTCTCAATGTTAGGTATACTTTTATGAATCGATCTGAATTTTTCCTTAAAAATCGAACATATAAGTTTGTTACTAGTTTTGTCTCTCAACTTTAATCATACTGTTTATTTTACAAAAATAAACATAATCAATACATGACTAAAAAGGTAACTTGGTGCACATAGTCATGTCTTATTTGGTTAACGAGCTTCCCATGAATAGTATTTCTAACCAATAATAAATTAGTTTTCGATAATTAAAAAACCATAAGTTTTATTTAGATCTGAAAAATACTTATTATGTTACTGTTTTGTCTCCAAATAGCTCGTTATATTGAAGCAATATAAAATCAATTAACATACAATTGGTTTATAACATTTAGTTTTTTGACACGTTACATGATAAGATGTTTTGTACATGTTTTTCTCAAAGAGAGATTTTATTTTTTAAAGCTTTATACCTTATTGATTTTTATAATACATAGTTTTTGAGGCTTTGAACAGTGAGTCGTCCCTCGACTATCGCGTTTGGTGGAAAATAGTCCCTGAACTTTCAAATGTCCGTTGGCAGTCCCTGGACTATCGCGTTTGGATAAAGTTAGTCCAGAGGATCCTCTGATCTACCAGATGCTGCCACCTGTCCCCATACTCTCCAGTTTTTTGTGTGACCAGTAGTCCCTTGACTTTAGGTACGATTTTGCCCTTTGACCAGAATCCTTGTTGGCATAGCTGTTGGTGAGATGGCAAATTTTTCCTACGTGACACCTATTAAATGAATCCTATGTGTCATTGTTTTATTTAATTAAGTTAAATTAATAATTGAACACCATTACATATATTCCTAATTTCATATTCCTCGAACTCGAATGGCTTCTCCTCTCTCTCCTTTTTTTTCTTTCTTCTTATTCTTTTTTCCTTCTCCTTCTATTCTTTTAATTAAGTAATTTTATTAGAAGTAATTTTATTAGTATTGTTCTTTGTCTGGGCTAGCAAACAGGGTGTGGAGACTGAGATTAAGGAAGATGATTTAGGGTTTGTGTTTCGATTTGGGTATAGATTTAGGTATAGTTGAGGGTTTAGATTAGGTTTTGATTTGGGGATTTGCTGTAGAACAAAGGAGAGGGGAGAGGAGAAAGTCGAGAGGTTAGTGAGAGAAAGAAGTATGTCCGGTGGAATCGCGCGTGGCCGTCTTACAAAAGAGCGTAAAGCTTGGCGCAAAAACCATCCACATGGTTTCGTTACGAAACCGGAAACATTAGCGGACAGAACTATTAATTTGATGATATGGAATTGCACCATTCCTGGTAAACCCAGAACTGATTGGGAAGGTGATTACTTTCCGTTGATGCTACACTTCAGTGATGATTATCCAAGTAAACCACCGAAATGTAAATTCCCACCAGCATTTTTCCATCCTAATGTCTACCATTTCGGCACGGTCTGCTTATCCATTCTCAATGAGGATAGTGGATGGAGACCTGCGATAACAGTGAAGCAGATTCTGGTAGGTATACAAGACTTACTGGACCAGCTGAATCCTGCTGATCCTGTGCAAACCGAAGGTTATCATCTCTTTATTCAGGATGGAATAGAATATAAGAGAAGGATCAGGCAACATGCCAAGCAATACCCACCAGTTGTGTAACCTCTCTTTTAAGATGTTTCGTTAATTGTATCTTACATTGGACTCTATTTTTCAATCCATTGTTATTTCTGTTTAAAAAAAAGTTGGCCACAAATTAAAAACTAATTATGCAAATTAAAAAAGAAGAAGATTTGGTTTAATTATTAGTGATAAAGGTTATGTGTTTGGTAGTGTCATATAATCGAGCAAATTTAAAAAAAAGATTTGGTTTAATTATTATAATAAATTAAATTAAATTAATTAAAACATAGAATGTAACAATGTAACGCACCGATTGATATTGTTATAAATGAATTTGGAGAAAAATATTACACGTATGCATAATAATGCCACATGGACAAACTGATTTAATTTTAAATGCCAAGCTGGAAATTTAAGGGGTAGGTGGGTCATTTAATGTCGCGGACTAAGTTTGGGGTTTGACCTAAAGTCAATGGACTATTGGTCACACAAAAAACTGGAAAGTATGGGGACATGTGGCAACATCTGGTGGATCAGAGGATCCTGTGGACTAACTTTATCCAAACGCGATAGTCCACGGACTACCAACGAACATTTGAAAGTCTAGGGGTTATCTGCCACCAAACACGATAATCGAGGGACGACTCACTGTTCAAAGCCTAGTTTTTGAAATTAAATTTGTGTTTTACTGAATTGAAATGTGTCAATGTTTTTCAAATTGTGTTTATTGGCAAAACAATATCTTTTATGTCTTTATTTTTTCTCATTAATGTAGATTTTGATATATAATATTATGAAAAATGAAATTGGTTTTAGAATATTGTTAGGCCTTGAAATTGTGGATGTATCTCTTGGATGTAGTTGGTTCTTCGTTATTTATATTTGATTTAGGATTCTAATAGAGATATTTGTAGTTGGTTCTTTCGTTAAATAAGTTTCAACTGATGTTATCTTTTGTCTTTTATTTTGAATAAGTTTTCATTTTCATTTTGTGATATCTTTGGTTTTCTAGTTGTGATATTTTTATTTTGTGTATTTTTATTTCAAATGTTAGAACTTTAGATATAAAAAAGTTAGACATTCATGGAACTAAGTTGGTTTTGTAAGTTACTGTATCACGCGTGGACTTGGTGTTCATAGTTATATCACGCGTGGACTTGGTGTTCATAGTTATATAATGCAAGTTATATCAGGAAGACAATGTCATCTTCATTTATTAATTACCACTTTTATCTTTGTACAAACAAATCGTGTTAATACGTATAAGTTTCGGATATAATATGATTAGACTTGTGTATTTCATCTAATGTGTAACTGGCTTGATAATTGTAGAAAATCTATTTTAAATGCACCTTAAGAATGTTATTTGTCGATGGTTTATATTATTTTGTAGAGTTTTGAAGCTCTGAATCATGAACAATTGTTGTAGTGGTAGATTCAATTCAAAGTGTCAAGGGCCAACAACTACGAATTTTCACACAATCAACCACCGTATATCGACATTGGCCAACATTATAAAAGAGGTGGAACGGGCTTGCAGTTTGTTTTTAAATTTCATACCATGTACATTATATAATGTTCAATTTGAAAAAATTTATACAATGTTAAATTATAGCATTATGATATTTCATATTCATGTACATCATATAAATTTTGTCCGGTGATATTTTGTATTTTGGCATTGTGAGATTAAAAAATGACAGCACATGTGTGCAACTTTTTCCCCTTCGTTTCGATTATATTTAGCAACAGAGCAACTCATCTATATTATAAGCAATTTTAAATCATGTCAAATTGGCAACAAAAATATTTTACAGAAGTTATTGCAATACACGTCATGTGAGAAATTCGTTACAAACTATTTCTTATGGTGATCTCAAAAATAAAACGGATATATCCGTTGTAAAACAGATAATAGACAATTACAATATATAGTGACAATTTGTGCATATTTCGTTCTATTATAGAAGACAATTTTTAGAAAATGTATAATCTTAAACATCAACCGTTAGTTTATAGCTTATAATAGGCTAAAAATCACTATTAGGCCCCCATGTTTACCCTTTGTATCAACATGGTACCTCTTATTCACTTTTGTCTTCCACCCATCCCTTTCGTTCGAGAAATTTGCAATTTTAGTCCCCCCGCACATGTGAAGCCTGAGAAACTGACACGTGTCACTTAGTTTTGTTGCAAGTTTGGTCCCCCAAACGTTTTGCCAATATTGCCCCTGCCTATGCCACCTCATACGCTAAATAAGCAGCCACATCATATTTACTATGTACCATAAAATTTAACCATTTACCATTTACTTTCACCTTTTACCCATAACTACCTTAGTTGGAACGGGTCGAACCTAAATAAACCAAACTCAACTTAGCACATTCTAATATAACCCATACCCGAAACCCGTTTAATTACCCAAACCCCCAATTAATCATCCAAACCCCAAACTAAATCAATTACAAAAAAACCTAATTTCATACATAGTTTCTGGTTCTTCCCAATTTCTTCTCCATCTCTATTATGTCTATCTATATTCAGCACATATACCAAATTCGTAAACCCTAATTTCAATTATAACGACATCTCAACCTTCTGAGCTCTCATTTCTTCTCCATCTCCAGCTGAGGTTATATTTGTCAAAGGTGAATCATCTTTGAAGTCAAAACCCAACACCCAAACCAGAAGTAGCGTACGGCAAAGCACACAATCAGATTCTGAGTCAGATTGAGTTCATAATTTTGGCCTCTTGTTATCTTGTCTGTAATTTCCTTTGTGTTGCAAAATGGAATCAAAATTTGGTACATCGCCAGTATTACGTTGCGTGTAAAATTTATATGTAATGGTCACTAAGATCGATTTCCCATGTGTACTAAATTTTTTGTATGTTTTGCACTGATTCTTGCCGTTTTTGATTATTTAGGACTTGTTTGGCACTTTTGAATATTTTGGTTTGTAATAAAAAAAATTAGTTTATCTAGTCTATGATTTAGGCATTAAAAAGAGTTGAACATTTTAAGATTTTAGGTTCAGAATAAGATCAGTAAAACATTTTTACTTCTTTTTTCATTTTCTTTTTCTTACTAGACATCATTCAATGTACTAGTTTTTGTACCAAAATTGAACCTTTTTATTTGCTTATTACATATTGTACCAATACAATAGATCTATAACAATTGTCACCTTATTATATTTTTACTCAGTAAAATACAGTCGCTCTCTTGAAGTACAAAAATCTATAAAAAAACTAGCAACCTTTAATTACATTCACCAACTGATGCAATGTACTACGTAGGCAGTCACTTTCAACGTGTAATATCGAATTCGCAAGAAATTTGTGCACGAACCCTCCCACATTTATCTATCTAAGACCGGATTGTTTCTTAATTTCTTTCTCTTTCATTAACAACCTCAACACAAAAACTTCACCCGATTGACGATCAGCTGCAAATGCGTTAGCAAACATAACATAACCACCAGAATTATCAGGGTCTAACGCCACAAGTCTATTATATACATTAGGAGCCAAATCCGGTCGTGAATGAATCAAGCAACCTCCCAGTAAAGCACCCCAAACAAATTTATTAGGTTTACAATTCATCGAAGCAACAACTTCAAGAGCTTCTTCAATAAGTCCTTCTCGAGCAAGAAGATCGATGTAGCAAGCATAGTGTTCTAATCTAGGAGAAAACGAGAACTTTAACGGCATCGATTCAAATATTTGTCTTTCTTGATGAGACAAACCCGAGTGACTACTGGTGTGGTTAATTTTTTTTTCTGAGGGTAAATTTGTAATCTGTTTTAGAGTTTTTGGAGGTGTGTAGGTGTTTAATGTTTTGAGTAGAGAGTAGAAGGAGAATTAAGCAGCCTAGTTGTATTTATTTTTCATTACCCATATTTAATGCAGGTGGTTGGGTATTTATACCCTTACATCTGGGCTTTATGGGTTTTCGGGTCATGTTTAAAGACCCATGAGCTCTTAGTAGGAGAGCAAGCAGCTTAGTCAAGAAGTGTTTAGCTTTTTTAGTACTTTTGTCATAGTTCGAACAGTCCAATGGGCTAAGTATTCGAAGTGGCCTATCCGGTCTGGTGGCCTTGGTCAGATCTGTCCCTGTCCGGAGAGGAAGCAGTTTTCAGACTCACCAGGAGCCCCTTTTTTAGGTGTTTGTTCAAATACCTTTGCCAAAAACCTGAAAAAAAGTTCGATGTCAGGGGCAGTTTTAATTCGGACAGGTCTTTCGACTTGTGTTATGGTTTTATCCGGACTGATAAAGCTTTGTGAATCCAAACGGTTTTTTGCCAGAGTTTATGGGACACGTGTTACTTTCTGGTTGGTTGTTTCAGCCGTTTTTTCACCTTGAATCTCCCACCCACCTTCTTCGAAAAGCAACATCTTCATTAAAGAGGGTGACATCAGCGCCGTTTTTTAATCATTACCAATCTTTTCGAATTCTCCTAGGAATCAAACTCCTTTTTCAGATTCACTATAAATTGAAATGCTTTCTACTGTTTCACCATCACTCTCGTTTTTACTCTGCAAATCCTCAAAGCTTTTTCTCTCCAAAACAAATTTTTACCCAGATTGTTTATGTTCACGACTCGGAACGCTTTGATCAAAGGCGGGTGGCTCAACCTCTCTGAATTAGAAAAGGCGCAAAAGGTTGAAAGGGAAAGGCGCATTGCAGCAGGCTTACCCGCTTCGCCCATCGATAAACCAGCAAATTCACCCACAGAATCAGACCAAGGTTCTTTCTTCATAAAGGGCATCAAACCGAAGAAGTTATTCCAAACCAATCTTTCACCTATCATCTCAGGCTCCTCGGTTCAAGAGTCGGAACCTATCGTTGAACCAGGTTTAAAAATTACAAGCTTTAAAAAACCCTCCCCTTTCTTAGCCATGGGGTCAGGCGCTGAAACCTCTCCTCAGAAATTAGTTGACCGAAGAAAGGGCCGGTTGGTCAAGGGTCAAGCTTCAAGGGCACCCCTTTGAAATTGGGTGCCAAGGATAGTAGTACTGGGTCAGAGGCACCCATTAGAGCACCAAAGGACAGGCTGTCCGGTCCGGAGGGCACTGGTTCAAGTCCTCGAAGAGAAAAGTCTACACTAGAGCCCCAACCGGAGGCCAGAAACCAAGAAAATACTGAAACTCAGCAGTCCGAAAGTCAGGCTGAGCCAAATCTAAACCTTCCCCTTACCACTGCTACCGAAAACCCCTCATCAATCATAGAGGAAGTAATGGAGGACTCTATCGAAGAGGCTCCATTCGAGTCTGAGCCTTCCGGACAGACTAGTACTGCTGTTACTGCCCAAAAACATAAAGGCAAGGAAAAGTTGTGCTTGAGGCATCCAAATCTGCCGGAGTGTCTTGAAGGAATGGTGGGGCCTTGTTTTCACAAGGTCAATGTCAAGTACCTCCTTGCTCTGCAAAAGATCAACTACGCATTCATCCACACAGCTGAGCTGGGCCGGATGCCTACAAAGTGGGGAATTCCGGAGAACATGAAGATAAGAATCCCTATAAACCCTGAAACTCCCATGAACTGCAAATTGAGCGAGATAGTCATCTTCACGGAGCTGTTAAACTGGGGCTCAGATTCCCCTTGGACCCAGAAATTATCAGATACTTTCATCTGATAAAGCTCTGTCCGAGCCAGTTGAGCCCCAATGCTTGGTACACCCTCATGGCCTGCATTATGGCTTCTAGGCTCTCCAGGATTCCTCTTCCAATGGAGGAGTTTGCTGCTGTGGCCAGTCTCTGCAAAAACCACCACATCCCCTTCTACCAATTCAATATGGGGGATAACTTTAAAGCTGTTGATGACCTGCTAGAGTCAGAGAGGAATTGGATGACTCAATTCCTGTTCGTGAGTGGTGCTTGGGAGAACGGGAAGAAGATCAAGGCTGAAGTTAACCCAAGTCTCCTCACCAGCAGATGAAGGAGTGATCGTAAGTCTCCTACTTTATATTTTTATTTCTTCTTTTATCACATTTGTTTAAACTGACTATTTTTATCTTTTTTCTTACCAGTGTTGCCCAAGGACTTCAATGACTATCTAAAGTCCGGGCAGACTACTTGCACCAAGATTAATGCTTGGGCTGCTGAACGGTGGGGGAACCGGTTCCACGATGCCTTCACGGGGGGCAACTTAGCAAGATCTCACCTCTGGAACACTACTGGCCGTAGGGATTTAACTTGGGAAGAGCTCACCACTCAACCCCCTCCAGATGTAGTGCTCAAGAGGACACACAAACCGGATGTGACACTTTACTTGACAGGCCGGGCCAAGGACCCGAGTAAGATGAAAGGCAAGAAGAAGAAGGGCAAGAAAGTGGCAGGTGGAGCGGACCCTGCTGAGGTGGAGGAAGATGTTTTAACCAATCCGGAGGGGCCACCCCCAAGCTAGATTGATGCTGCTCTCTTGGAAGCGGTAGAGCAGGAGAGCGTTAGGCAAGAAGTTCACTCCCCAAATCCTCCAAGGGCTTCCAGAAGAGACCGTAAACGGGGAGCTGAAAGCAAAGACAGGGAGGCCAAGAAGAAAAAGACCTCTAAGGGTGATGAACTTTCTCTCCGGCCTCCGGAGCCTCTCCCCCCAGTTGACCCCACTGACCCAACACAAGCAGAGGAGATTCCTGGTGACTTTCAAACCGATGAGGTCGAAGGGGGAGGTCTTAGCATTGATGGGGTAGACATCACTGGTCTTGGTGGGCTTGGTGAGTACTTCATCAACCTCCCTAGAGATGATTTTGTTGGGCCTTATCTCCCTCCGAGTACTTCAAAGACCGTCACTTTTAACGGTAAGACCTTTACTGTTTCAAGTGAAAAGGATGTTATTGCTCACTCTTTATTAAGAAATGTTCAGCCGGTGCTTGCTTTGGAGAAGCAAGTTCGAAGTCAGGCCGACATTATCAAAGACCTTAAGTCTGATAAGGAGATGCTGTCCGATGACCTTCTCACTGCCACTCAACATGCTAATATTTTAAAGGGGGAGAACGAGGAGCTGAAAAAGAATCAGGAGGGGTGGACCACCAAAGTTTCCACTCTGGAAGACATCATCAAGGATCTCCGGGAGAAGTTGTCCGGACTGGAGAAAGACCTCAACTCTTCAAAAGAGGAGACCAAGGCCAAAGATCAAGTTATCCACAACTTGACCAGTGGCAAGATTGCTCTTGAAAACGCAGTGTCCCAAGCTGCAGGGGAGAAAGCTGATCTGCTAAGGGAGAAAGAGGACAAAATCCAGGCCAAGATTGATGCTTATGCCAACAACGTGATAGACACTCAAGAGAAAATGTATGCCAAGGTGAAATCAGACATGGTCCTGCTCTTCCATGAGAAGTTCCCGAAGAGGAACTTGGGGGATTTATGGCTTCACGTAGAGCCTGAAGACCTCCCATATCACACAATGGCCGAAGGCGACAAGCTTGGCTTCTCTAGTGCATCCTCATCTGATGACGAAGAGAACACCGGGGAGAGCCCAAACGAAGAGAAAGATGATCCCAAGGGGAAGAAAACGATAGATGAAGCTGAGCCATCTTCAAAGGCTCAGCCTTAAATTATGAATTACTCTTTACTTTTCATGTTATCTAAACTAAAGTCCTTGGAAGGCCAAGGCACTCTTTTTGTAAGTGTGTCCGGTATCTGACCGTATAGATCTTTTACTCTGCTTGACAATTTGAAAGTCCTTGGAAGGCCAAGGCACTTAAGTTATTTCAATGAATATCCTTGTTTTGCACAATTCTCACATTCTTTCATAGACTGTTTCAATTTTGATGGCTAGTGTTTAAATAACCCTTAGTTATTTCATAGTGAGAGTGTTTAAATTCTCCGATGACGAATGTTTAAGTGGTCATCACTCTTTTATTTCAATCCGGATGGTATGACAAAAGACAAAGTAAGAATACTTCGGAAATTTTTTAAGAAGGCATCAAATTTCATTAAAACCTCCCCGCGCCACCATGGTAGGAAATAGTATGCCCCCAAATATTTACATGGATGTTTAAACAAGTAAATATTTACACAAATGCTACTCCAAGTACATCCGGATATGTTCGATATTCCAGGGGTGGGTCAAAACTCTTCCATCCTTGTCTTCCAGCCAATATGTTCCAGGTTTAAGCCTTTCAACAACCATATAAGGTCCTTCCCAAGTCGGGGCCAATTTGCCGAGCAACTTATCTTTAGTGTGTACGAAGACTTTCCTTAATAACTTGTCCCCTGGCTGGAAATCTCTTCTTTTAAGTCTAGAAGAAAATCTGCTTCTCATCAAACCCTGATAGTGTGCAGCTCTAAGGTGAGCTTTAACTCGTCTTTCCTCTATTAGGTCGAGCTGACCTCTGATTGCCACTTCGTTAGTGCATTCGGAGAAGTTGTGAACACGAAATGATGGGAGATTTGCTTCTATGGGATCTATTGCATCCATCCCATAGACCAAGGCAAAGGGTGATTCCTGTGTTGCAGCTCCAAGTGTTGTCCGGTAGGCCCACAAGACCTCTTGTAAATAGCTAGGCCACTTCCCAGCAGCCCCTTCCAGATTCTTCTTTAAACCGGACATTATAGTTCTGTTAGCCACTTCAACCTGACCATTTTCTTGTTGGTGGAAAGGTGAAGAGAAACCATTTTGTATACCCCTTGAGGCACAGAAACTCTCCATTTCCCTATTGTCGAACTATGGCCCATTATCTGTCGTTATCTTTTGTGGAACACCAAATCTCCAACAAATGTTGGATAAAATGAATTTTATAATGGCTTTTGATGTTGTTCCTGCCAAAAGGGATGCTTCAATCCACTTTGAAAAGTAATCAATTGCAACTATTATAGTTTTGCGCCCTCCGGACGCCATAGGGAGAGGCCCCACTAAATCCAACCCCCATCGAGCAAAAGGTATAGGCTCAGAAATTGACTCTAGAGGAATGGCTGGGACATGAATTTCATTGTTGTATCTCTGGCATGGGTCACACCTTCTTACCAGCTCTTTAGCATCATGCATGATAGATGGCCAATAGTAGCCAGCCAGTAAAACTCTCCTTGTTAAAGCCCTGAATCCACAATGAGTTGATCCCTCGCCATCATGCAATTCGGAGAGGACTATTTGAGATTCATCATCCCCCAAACAGCGCAGAAGAGGTTTACTGAAAGACTTTTTATACAAAATGTCTCTCAGTATGATAAAACTACGAGCTTTGTGCTTCAGTTTTCTTGCCAATGATTTATCAGGAGGCACGATGCCGTCGGAGAGGTATTGCAGGAGAGGAAATCTCCAATCCTGAGGTTGTTTCACTTGTACTTCAAAAATTTCTTCTTCTTTACCCATATTAAGTTGAATGGAGGGGCTCTCCAGCACATGGATCCATGGATACGACTCTGTGTATGGTATGGTTTCCAATGAATCTGCCAACTCATTTTCAGTCCGGGGTATATGTTCATAAATAAGCTTTTAAACTTGAGTGCTTCATTTTTAAGAAGAAGTAAATACTTCACTAGCTGCTCATTTTTAGCCTCAGATTGACCTTGGGCATGGTGGATAAGAAGCTGAGAGTCACTCAATAGCTTGACCCTCTTAGCCCCACAAATAAAAGCTAACTTCAAACCAGCTATAGCTGCCTCGTACTCAGACTCATTATTGGAAGCCCTGAAAGCAAAACATATGGCCTGGTACATTTTGTCACCATATGGAGAAGTCAAGCACACCCTTGCTCCACATCCCATAGTGCTGGATCCACCATCCGTTCGGACGACCCATACCTTTTTGTCTTTCTTCTCAGTAGTCTGCTCCGAATCTCTATCAGAGTGGAATTCAACTAAAAAATCAGCCACAGCTTGGGCTTTGACTGCTGTTCGGGGAGCAAAATCTATATCGAAATCCCCCAATTCTACCGACCACTTAGTCATCCTACTTGAAATTTCTGCATTTTGGAGAACATTCTTCAAAGGAAAAGATGTTCGGACGATAATAGGATGAGCCTGGAAATAAGGCCTCATATTTCTTGCAGCTATCACCAGGGCCAATGCTAATTTTTCAAGTTTCAAATAACGCCTTTCGGCATCTATCAAGCTTTTGCTGATGTAGTACACTGGATGGGGGTAATTATCTACTTCTCTCACTAACACAACACTAATGGCACAACTTGAAACTGCCAAATATACGAAGAGTGTCTCTCCATCGACTGGTTTAAATAAGGTTTTGGGAGAGGCCAGATGCTTCTTGATTTCATTGAAAGCCTCATCACACTGTGAGGTCCAATCAAATCCCTTCGCACCCTTCAAGGTTTGAAAAAACAGGGCGCATCTGTCCGAAGACCTTGAGATAAATCTGTTTAAAGCAGCTAACCTCTCCGTTAATCGTTGTACTTCTTTAATATTCCGAGGAGGCTCCATTTGAAATAGAGCATTAAGCTGGTCCGGATCGGGCTGTATCCCTTGCTCACTTATTATATAACCTAGGAACTTCCCGGATTGCACTCCGAACACATATTTTTCTGGATTTAACTTCAAATTCACCTTTACCAAGTTGGTAAAAGTTTCTTGGAGGTCTGCCAAGTGCAATTGCTCATCCACACTTTTCACCATCATGTCATCGATGTATACTTCTATATTTCTTCCAATCTGATCAACAAAGGCTTTGTTCACCAATCTCTGATAAGTAACCCCAACATTTTTCAATCCAAACGGTATTACCTTGTAGCAATGAAGACCGATGTCAGTGACAAATGTGGTATGCTCTTGATCCTTCGGATCTACGTGGATCTGATTGTATCAGGAGAAAGCATCCATAAAGGATACCAGCTTATTCCCAGAGGTGGAGTCTACTAGCTGGTCAATCCAGGGAACTGGATACAGATCTTTTGGCCAAGCCCTATTGAGGTCTGTGAAGTCAATGCACATACACCACTTGCCATTTTTCTTTTTCACCAGGACCGGATTGGCAGTCCACAAAGGATATTGAGACTCCTTGATATGCCCCATCTTTGTGAGCCTGTCAACTTCTTGTACAATAACATCAGCCTTTTCCTTGGAAAAAGCCCTTCTCTTTTGAACCACTGGTGCTACATCTTTCCGGACAGATAGGTGGTGTGCTTTCACATCTGCTGGAACCCCAATGACATCAGCATTGCACCAAGCAAAAACATGCTGATGGCTTTTCAAAAACTTTAGCATCTCTCTTCTAAGATCGGGTGGCATTCTGGACCCTATTTTGACACTCTTCCCTTCTTCTAAACAATGTGTTTCTACCTCTTCGACTGGTATTAATACTCCAGGGGTCTCTCTGGGGTCATCAATTTCACCCTCACCCTTAGAAAGCCCCTCAAACTGCTATTGTTCGTTGGTACGAACTTCCCCCAACGTCCGGGGCGCCAGGGCTGTAGCATAACATTCCCTTGCAACCTTCTGACTGCTTCAGACAACTCCCACTTGTCCTTGAACAACATATTTCAAACATTGGTGGACTGTCGAGGCCACTGCATGCATTCTAGAGAGCCAAGACCTCCCCAAAATAGCATTATAGCAAGTGGGACAATCTACCACAATAAAAAGTATCCTGACCATCTTCTTGAAGGGGCCCCTGCCCAACAGAACTTCCTCTTCGAACTCCCCGATCACATCTACTGAGCTGCCAGTAAAGCCCACAATTGATCTGTCCGAACTCTGAATCACGGCTGGATTTTTCATTCTCTTGTAAGTGGTTAAGAAAATGATATTGGCTGAGGTTCCAGTATCCACCAAAATTCGTCTTATGTCATTGCCCCCAATGGATGCTCCTATGACAACAACATCTTCATGAGGGCCAGCTATATCTCTTAAATCATCTTCATCAAAAACAATGAAGGGGAATGGAATTTGCGATTGATAGGAAGTCATGCCTCCTTCTAGCTGGGTAGCTAAAGTATGAACATGCCTCTTCCTCGAAGAAGCAGTATGAGCTGTCATAGTATCCCCTCCGAAAATTGTAAGTGACTCAAAAAACTTAATGAGCCCGGAGACTGTCCTAGAACATTCCTCAATGGCACCCACTCTATTTCGAGTTAGATCAGGATCCAAGTATTCAGATTCCACATCAAACCTTTCGATTATAACCATGGCTCCCTCCGGAGCAGCATTACTTGGACCAACCCGGTGAGTATTGTCAGGCCTATTACCTCCTCTTCTTTTGACATAAGCCCCCAGCCTTCCCCTCCCAATCAAGTTCTGAACTTCTTGTTTTAAAGCTATACAATCATCGGTGGTATGGCCAGTATCATTGTGATACTGGCAGAAAGAGTTATTGCGGTGTTCTCTAGGAGATTGCAGTGTGGTCGGTCTTCTATAGTGCACCTCTTCCTTTGTTTTATCATAAATGGTGGCCACACTTTCTTTTAACTCTGCAAACCACTCCGGTTGAACCCAAGGCCCTCTCTTATTTCTAGATTGTTGACTATAGGCAGGCGCAGCTGGCTGAGATTGAGCTTTAGCCCTGCCATGCCCCTGTCCGGTCTCCTTCGCCTTGTTCCCGGACTGATTCTGATTGGGGTTTGGTGCCACCGGGGTAGACCTCACCTGCCTGTGCACCCTAGTTTTCTTTGTTTCATCAACGTTAATCTGTTTTCCAACCTGATTCAGCAACCCTCCCCAAGTCATAGCCTTCTTTCTGGTCACAGAATCAGCTAAATTCCTAGGGTTCAAGCGCTGTCTTAAGGATGCTATTGCCACTTGCTCGAAGCAATCAGCCAACCCATTCTTGGTGTTCACAAAACGACTTATATATTATTTTAAGGATTCGTTCGGTTCCTAGGCACAATGGATTATTTTGTCCCCATTGCCCTTTAATTCTTTACTCCCAACGAACTGCCTTCGAAAGGCCACCCAAAAAGTATCGAAATTCTTGATACAGCCTTGTGGTAGGCTGTTATACCATTTTAGAGCACTCTCCGTAAACGATTGGGAGAATGATCTACAAAGTAGCTTGTCATCATCATCAAAGTTCATCATAAAGTTTTTAAATTGCTCCAAATGGTTATCCGGATCAGTACTGCCATCGTACTTTTCCATTTTAGTGCTGTCAAACCTTTTAGGGAGGTTTCCGGACAGAATCTTGGAAGATAATGGAGATTGCCTCCAATTCCGACCACGACTGAACACAGTATCCTCATTGGGAGTTGCAAAGATACCTGGTTCATCGTGGAAGGCAAAAGGATCCATCAGCATCCGGTCTACATGCCTCCGGCTGTGAGATGTCCCTTTGCCAATATTCTTCTTCATCCTTCTATATCTATCCCTTTTCCTTGAGTATTTTTGATCTGTTTTTGCTTCTTTTTAGTTCGACCCTCATCGCTACTAGAGGATAAGGATTCTTCAACTCCCTCATCATCCGAAGAGCTATCAGAAGACTCTGAGCCTGAGTCAGAACTCTCCACTGGCTTAGACCGGTGAGACTTTTTGGAGCTGGCATGAGTCTTTTTGGTACTCACATGAGTCTTCGAAGGATCATGCTCTCTAGGGTTATAAGTGTGATGAGCAACTGATGCTTTTGATTTATCTTTCATGCCCATCTTAGCCTTTTCTGCCCTCAGAGCCTCTATCTCGCCTTTTAACCTATCGCACTCCTCGATGGTGTACTCATCGTTTTCACCCACCACTTCGAGCAAAGCTGGTGGTACTTCCAGGGCGTCCGGATTCATTCGGACTGACTTTTCTTGTTGGTTTCGAATGCTTGATTCAGGCACATTCGCACTCCCACTGTGGTCGTCAATTTGGTGTGGTTAATTTTCGTCTGAGGGTAAATTTGTAATCTGTTTTAGAGTTTTTGGAGGTGTGTAGGTGTTTAATGTTTTGAGTAGAGAGTAGAGGGAGAATTAAGCAGCCGGGTTGTATTTATTTTTCATTACCCATATTTAATGCAGGTGGTTGGGTATTTATACCCTTACATCTGGGCTTTATGGGTTTTCGGGTTATGTTTAATGGACCCGGGTCATGTTTAAAGACCCATGAGCTCTTAGTAGGAGAGCAAGCAGCTTAGTCAAGAAGTGTTTAGGTTTTTTAGTACTTTTGTCATAGTTCGAACAGTCCAATGGGCTAAGTATTCGAAGTGGCCTGTCCGATCTGGTGGCCTTGGTCCGATCTGTCCCTGTCCGGAGAGGAAGCAGTTTTCGGACTCATCAACTACAAGCCCATAAAAGAGAAAGAAAAGTACCACTATTAGGAACTAAACCAAGTTCTTGCATATCCTTGAAAAGATTAATCGCCTATTCTCCTTTTATATTTGCCGATAGACCCGTGATCATGGCATTAAAGGAGACAACATCTTTTAATGCCCTTTGATCGAAAGCTTCATTTGCTAAATCCAAATTACCGCATTTATAGTACATATCTATTAGATGAGACAACATCTTGGATATTTAAACTAAAGAACTGAAATGGAGAAGAAAGGGGGAAGACCCAAAGGCTATGTCCATGAAATTAGGGTTTTTTTGTTTGTAATTGATTTAATTAGGGGTTTGGGTAATTAAACGAGTTTCGGGTATGGGCTATATTAGAATGGGCTGGGTTGGGTTAGGTTTATTCAGGTTTGATCCGGTCCAACTAAAGTAGTTATGGGTAAAAGGTGAAAGTAAATGGTAAATAGTTAAATTTTATAGTAAATAATAAATATGACGTGGTTGATTATTTAACGTATAAGGTGACATAAACAAAACTAAGGGACACGTGTCAGTTTCTCAGGTTTCACATCTGCGGAGGGGCTAAAATTACAAATTTCTCGAACGAAATGGATGAGTGAAAGACAAAAGTAAAGGAAAAAGACTATGTTGATACGAAAAGTAAACATGAGAGAGTAAGAGGCATATAATGATCCCATATACCTTTCTTTTTTTGCTTTTAATATTCTTACCAATGGATTATACAAAGATATATGTTTCATTTAGTTATGAATTAAATGCCAAAACTATATTGCGTCTGTTGTAATTTTTTAGATTAATGAAATGGTAACTGATATCAATAAAATTAAAGTACTTAAAAAATTTAACTATTTAAATCGACATTGTTAATCATGTTGGTTATTTGCATGTCACTGGATATTCTTCTACCAATAATTTAAATGTAAATTCCTTACTACTCAATTATTGACAAACATACCAAAAACGTTGATGATTATCTCATTCATCATCACCTTCCACAAGTCCCTATTACTTTGATATTTATTTCGACTTTTCTGCATATTGCAGATTTGTCTGGAAAAAAGGTTTGAGAAAGTGAGATCACCATCTCATAAAAGTATTTATTCGAAATAGATTGTGATGAAAGCACGATAAAATATGGTATTATAAAAAGTTTTGCGTAAATGAAGTTAATTGTCTTACCATACGGAAAGTAAAGACTATAGCCAGCAGTGTAAAACATACACGAAATTGCGCGATTATAAAATGAAGTGGATATCCCACCATGTCATTCCACTCTCAAATACCAGTAAGACTAAAAAAAGCTATGGAGACTTTGTACCCAAGCTTATCGCACATGTCGAATTTGGATTGGTACGCGATCGAAGCTAAAGGTCCTGACTGGACAAAAGAAGAAAACAAGAGATTCGAAAGCGCTCTTGCTGTATATGGAGAGGAGACACCGGACCGTTGGTTGAAGATTGCAGATTGGATCCCGGGGAAAACAGTTTATGATGTTATGAGGCAATACAAGAAGCTCGAAGAAGATGTTCTTGATATTGAAGCTGGTCTTGTTCCTGATCCTGCCTATATTGCTTCCCAACCTCATCATCCAATAAAGTTTAGCGAAGGTAAAGGAGCTGAGCATGAACGGAAAAAGGGTGTTCCTTGGACTCAACAAGAACACAGGTTAGTTTTCTTCATATGATTTTATCGACGATTTTTGCTATTTGTAGTCGCCTGTCCATAAAAAAACACAAAATTTTTATCGATTTTTTATTTTTATCTTGATAATACATTCATGGGCGATATTTGAATTATGCGAGATGCAGACGATTTTTGTTAGGAATTTTGAAATACGGCAAAGGAGACTGGAGAAACATTTCTCGAAAATTCGTTGTGTCGAAGACTCCAACGCAAGTAGCAAGCCATGCTCAAAAGTATTATCAGAGACAGTCGTCAGGAATGAAAGATAAGAAGAGACCAAGCATCCATGATGTTACCGTCGGTAATCTCCTAAATAATTTGGATCAGAAAGATGATAACCGGAACTCTAACGATGAACCTGAAAGCATGCTTTTCGGCCAAGTTGATTTTCATGACGCTAGTCTACAGGGCCGGTGCCAAAGCACGTTTGAGTTCTATTGAACCGAATCACCTACTTATTTCAGAACAATTGCTATTCGTTTTTCCTTTTATGTACTTGTGATTGCAATGGCAAAATATGATTAGCTTTATCGTGTTTTTATGTATGGTTGGTTAGTACATAATAGAATTTGTAAATTTCACCATTAGTAACTGTGGTTTCGTTTACAAGATTATTTCCTTTAACTCTTTGATCAAATGATATAACTATAAGTTGATAGTAGTGGCCAATCTTTTGACAAAAGCAAAATATATGTGTGCCGCCACTAAGATATTTATCGATACAAATAGCCAAATAGGAGTACAAAATATTAATGCCTTTCTTTTTGTATTAAAGTTTTCTTTTGCTATATATAACTTTTAATGGATAAATTATGTTACAATTATTTTTCTTGTCTTATTCACATTATGTGTAGAGCTTAAATACAATTAAACTAATAGTACTCATAAATAAATAAAGCACTTAACACAATTTTCAAATGTATTAGTTTAGCTGGTAAAGTTTTTGGAAGCGATCTTATCGTAAGTAATATAAAGTGTCAGAGTTTGAATAATATCCCGTAATTTACTGCTCCCTTCATAAATAATTTTTATTATAAATTATTGACGCAATAGAGTTTTTAGTTATAAATGCGATAAATATTAAACATTTGTTGAAGTTTAATCTAATAAAATCATCAAATAATGAAAGTAAAATGAGTTTATATAAAAAATAAATTAAATTTGGTTTTTAAGACGATTATATATTTTCTTAAACAAGAGTCCTTGCGCATATATATATTCAAATATCATTTGTATTGGATAAATTCTTTTAAACATATTCTGAAATATTTTAAGAGGATTAAATGACTAATAATTACACTTTTGATAGGAATGTAAATTTTAAATATTCGTTATTGATTTTTTTGGGATAAGCTTCCTTTCATTACAGTTGTCTTCTTAGTTCAATGAGTTGATTAAACATGAGCCATCTTTTATATATATATATATTTATATCAGATGACATCCTTTTTTAGTTGATTCCTCCCACAAACTGTGCTAAGATGATGAATGAAATGTGTTTGTGAATCAAGACTCAACAGCAATAATATAAGCATATCTGATATGTTCATTGATTATTACTGGCTAATAAAAATTGATCAAAGCTTGATATTTATACTATATTGTTAATCATCAACTTTTAAATAACCAAACTCAAGGCTTTCCAAAAGAATAATAGCTAAAGAGAGTTTGATATAGGATGGTTTATAAGATTGATTTTTATTTACACTTTAAGGTCCAACGAGCTAGCCAATCGATAACTTGATTTTGGTTCATAAAGCTGTGTTTAATAGTCATTGATGAACATATTAGTTTCATACATCACCTTATTATAGCATTTAAGTACCAGTGAGATTTTGCCTTAGCTAGCATGTCAATCAAAAGAGCAGAATCTGTTTCAATGTCCACTTGGTTAAACCTTTTTTTATTACATATTATAAGACAATGTAATAATGCCCTATATCCAGCTACTAAAGGAGATTGTTTGCCATATAATCTTCCATATACAACAATGGCTTATCCATTGCTATCTCGGATAAGACCAACTCCACTTACCTCATAATTTAAGAGATAGGATCCATCTGAGTTTAATTTAAGTTTATTCTCATGTGGAGTTAACCATTCAAGGATAATCCCCTTGTTAGTATCACCAATATGAAGGTAACAACCTAACTTATTAATGTCATTAAACCATATTTTCTTTTTAAGAATGTTCGCTTTATCAAGTCTAAATATAATTAAATAATTTTATCTACGATAATTTAGGAGAGATATGTATTGCATCATATTTGACTTTGTTCTAAAATGCCAGATTGTCCAATATATAATAGATGGTAGGATTGTTCAAACATGAATGGTCTTGTTGGTTGACCAAAACCAACATCTAATGAGATGCTGAATAGTCATGTATCATCTTATTGTTATACCAAATAAATCAGCTAAATCGGTCCAAAACAGCCCATGATATAAAATTGTTTACAAACAAATGATTAAGTGTTTTTATATCGTGGCAGAATTGACACTTGGATGCAAGGCAAAAGCTTATTTTGGTAAGTTAGTGTATGAAATCCAAACTTTCATAATCTTCCACAAAAGAAATGAATATTTAGTTAGAGTCATGTTATTCTATATCTTAGCAAAAAATATTGAAGTAGTACTTTTATATCTTATTTGATTCCAAGTTGCTTTTGTGTTGAACTCACCAGCTTTATCTAAAGATCAAAATTATTTTGTCTTCTCAGTCACTATGAATTATGAGATTTTTTATTTTATTAATGTTAGAAGTGATAATATTTGGTTTCAGTTTATTTAAATCCCAACTACAATTTGGCAAGAAAGTGTTAAACTTGTCTATAATGTACAAATTATTATTTCTATCATTTGAAACGCTAATTAATGGTTAATTTCTAAACCATTTATCTAACCAAAATTCAATATTTCCTTTTTCGAGATCCTATAAAATGTAAGGCTCATGAGTATCTCTAATAGAAATTAACCTTTTCCAAGTTTTAGAACCTTTTGTATTTGTTTTAAGTTGAAGATGATGACAACTTTT
The DNA here is from genome assembly GCA_036936605.1 of Limnanthes douglasii subsp. nivea. Taxonomy (NCBI): domain Eukaryota; kingdom Viridiplantae; phylum Streptophyta; class Magnoliopsida; order Brassicales; family Limnanthaceae; genus Limnanthes; species Limnanthes douglasii. The sequence continues at coordinate 76,787,714 of JAUPFV010000004.1, forward strand.
ACAATATATTGAATGCACATATTTAGCCCATATAGATTTGTTTTCACAAAATTCAAATCAAAGTTTACAAAAATAAGTATTTTGTAAGTTAGTGAGCCTTCTAATATTTAGGCCTCACTCTTTATAAGATTTACATAAGGAGGTCCACTTTGTTCCAATTGTATCATGAGTACTTTACATCCATACATGAATCTATTAAAGAGATTTTCAATTCTACTTATTATAGTTTTAGGTATATTACAACACTATATATGATATAAAGGTATAGTCAGTAGTACTGATTGTGTCAGTACTAATCTTCTACCAAAAGAAAGGGACTTGCAGTCCCATTATTTAATTTTGAACCTAATTATGTTAATTAAGTCATCATATTGGCTTGCTTTGTTGCTGTTACGGACAGAGATTTCTAAATATTTAAAGGACAAAGACTTGTTTTTTAATCCAGTGGATTCTTCAATAGACTTAATTTTATGTTGACTAATTTTGGAAGATGTTATAAGACCTGATTTCAGTGTTTAAACTGGCCATATATATTTGATACAACCTCAATAAATTATTTAATTTATTGATATTATTCATAGCCATTTACAAATATGAAAAATTCATATGCAAAGGCAAGATAATTGATATTAATATCACTTCTAGTTTAAAATTTCATTTCTTGGTAACTATTGAAAAGCTTGTTAATACCTCTAATGAGGTATTCCTCTTCTATAATGAAAAGATTGGGTGATGGCGTAACAGAAATTAGAAGAAAGAAGCAACGATAAAGAAACCATAGGGTTTCAATAACAAACTGGTTCTCTTATACTCAAAGTGTGAAATTCTATTCTAAAAAAACAATTATCTTAATATTAGAGTATCAGATGTTTTATGTATGAGACATCAAAAACCCTAATCAAATATTCTAAAAAAGTTAAATAAAAATTAAATCAAATCTGAATGCAATAAGATTTGATTCATTAATTGAAATATTTCACTAAAATAAAAAATAAAATATTAAAATAGATTTTTTCAGACTCTAAACGGTAGAATTTGAGTGCAAATATTGCCCAGTTCTAATTTTCGAGTGACAAATAAGACCCATTTTTGTTTGTCCAAAACAAATACATAGTTGTGGGCCGTCTTGACTACATCATCCCTCCCGGTTGGGAAGAATTCGCCCTCGAATTCTCAATGTGATCGTCATTAACCGGTTCTTCAACTTATTCAACAAATCTTGCTTTTGTTTCTCTATCAATTTCTTATGGTAGATGTAGCCAGATATAGTATACAACTACTTCTTCTACAGTAATCTGCGGTGAATCTATGTCAAACTGCTGGTATCACAATACCCTCACAAAGATTATGTACTACTCCATCACCTCGAAAAACTCCTCCAAGTTCTAGTATAAAATCTACCTTTGTATCTATTAAAATAATACTCGTTTCTTTTATCAATCTCTTCATAATCTCAAACACACAAATATCATCTTTCGTTTTCCCAAGGCAACAACATGCATCCACAGAGAACTGAAACAAGGGTTTGATTTTAGGATAACATAAAATACCTAGAACATACGTCTACACGATAAAATATAATTCCGCATGGTCCTTCCTAAACATAACCTCTAAAGCGATGCAACCCTTCTTCAATAAAAGCTCTATTGGATGTAAATTAACTCAATTCACATCAATTTTATCTTCCTCCATGTCGATTTTTTTCTTGTCACTAGTTTTTTTTCTATCAACAATTGATAAAAAAACTTAGTTTCGAAATCTCTAACTTTTCTGGCACTGCCAATTCTCCTACATCAATGCTCTTCTCCTCGACCTCAATATCATACTCATTGTAGAATGGTTTGTCAAATACTGACCTAGATGCATCTTCAAATATATCCTTATCATAGAGTGGCTTGTCAAACACGGGTTCAGATACAACTTTTGTGTCAAAACTAAGATCAGTAATGGGGGTAGTATAAGCATGAAACTCTTTAACCGATGGTGGTTTTGGAGACACTACTTTAGATGACACCAATATAAACTTGCAACAATTTTCACCAAATTGTATTGATTCGTTTTACCATCATAAGTAGAAGTTCAATAATTCTTCATGAACATCCTAAAACTAGATGGCAAACGTCCACAGTAACTACGTCACACCATACCATATCGTGATAATTATCAACACGTACCTCGTTTTACCCTATCAGTCCTAATAGTATGTAAGGGTTTAGAAAAGCTTCAGTCTTCAACGCCAGTTCTAAAACAGCCTCCTATAAAATCGGATTCTCACAACTATTCGAATCGATTACAAATTTTCAAATTCTTCCCCCGATTGTCCAGGTAGACTGGAAGATGTTGTTTTTTATTCGACTCCTCAAATCAGCAGGTGCTTAGAACATGATTTTTGTATCTGCATAGCAGGAATTGATGGGCTCTAATATCAATTGATGACGTGACAGAAATTAGAAAAATTAAACAGCGATAAAAAATCCTAGGGTTTCAAGAACAAACTATTTTCTTAGACTCAAAGTCTAAAATTGTATTCTTAAAAAAACAATTGTCTTAGTAGTAGAGTATCATTATATATGAGACATCCAAAACCCTAATTAAATATTCTAAAAAAATAAAATAAAAATATGAAAAATAAAAATTAAATCAAATCTGAATGCAATCAGATTTGATTAAATAATTAAAATGTTTTCCTAAAATACAATAAAATAAAATATTAAAAATATTAAAATATATTTTTCAGACTCTAAAGAGTAGAATTTGAGTACAAATGTCGCTCATTTCTGATACCTTAGTGAGAAATAAGGACCATTTGCGTTTGTCCAATATAACTACATAATTATGGGCCGTCTGGCCTCCATCACTTGGGGAGATGGGATCATCCTAACTAATTCCATCGAGGATTTTAAAGTATCCTTTGAGATCTTCATTGATGATGATAAATTAGAAGACAAATTTAAAACTATCGCTGATAAGCTTTATAAATTTACTGTAAAAACCAAAAGCTTTCATAGCATTTAAGAGAAAGTTGTGAGAGATTTTATGAAATATCTTAGTCATGTCTATTTTAAACAGAATGTTTCTTCTTCTAATTTTTTTATTGATATCATATATAAGATCTTAAGATAAGAGGATATGTTCATGGACGTTTCCTCCATGAACAGACTCTCTTTATTTTTTAGAAATTATATTTGGACAATTATTGTTAGACTATCATTTAATATTTTAGACAATATCCTATTAAAGATAAAACAAAGACTAATTGGTATAAAGTCTTTCCAATGTTTATGGCTATTAGTTTTAGTGATTAAGCAAATGGTAGTTGAAAAAATGCCACGTGGAGCAGGATTACCAGAGAAGTAATCTATAATAATAGAACATAAACCATTCTGGATTTTGGGTCAACAATATTGATAAAAGGTTGCATTAAATCCATATGGACCAACAACACTATTGGTTTTAAGTCTTTTAAGTGCACTATGTATTTTTAAAGTTGTTGGGGTGGCCAAGATATATTAGTTGTCAGAGTCTGAAATTAGTTTGGGGATGATATTCGGTCTTCATATTGAGTTACATGCTTATTATTTGTTAATAGATCTTTGAAAGATTGTACAACTAATTCACTAAGTTCAGTTTGATCAACAATCCATTTTTCTTCATGCCAATTACCATTAATGTTATTCTTCTTTTGTCTTTTCTTAATAAAATCATGAAAATGCAGTATTTTTATCACATTGTTTAAGCTAGTTAATACAATTTTTTTACTCACAATATGATTATTCTCTTGCTAAGAGAATAAAATAGTTTAGATTTGCTTTGGATAAGTTGATTTTATCCTCTAAACTTTGAGTTTCTTGATATCTATTTTCAAAAAAGATAACATCCACCTCAGTTTTGGCAATAACATTGAATATATTGCCAAAAACATCATGGTTCCAAGACTTTAGTTTAGTTTTAAGTCTTTTGAGTTTTTGTCATAAGATATATAGAGGCTGGTTAGTTAAATAAATTTTCCACGACTCCTCAATGTTCATAAGAGTTTGTTATGTAGTTAAAATCACACATAATAATCCATTCTAGTGTATTTTTGGCTAAATCTTTGTTTATCCCATAAAGTTAGACTATTAATTATGAAACATTTATCATATATGATAGTTACCATGGAATTTTTATAACGATTGCGTGATGAACTTTTAAGTGGATGAGTTGCTCATGATTACAGATAAAATCCACTATAAAACTTATATTATTTAAGTTTGAAGTTTCGTGATGGAATCCAATGGATTTTAATGTAGAGTCAATTAAATAAAGTATTCAATATCTGGAATATTAGATCTATAAAGAATAATAATAAATATATTATTATTAAGCCTCATGGAAGTACATAAAGTATAAATACTTGTTGAGATAATCTGTATCTTGAGGGAGGAATCATTAGTAAAATAGTGTAGTATTAGGATTTAATAACCCAATGATAATTGTGGTCCCCTGCAATGGTTAGAACATTAAAATATAGCTGATAGTAAATCCTACATAATAAATAAGAGAATATAAGAGATAATTAGGGAGATTGGACAAGAAAATGTTAATTGATGGACCAATAGATATTTTAGTAAATTCTATTCACTAACTATAAATAGGTCTAAATAAACTCCAATTCAGTTTATCACGAATATATGATCTAATCTGCCTATTTTATTTTACATTCTCTCTCTCTCTCTCTCTCTCTCTCTTCCATATTTTTCAAGAGTAGACTTGCGAACAACTAGCATTGCCTACCAGTCTCAATCAATCAATTAATTACGTCTGCAGTAATTTTGAATCACATCACTTAAAAATACAGAGTGGTAAGTCTTAATATTCATTATATATCTCTATACACATAACTTAGGATATCGGGATGATCAAGAGTTCATATCCCTTGTGATTATTGATCTAGAATCGATAATTGCTTAATATTTATGATTACTTCGTGTTTGGAGATATAAGCATTCAATTGAGTCTTTCAATAATCAGATTTGAAGTTCAATTCAATTTAGAACAAAATACCAATTATATTTTCTAGGTATTCACAAAAAGTGAGGAAATAATTATACAATTTGTCCACAAACAAAGCAAACATGTTTTTATTTTCCTAAAAGCTCAATAAATACAAATTTTCCTTTCTTTTTTTCCAGTGTGATGTGTAGGGTTCTCAGAAAGTGCCTTCATATACTGGGTCATGTTATTTCCTTATAATTGTTGATAATTTTACTTGATGCACACATGCCTTTCTTATGCACCATAGATCAAATTAACAATCTTTATTAACTAATTTTGTGCAATTTGTCAAAACCCAAATTTAATCAAATGTTCAAACAATAAGAGTGTATAATGGTCTCCTTCTTCGTACTTCTTTCATAATAAAGGCATTAAACTTAAAAACTCGTGTGTTTATATCCCGTAATAAAACGAATTGGTCGACAAAAACATTAGTATATGTTAAATGTTGCTCGTTCTCTCAGGTTTCAATCAAATGTAACACTTGAAGGGAATTGTGTTTTAACAACCGTTTATTTAATCAACCGCATTCATATTCCTTTACTATCAAATAAATCCTCATTCGAGATCTTATATAATCGCCCCTCACTCACGCATTTGCGCGTTTTTGGTTGTGCATGTTTTGTAACCAATGCTCATCCCAAATATAAATTTGATCCTTATTCATTTTTGTTTTTTAAGTATCCTCATGAAAAAAAGGCTACACAGTTTTTAATTTACTGATATGAAAGTTTCTATAAGCCGTCATATCTACTTTAAAGAAAATCTACTTCCCTTTTATCATGCCTCAACCTTACCGTTTCCAAACCAATCATCCTCATCATCTATCAATCAAGCACATAATTCATCATCAGTTTTATTTCCCAATCCCACATCCTATGACTCAGAACATCAACATTTATTCTTTCATCTTCATCCAATCTCATAAATCTCACACCTTGAACCCATACCTCTCCCACGTCCCAAGAATCAGATATTAATTCATCACCCTCACTCATCATTCTGTCATCACCTTCCGTTCTACCAACACCTTTCACTTCACCATCATCACAAACCGCACATACTTCTCATCTAGTTCTCAATGATATCTTGGTTTTTCATTCCACCCACCACATCTAGCCTCATGTATGGCACCAAGACTACGGCATATCTACAAGATCAATCAATCAAGTTCTTGTCAATCTACTCCAACATTTTCACATTAAAAATCTCGATGAGTTAATGTATTTTACCGGTATTAAGTTTTTTTATCTAATAGATGACTATTTATGTCTCAATGAAAATATATATTAGATATTTTGCAAGACACGAGTAAAACCCGAAAAACTCCCAATGGAGCAAAATTTGAAATTAAACAATAAAGAAGCTGAACTACTTTATGTTTCGACTAAATATCGAAGACTGGTTGGTAGGATATATATTTGACAGTGACCCGACCTGATATTGTGTATTCAATGCGTACACTGAATCAATTTATTGGATCACCTAGACATCCATATTGGAAAGCAACGGTAAGCGTCCTTCATTACATCAAAAAATCACCAGATCTATTCTTTTCATTCGAAATAATTTGACAGTTAGTGTCTTTTGTAATTCAGATTGGGATGGATGTCGTATGTCAAGATGATATGTTTCTAGTTATTGTGTTTTTGTTGTCTCAATACTCATATCGTGAAAATCAAAGAAGCACACTAGTGTTTCACGATCATTTGCAAAAGCAGAGTATAGAGAAATGGCTAATACTTGTTTGGAATTAACCTGGTTGATATACATACTTAAAAATTTGAAAGTCGACTTAGACAAAAGCAACACCATTATTTTGTGATAATCAAGTGGCTTTACGTATTACGGCTACTTTAGTTTTTCATGAGTGTACTTAAAATATTGAGATTGATTGTCATATAATTTGAGAAAAACTTGAGGCTATGATAATTTGTCCATGCTATATTTGTACAAAGATGCAATTTGTAAGCACATATACTAAAACACTCGGGAAAGATCAATTTGATTTTTTCTGTAGCAAGTTGGGAGCCAATAATTTACACCTTCTGAATTTGAGAAGTATACTAAAGTATCTTTGTATTTATTGTAAAGTAATTGTAAACATGAATTAACTTTAAATATATTTACTAATTTAGAAGTCTGTATTGATTATAGTCGTAAGTAACTTCAGTTATAATCTATATATATATATATAACAATATTCTATCGAAAATATACATCATTGTTTATTTTTGTTTTGTGAAAATAACCAATTTTTTTCCTCTTTCAACAGATAGCAAAAATAACTACAAACAGTAAAATAAAAAATATTAAAATGTAAACTTAAAATCTAAACCAACACCCTAATATGTATATGTATAATCTACTATATATATATAAAATAAATATCTTTAATAATTTTAGTAATATATATCTTTAATATCTCTAACCATTATTTTATTTTATTTTGGAGGGAATCCGCAGCCGCTACTCGGAGTACAATGATTGCGCACATAGTAAACCCTCGTTCTGACGCGATAGCCTGCAAACCAACGCTAGAAGGTAAACCACACAAGATGACAGACTCAACCGAGAAAACGTACGTAGAAGGACTCAAACTCATGATCTTTAATCTCAAACATGTCTTGCTCAACCAACTCGATTACCCTTTATGGACTATCTCTAACCATTATAATATCATTGTAGGTACGTGGAATTTATATGTCTTTTAGGGGGACTTACAAATAAGCTTAGAATTTTAAACCATGACGAATTTATATGTCTTTTAGGGGACTTACAAATAAGCTTAGAATTTTAAACCATGAAATATACAAATCAAAGATCATTCCTACTGTGTCAAATAATTGTAGTTGTTCGATAGATAACACAAATCCTTTAGGTCTACTTTTTTCTCCACGGCCCGCAAAAGATAACCTTTTAATTTTGGAATTTATGTCAAATAAAACATTGTATTATCTAAGTTCGAATATTTGTTTCGGAGTCGTTTTTATTTATTATGTTAATTTCTTTGGAGGACAAAAACTTGTATGTAAATTTACAGGAAAAAAGATCTAAGAATATGTGAGTTCGGGTTTGGTTTGACTTGGACAGCATTTCATGTTCTGCCATGTCGATAAAGCTTGAATGTATCCTCAACACATCGTTCGAGTTTATATTTCCATGATTCGGTTTGGTATCCGATTTTTTTGTTTTCCATACGGGTGTTAGAAAGTATCATAAAATGAGTTTTCTCGAAAGGAATAAAACTAAAATAATAAGGAATATTGTTTGATAATTTGAAGATAGACTCAAATCGATTAATAGGAATCTGAAACGGATAGGTCCCTTCTTATTTTGTCGACACAGCTTTAAGCATCAATGGTGGCCAAGTTGACCATTTTCGATCCTTTAGTAGAAGCTGAGTTTGCATTCCACTTGCTCCTGAGCATCCCATGTTTCAATTTGTTCTTATAATATGGTCCAACGCCAGCTTGTCTGATTTTCAACTTAACATTTTTTTTAGTTATATAATCGGTCTAAATTTTCAGTATGCCTAAGTTAGCATACGTACTCTCATTATATTCAAAGTAATTTTTATTAAAAAATTTATAATTATAGAATAGCACATTATGGTGGGTGGGATTTTATTATAAAACTCAGTTTAAAGCGTTTGTTTAGTGAAGTAGGATATACATTTCAAATATTTTATTAGAGCGGCTTTATAATAAAACTATTTTGTTATTTTCAGAGGTGAAATACATTTTTGCTATCAGATGAGATAAACTACCTTTTTTGTTATCATATGGTGAATTTTTATTTTTTTGTCACTTTTCGTTGTACAATAGGGAAAACAGTATTTCGTTGCGCACAAAAAATAACTTTGCAGGACCCATAACATGTGCATATAGCCTATCAAAAAAGGATTTTGCAGGATACGGACTATAAATACGAATGTTAAATAAACACTTCTGTACAGCAGGTTTAATTTTATTATGATTAATATCTTAAGGGTTTCATTATTTTAGTTAAGTTTTTATTTTATAAGAAAATAGATTAATATTAAAATATCCAATATCATACATATATAATAATAATATAACACAAAATACTCCGAAAAGGATAACCGGATTAGTGGAATAAGTAAAACCAACATGTCATTTTTTGTGATTTATTTTACTATTTTTATACCGCACTCACCTTATTAGAAGAGTACATTTCAAAACTTAAAATTTTCAAAATAGCACACTACTTATTTTTATATACATTAATATTTTCTTCTTTTAGTCGTATATATTATTAAAATTACTATTACTGTTATTATTATTTTATATTTTTATTTTTATTTAGCTACTTCTTTTCTATAATTTTTCTATTTTTGTTCAATTTTCTTATAATATCAAAAATTCCGATTGATGTATTTTTTTATTATAAATTTTATATTTATGTTCAACTCTTTTTTATATTGGAACTTTGGATTGATTTAAGTAGGTATTTTAAATTTCGAACGATGTTTTTATATATAATACAGATGATTCGATTTTAGTATATTACAATTATATATATATTTTTTGTTTTGATACATACATGTCAAATCCAATTGTGGTAAGGTTTGAAATTGCTTTATTGTTTCAATTTAGTTTTATATTCGTAATAAACTTTTCGAAAGAGAAGCTCCAATGACATGAAACCTGTATTTTTTTTTATCTCATGAAAAATAGTTTTGAATTTGTATAATAACATGTATTTGCGGGAATAAGACAAAAACAATTTGGAAAATATGTGTTTTTTTATGTATTTGATTTGCGGAAATACGTACAATTCACTTTATTTATGAAAAAAATACAATTTCTTTTGAAAAAATCAAGATGTGAACCACTTGAACTAGTACGTGTTTTTCACTTAAATAAATATTTTTAGTTGTGGAAAAAATAGTTGTGAACCATTTGTGCAAATACGTGTATTTCACTTGCGGAAATATTTAATCATGAAAAACAATTTATATTGGTAAAAGAAAATAACAATATGTGAACCACTTGCAAAACTATGTATATTTCACTTGCGGAAACAAATTTATTTGTGAAAAAATTAAATGTAAACTATTTACGGATATACATATATTTCACTTGCGGAAATAAATTTTCTTTTCAGAAGTGAAAAACAATTGTGAACCACTTGCTCAAATTTGTGTATTTCACTTGCGAAAATATATTTACTTACGAAAAAAAAAAATTTGTAAGATGAAATGCGACACAAGCTGTGAACCACTTACGTGAATAGATTTACTTGTGAAAAATATATTTTCACATCTGAACAAACAAGTTGTGAACCACTTGAGAAAGTAATTTACTTGTAAAAAAAATATTTTCACACATGAAAAAACAAGTTATGAAATATTTATGGAAATACACGTATCTCGATTGCAGAAATATGTTTACTTGTAAAATAAAATTACAAATTGTGAATCAGTTGCAGAAATATATTTTACTTGTGGAAAACAAGTTGTGTACCACTTGCAGAAATATAAATATTTCACTTGCGAGAATACAAATACTTGTCAAAAAACAAGTTTTTCATAAGTGAAAACAATTTGTTGTCCAATTACAAAAAATAATTAAAAATCACTTGAAAAACAAGTGAAAATAAAACCTCAAAGTATATCACTTATGGATTTTATTTTGTCGTCTTACAAAAAATGTAATGTCGCCGGATATAGTTTTCGAGTTACGGTTATAAAAATGCAGAGTTGTAAAAATTTAGATATAACAAGATATATTTCATCATTAATTATTTATATGATGGATTTATATATGTTTATTGCATTAGTTATTTTCGATAATGTTCGAATTAATAAATAATCAAATAAATAGAAATTGGACTTATGGATGGAAACCCTTTAGCAAGGTAATTATGTAGGTACAAAGTCAAGTCTGAAGTCCATGAAATGTTGAATCTGAATATTTACATCTAAGTCTAAACTATAAAGTTTATGAGCAAATTTAAAATAAATAAATAGTCAATGTTATGATCTCCAATTATAGCAACGGAATTAAGGGATGGTGATTACAAATAAACTTAAGTTAAAACCTTAATTGCAAATCCTATATAAAAAGGATAGTGAATAGTTCATATAAGAGCAAAAAATATTACAAAAAAAGATAAAAAAGATGTTATATCTACATCTTATTGTAAGTTTCTTATTCCGTATTTAAAGAAGATTTTCTAATCTTGGAAGATTATATATTCATGTAAGGGTTAAGGGTTCATGCTATATGAATTATAACAATGGATATCATAACAACCAATTTGAGATTGAATTTTAGACTTTTATTTTAGAATCAAATATAAAGCATATGACTTTATTTTAAGTAAATGATCCATATTTGGGAATTGAATATTGATTAATTTGGTCAAATGTGGAGATTCATGACTTGAAATCATATGATCATTTTATTTATTTAGGATAAATTATGTTAGAATTATGTGTTTTACCGATTAAGCATGATTACATATGAAATTTAGGGTTTTTTGGCTTGATTTGGGATCGGTACATTAAGCCAAATTTGAAACATAAACATGTTAGCGGTTTCTTTGTCGTAATACGACCTTGATGTTAAGGGGGTCAAACCTACTATTTGGAATCATTACCATGAAAAAATCTAATGTTTTATGTGATAATATCATGAAGTTTTGTGGCAACAACCTTGGCTGTCGCGATGATGTCGACCATGTTGCATCACTTTGCGCTGTATGTGCATCTAAATGATCTGCTTTTAGACTTGTACCATATGGTATCATGTGACTTGAGTTTATATGCGTTGTTATTAGGTGTTTATATGCTATGTAGATTCCATGATTAAGATCATCTTAATTTCAGTAGATAGGCCATGTAGACAACATATCACACTGTAGTGATCCTTGTTGTAAAATTGATTTACTTAGAGTTTTAATAGGATCACCATTGATGTTGTTGCAAATATTAAGTAAAAATATCACACCATAATGATATTTGATTGGCATAATTAATCATGAACATGTTATTTTCAATTTTGAATTGGTCATTTCATATTTGATAAAAATAGGGAAACATAACCCAATCTATCACACTACATTGAATTATATTGGAGAGTTCTCCCAAATTAAGTCGATTGAAATAAGATTAATAATAACTTTTTCTCAAACTTATAAAAAATTTATATATATTATTGAGGAAAACCAACACACCGTTTGGTCGATGAAAGAACCCTTATACTATTAAACAAACCTACAAAATAACGATCTAATTGACATATACAAGACGAAGCAAAAAATAGAAGAACGCGTGTAAAACCAAGCATACAAGACGATATTTAATATGGTTCAAATTGTGAAGAAATCCTACATCACGGGTAACAAACACTTTTTTATATATAAGTAAGTTACAGAAGACTCTCAAATATAAAAAAAAACTCAATCACTCTTTGTAACAAAAGATGACGTGATTCATAGAACTTCCTCTTCAGTTTTTATATCGCACCCACTTATCTCTTAAAATTCTTGGAGCTATTTTTGCTCTCTTAAAAAGTATATTACTCGTATAATTGCACCACTACATTTCCACCATACTTCCCATAACAGTATCTTCTTATAGTTATAGGTTTAGAGAAAAACCTAATTATTCATCAGATGTTCTATATTAAATCCTATTACTCAATGGATGAAATAACTCACATTCTATTAATATAAAAAACCGTATGAATAGAAAATCATAATTAATATCAAATACCCAATTAAAAATGGATTCTAATTAATATATAAAGACTAAAATATGAGACCTAATTAATATAAAAGACCTAACAACTAGAATACTCTGCTTTAGATAAGCTTAGTGCTACGATCTAATTCACTTCATATTAAATGGTACTTATCATCAACTCGTTTTGGACCATCCTACTCTGGACCAGCCAACTTTAGCTCAGTACATATCTCATTCGACCCAATGGTCACCAATCTTCAAACAATTGTCTCAACCCTTAGGATCAACCAAAACGTCTCTATAAATAAGTCACACATCAAGCTTCAAAAAGTTTTAATAATTCTTGAATATATATATATATATATATATATATCACGATATATCCAACACTCGTGTAGCCCTACGATAATACCACTGTTGACGAGTTACTTCTAGTCTACACCTAACAAATCTCCACCTAGGCTTATAGTAACTTCAGTATCTGTTGCAACCAATGTATTACTCTTTAGAGACCAATTCACGTGCATTCTAGACTTGTAACAGTCTCATACAACTTGTGGGAGTTGAAATTAACAATACCTTGGTCAGATGATCTGAAGGGTTTTTCTCCTTAGCGATCTTAGACACCTTCACTTTCTTCTTCTCCATCATATCTCGGATGAAATGTAGCTTAAGGTCTACATGTTTAGTTCGCTCATGGAACTTTCTCATCAAATGAATGGCACTAGTGTTGTCACAGAACAAAATCACATATTGCACCACATTAGTAAGTTCACTTAAAATCTATTTAGCCAAATATATTCCTCCATGGCTTCCGTAATATCCATATACCTGGATTCCATAAAAGATAATGATATAACTTTTTGTATATAATACTTCCAGCAAACCAGTCCTTAAAGCACAGTAAAAGATAACCGAAGTAGACTTCCTTATGTCGAGGCAACCTGCGTAATCAACATCCACATACCCTTTCACCACTATATTACCCGTATCCTTACGATTTTAACACAATCATATAGCAGTCCAACCCTTCAAATATCTCATGAGATACTTGAATGCATACAAATACAATCTTATTAGATTCGACATGAATTTTCTCAAAACTTTTATGGCATATGAAAGACCAGGTCTCGTACAGATCATAACATACATAGTGCTACTAATAAAATTGGTATAAGGTATCTTTTGTATATAATACTTATATGATGCTTTGATTGGTGTTTGACTGGTACTGAGTTTGAATTAGGAACCCATGGGAGTTCCAATTGCTTTTTCATTGAATATCGAGAACTTCGTTAGGAAAATCTGTTTATGTTATTGTTGGAATAAATACCCTTTCAGCCCGTTCTTCTTTGTCTCAACACCAAGTATTCTCTTAACCTCTCCGATATCTTTAATCTCAAACTTTCATTTTACTTAAGTCTTTACCACTTCAATCTTCCTCATATATCTTCCATCCATTAGTATGTCATCCATATAATAAAATAAGACTTTTCCAATAATATGTATTTTCCTATTCCAATAAACATAGTTATCATAGCAGGTATGTGATGGATCTTATAAAAAACATTAAATCATATTCCATTTCCTCGGCGACTATTTTCGCCCATAAACATAGCCCTAATTCCATTCTACAAACTCATTTGGTTGAAACATGTAAATTTTTTCTTACAATTGACAATGCAGGAAAACAATTGTAACACCCATATGATCTAGCTCAAGATAAAAACTAGCAACAATTGACAACAAAACCCTGTTGAAGGTTTGTTCCACAACCGACGAGAATATTTCATTAAAACTGATACCCTCCTCTTGCATAAAATCATTATCCACGAGCCTAGATTTGTATATGGGTAACTCAAGAACAAGAATACATGGATTCCTCTTGAATATCTATTTACTCCCAACCAAATTTTGACCCTTTGACTACTTCAGAAGAATCTATAGGTTCATCTTTTTTAGAGATCTTAGTTCTTTTTTCAAGGTTATAAGCCAATTCTCTTCTTCACTACCCTTGATAGCACATGATATGTTTATGGTTTAAGAATATCTCCTTGCATTTCAATTGATAAAGCATAACCAATTACATCATCAAACTATACCTATACAAACATTTTTTGGTCTCCTTAATCTATCACTTGCCAGTTTATAACTGTCACGCTCATGTTGCTTTCCCATCTGATCATTTGAAGGTCCTAAAACAATAGACCATAGGTTTTCTTTAGACTCATGCATTGTTTAAACTTCCTATATGCGACTTAAAGCAGAACCAAAACCAATATATTATTTAGAAACATCACCAATTTTACTTTGTAGATCAAATCCACCATCAACGTCATGTCTCTTCCTAGAATTATTAGGTTGAGTCTCATTTGCCTTCTTTAATAGTATGTTCTCTTTTGTGAAAACCATATCCATACTTATTAGAGCCTTCTGACATATATGTTCAAAGCACCACAACCTATACTCTTTTAATAATTCCGGGTAACGAAGGAATTCTCTAGACTAAACTTATCTTGCTTCACAATATTTTCTAGCTTAGTTTTATCTCTAGTTCGAGATTCTTGAGGACTTAATGCCATAAATGAACTCTTGTTGATGATATATTCAGTCGTTGTCATGGTTTTTCCACAGAACCTGTGACCCATTCCAGCAGTATAAAGCATATATCTAACTTATTTTCATTTATTCTTTCAACAGCTTGTTATGTTAGGGAGTCACACCTACAATTCGATATCTAGAAATGTCGAACTTTTCACAATAGCTAGTGAACTCATTGTTTACATATTCTAAGACATTATCAGTAAGAAGCTTCTTATGCACTTTCTCGTTTTGATTCTCTACCAAAGTCTTCCAGTTCACAAAGAAAGCAAACACTTGATACTTTGTTTTCAAAAGTAGAACCGTACTTATCTAGAGAAGTCATCAATAGACAACATACATTACCTTGCACCACTTATGGTAGGTTCCATATTGGACCCAAAGTTCTGAATAAACATAATCTAGGACTCCATTGGATGTCTGGTTGCTAGGAAAAAACCTCACCCACTTGGTCTTACCCAACACGCGACTTTCACAATAACTCAGCTTCTGAACTGCCATACCATATAACATCTCATGTTTACTTAATTCACTAAGTCCCTTCTCACTTAAATGGCTCAAATAATAATGTAAAACCTGGTAGAACTCTTACCATACTAGACACACCTCCTTCTACTCTAGTAATTTTTAAGAACAAACACAGCATTAGTCATATAGCCTTTTATAAAATCAATAGAGCCTTGCAAAACCTGAAGCCTGCCATCTACACCTCTATAGGTAAATCATTCCTCATTTAACATCTCAATATAAAAAAGTTTACATTTAACTTTGGGTACATACCTTATGTTGTAAATTACTCTCTCAGGTCTTGTAGACAACTTGAGAGATATTCCAATCCCTTTGACATCGCATTCATCATTCTCGATGATGATCCTTCCACCATCAAGCATCCACATTACTCCAAACTAATGTGTATTGGACGAAATATTAAATGAAACACCCAAATCTAGCATCCATTTATCGTTGTACCTATAAGAATAAGAAGTCATTGACCTACCAACATAGTTAAAATAATTTGAAGGCTTTTGCTAAAATGTTAACATTAAAACTATAAGTAGTTCAAACAAAATATTTTTTTTTAGTTTTTTTAGTTTTTTTAATCTTTTGCCCATTTGACCAAAACTAAACATATTTGACCTAAATTGGTTTTGGGTGAAGTTAGCTTCCTACCTACAAACACAAAATTAATCAACAACAACTTATATACTTTCTTCAACGTTTTGAGCAAAATAAAAAAAATGGTGAAAAAAAAACTTTAAATTTTTACAACAACATCCCTAACACCTTAATTATAAAAAAGCAAACAAATGGAACATTTGAAGCTTATTAATAAAGTTGAAACTACAAAAAAGGTAATATGGCGTTTTTCTTAGATTAAATTATAATGATCTCAAAAAAATCGATGAAGTTTCCCGATTTGGAAACTCTATTCGTGCAATACACTGATGGTTAGGATGTAGCGCACTGCCGATATGGATACCTACAACTGTCGGTTAGCAGAATGTACACCGAAAATGGACTGAGTAATGTAGGTATTTATGCATTACACTGACGGTTAGGATACTTTACGCCGCTGGTGTATTGGGTAGGTTTTGTGTTCGTGCAGTACACCAACAGTTAGGATATAACCCACCGTTGGCATAGAAAGTGCATACACCCGATGTGGATATTATACACCATCGGTGGAATTGAGTATTGATGAGTTCAGATTTAATTGATACAGACCATGGTATATATTCGGAGGGATTTTCAGATATATCCAATACCATGCCCCACCGAACAGTATAACTTAGTGGATTATGACTCAGCTAGTTGCTAGTCGCTTCGTCCTTTGGGCTAATGGGTTTTTAAACTTAACCTAACCCCGTGACCCGACTTGGAAGGCCCATGGATCACCATATTAGTATAAATATCCCAACTACTTTCATTAATGGGGGTAATCAGAATTGACTGCTAGCACACACCTTAATTATCTCTCTACATCTTACCTTAAATATTGAATTCCCAAAACTCTTTCCAAAACTACCCTTTCATCAGAAATAATCCACACTAAATTGGCGACCACACTGGGAGAATGAATTTCATATTCAAAACCAGTAAACAAAGTAGTCCGGATGGATCCGAGTGCATAGAATGTTCCACCTCATGAGGTGGAAGTAGCAAAAGAAAATAATGAGTACATGGTTGAGCAGCGCGATCAGTTAAGGGCTGAGATTGAGGCATTGAGAGCGCTAAATTAAGAAGAGAAAGAAGTTTAATAAAAATTTGGTGCATCGGTGCTTCACCATACTGACAATCCTGGTGAGAATAAACAGTCCTTAAAGACTCATCTCAGCTCCAAAAAAAACATCAATCTAAACATATGGAGAGCTCCACTTCGGAATCCTCCAGCAGCTCCTCTAATGATGCAGAGCTTGAAGAGTTAGTCTCATCCAGCAGGGATGAAGGACGGTGAAAAACGAAAATGAGGCTTACTAAAAAAAATTCAAGAAAAAATGATAGATATGGTAGGCTCAATAAGTATCAAGGAATAATGTAGGGTTCAGCTGATCAATATATTGACCGCTTGCTGATTGATCCTTTTGCTTTCCAATCCAAACCGGGTAATTTTGCTACTCCAAATGAGGATACTGTGTTTATTCGTAGCCAAAACTGGAGATAATCGTCTTTATCTGCAAAAATACTCTTCGGACACTTACATAAAAGGTTTGATAACTCTAAGATAGATACATATGATGAGAGAAAATATCCGGACAACCATCTTGAGAAATTGAAAAACTTTATGAAGAACTTTGACAATGACAGCAAACTGCTGTATAGTGTTTTCTCTCAAACCTTCAAGGGGAGTGCCCTCAAATGGTATAATAGTCTCCTTTAGGGATTTATAATTTTTTTTGACATATTTTGGGTTGATTTCCAAAGATAATTCGTTGGAAGTAAGGAGCTTAAAGGTAATATGCATACCATCATCCGCTGCGCTCAGGAGCCAAATGCGTATCTAAAAGAATACATCAACAAGTTTGTGAATACAAAGAATGGGTTAGCGGATTGCTTTGAACAAGTTGCGAGTGCTTCCCTCGGGAAGGGTTTGAATCCAGGAAACTTGGCTGATTCAGTGACCCGGAAGAAGGCCATGACTTTTGGGGGTTGTTAAATCAGGTGGGGAAACAAATCAATGTTGAGAAGACTAAAAAGTCTAGAGTGCCTCGCCAGATTAGGTCCACCAGTAAAATGTCAACATCCCAAGCTGCTAATCAGTTCAGTTACAGATCAAAGGAATTTGGACAAGGATCTAACCGATCAAGGCAAAATCAGTCCAACCAGAACCAAAACCAAGAGGTTAGAAATAAAATGGGACTTTGGTTTCAACCTGATTGGTTTGCTGAATTGGGAGAAAACATGGCTACGATATATGACAAAACTAAAAACGAAGTACACTTTAGAAAGCCAGCAGCGTTGCAGTCTCCTAGAGAAAATCAAAGTACCCGTTTCTGTAAGTACCATAATGACATTGGGCATGATACCCATGATTGTATAGCTTTGAAGTAAGAGGTGCGAAACCTCATTGAAATGGGTAAGTTGGGGGGCTATGTTAAAACACAAGGGAGAACAGGCCGGTTATTCAACGTTCGAACAGAACCATTTTCGGCTTCACAGGGAGTTCGACCTATGTGATTAGTGAATTCGAGAAAGAAGTATTTTTGGGCAAAGGACCTTTTAAGAAAATGATGAGGGTATTGTTTGTTGTGGTGGATTTCCCAACATCTTATAATGCGATATTTGGGAGGTCTTGGCTATCCAGAATGCATGTTGTAGCCTTTACTGTCCACCAGTGCTTAAAATACGCTGTCTAGGGACAAGTAGGTGTTGTCCGAAGCAGTCAGAAGGTAGCCATGGAATGCTATACAACAGCTCTTGCCTCTAAGTCTGTGGAGGCAGTCAAGATTAACAAAGATTAGCAGCTAGTGGATTCTTCCACCGATGAGAATGAAATTAATGATCCCATAGAGGCTCCCTGTGTCATAATACCTATAAAGGAAGTTGAAATTCATTCCCTAGTGGAGGGAAAAAATAATAAAATTGGTACCAAGATGGCACCAGGTTTGAAACAAGTTATTATCTTTCTTAACGGATAATCTACATGTATTTTCATGGTGCAATGATGATGTTATCAGAGTGCCTGCTGATGTAATTTATCATAAGTTGTCCATACGAGCTGATGTTGGACCAGTCATACAAAGAAGAAGGTCATTCTCTAAATACAAATCAGATTTAATTGTTCAAGAAGTTGATCGATTGACCAAATTGGGCCATATTGAAGAATCTCAATACCCATTATGGACTGCCAATACTGTTTTGGTCAAGGAAAATAATGGCAAATTGTGCATGTGTATTGACTTCACTGATCTTAATAAGGCTTGTCCAAAAGATCCTTATCTTGTTCCGCGCAACAAGTTGTTATCCTTTATGGATACTTTTTTAGGGTAAAACCAAATATAAGTAGATCCGAAGGATCAAGATCACACTACTTTTATTACAGACAGAATTCTGCATTGTTATAAAGTGATGTCATTCTGATTGAAATATGCTGGGGAACCTATCAAAGGTTAGTGAGTAAAGCTTTTGCTAGTCAAATTGGCAGAAATATAGAAGTTTACATAGATGATATGATGGTGAAGAGCCTTGAAGAAGATACGCATATATCTGATCTTCAAGAAACGTTTTCTAACTTAGAGGCTGTCGATTTAAAATTAAACCATGAAAAGTGTGTTTTTTGTGTCCGATCTGGAAAGTTCTTGGGTTATGTTATAATTGAAAAATGGATTCAACCTGATCCGGATCATCTCAATGCTCTATTAACTATGAACCCTCCTCGGAGTATTAATGAAGTTCAAAGATTAATCGGGCGCCTGACTGCATTAAACAGGTTTATTTCGCGATCATCAGACAAATTTGCTCCATTTTTCCAGGTGTTAAGGAATCCAAATACTTTAATTGGTCTCTACAGTGTGATCAAGAATTTCTTGAAATCAAGAAGCATTTGTCTTCACCTAAGACTCTCTTTAAACCTGTTCAGGGGGAAAAGGTCTACATATACTTAAGTATATCAGAATATGCAGTCGTGTTATGTTAGTAAGAGAAGTGGATCATTACCCTCGTCCAGTTTATTATATTAGCAAAAGTTTGTTGGATGCTAAAAGAAGATATTTGAAGTTTGAAAAGTTGGCCTTGGCATTGGTAATTACGGCAAGAAAAATGATACCATACTTCCAAGCTCATTCAATTATCGCCCAAACATCTTTTCCCTTGAAGAATGTTCTCGAGAAGGCTGATGTATCAAGTAGAATGACCAAGTGGTCAGTTGATCTCGGTGATTATGATATTGATTTTGTGCCCTCGAACGGCGGTTAAAGCCCAATTAATTGCTAATTTCTTGGTAGAAATCCATACTGATAGGTCCCCCGGACAAATGCAAGAAAACCATTCTACGAAAGAATGAGTAGTCCGAACTGATGGCGGGTTTAGTATTATGGGGTGTGGGGCTGGAATTTGTTTAACTTCTCTCTATGGTGATACCATGTACCAGGATATATGTTTTGGTTTTAGAGCTTCCAACAATGAATCTGAATATGAAGCAGCTGTAGTTGGTCTCAAACTAGCCCTTATATGTGGGGCGAAAAGAGTCTGGTTAATGAGTGACTCTTAACTACTTATTCACCATGCTCAGGGGAAATATGGGGCAAAGAATGAACAATTGATAAAATATTTGCTCATGTTGAGAGAAGTTGCTGTAAACTTCAAGAGTATCCAGTATGAGCAAATCCCTAGATCGGAAAATACTATGGCAGACTCTTTAACAACCATAGCTATTCTGAATATTACCCTTGGATTATGATGCTAGAGTGTCTATCAATACAAACAGGCCAAGAAAAAGGTAAAGATAATGAAGAAAGTATGAGCATATTTGTCATTCAACCCATGATATTTTTCAGTTTATTTCCGATGGGATGTTTCCCCCAAATAAAATACTAGCTAAGAAAATTAAATACAAAGCTCGTGGCTTCCTGAAATTGAAAGAAGTTCTTTATAAGAAATCATTTAGCAGACCTATCTTGCGTTATTTGGGATTTAAAAAATCCCAGAATGTTTTATCCGAACTACATGATGGAGAAGGTTCTGCATACTGTGGCTATAAGGCCTTAACTAGAAGAGTCTTATTAGCAGAGTACTATTGGCCAACCATAATGGTAGATGCTAAAGATATGGTCAAAAGGTGTGATCCTTATAAAAAATATGGGAATGAAATCTATGTACCAGCAGTTCCTATGGAGTCCATATCTGAACCAATACCTTTTGATAAATGGGGTTTAGATTTGGTTGGGCCTTTTCCCATGGCATCCGGTGGATATCGAACGATCATAGTTGCAATAGATTATTTATCTAAGTGGATAAAGGCAGCTCCCTTAACTGGAACCACTTCTAAGGCAGTT
The DNA here is from genome assembly GCA_036936605.1 of Limnanthes douglasii subsp. nivea. NCBI lineage: Eukaryota > Viridiplantae > Streptophyta > Magnoliopsida > Brassicales > Limnanthaceae > Limnanthes > Limnanthes douglasii. The sequence continues at coordinate 76,809,554 of JAUPFV010000004.1, forward strand.
ATAAAATTCATTCTACCTAATATATGTTGTAGATTTGGGGTTCCTCGGAAGATCACCACATATAATGGGCCACAATTTGATAATAAATACATGGAAATGTTTTGCACTTCCAGAGGAATTCAACATTGTCTTCTTCTCCATTCTATCCTCGAGCGAATAGGGAAGTTGAAGTAGCTAACAAAACAATCCTATCCGGGCTAAAAAATAATCTTAAAGGAGCTGCGGGGAAGTGTCAAAGTTATCCAGCAAGAAATATTGTGGGCTTACCGAACTACTCCTCGGATTGCAACACAAGAATCCTCTTTTGCCCTTGTTTATGGGATGAATGCAATCACACCCATAGAAGCTACTCTACCATCTTTTCGAATCCAAAGCTATTCTGAACAGACCAATGATATGGCAGTTAGAACCCAGTTTGACTTGATTGAGGAAAGAAGAGTCAAAGCATATTTGAAAATAGCACACTATCAGGGTTTGATGATGAGCCGATTTGCATCAAAAGTTAAAAGAATAGATTTTCAGTTGGGAGACAAAGTCTTGAGGAAAATATTTTTGCATACTAAAGAAAAATAGCTTGGAAAACTGGCTCCAAACTGGGAAGGCCCTTATATAGTATGTGAAAAAGTCAAACGAGAGACATATAAACTTCAAGACAAAGAAAGCGGAATATTAAAGCACCCATGGAACATTGAACATCTCAGGTTATATTTAGAATAAACTCTTTCGTAAATATTTACCTTTCTTGTACTTCAATGTAAATATTAGGGGGGCATACTCTTTCCTACCCTGGTGGCGCGGGCAGGTTTTAACGAGGTGTTTGGGTTTTTCAATAATATCTGATGCCCACTTCAAAAGTCTGATGCAAATTTTTTTATCATAGTATGAGGTGATCGGATAAATTAAATATCATCAAACACCCCGACTCTTAAATGAAGTATCTTTGAGCTGATCGGATTTCTTAAAAATCACATTTATTAAACACTTGTGATTAGATTCGTTCAATGCACATTTAACAAATCAGAAATATTGAAAGCTACTTAAAAAATTGACTGAAAGAAGACAATGGAGTTCATACAAAAAGATGCAGTGTTAATACTTGATCGGAACACATCTGATCAACAACACAATAAAATGCCTTGACCATTCGAGGACTTTGAATTCAAGACAGAAATTAGACATAAACACTACAAAATGTCTTGACCTTCCAAGGACTTTAATATAAAAAAAACACACAACATAATATTACAACCTTAGGGCTTGTTCCCTTCGGGTTTTTCATCACCATCTTCTTTCTTGGGACTCTTGAGCTCAACACTTGAGCTCTCACCGGTTCCTTCCTCATAATCTTCTACGCTAGAATAACCATTCTTGTCACCAACTACCATTGTATGAAATGGGATGTCCTCACACGGTACATATTTTCATAAAGGACCAAGAGTCCTTTTCGGAAACGTTTCGTGAAATAGCAAAACCATGTCAGATTTCACCCCATCATCTCTCTTCCCCAAAAAAATCCACCACTTCAGAAGTATACTTCTCTATTCCTGCAAATATCTCTTGGGCTTGCTTGCTTACTAAAGAAGCATTCTCATTTGTCTTCTCCTAAAGGAGCTTCTCCAAATGGACTTTGTCTTCGGATAAAGTTTTTACAGTACTGGCACTGACTTCTAGTTGTTCCTTCAAAGTCTTAATCTCGGTAGAGGAAGAAGTTTCCAGTCTGGAATACTTGGTCTGGATATCTTTTTGAGCATCTTGTGACTTTCGCAGTTCGGCATCTAATTTATCTTTTTCCTTCTTTAAGGTTTTATGCTTTGCTGAGTGGTAGAGAGACTACTCGTCAAGCCCTGGTTTTCTGTTGTCAGGGAGGTTATGGTAGTTGTTTGTTCCTTCACTTGCCTTTGCAGCTCAACTACCGGACGAATATAAACTAAGAGGGCATGACTCAGAGTGTCTTGTTCGCTTGATATCACGCATGTCTCACCGTTATGGGTTACAACATTGGCCGTATTGGCATGAGGATAAGGCTCCGCGAATTCGTACTTGTCTAGATCACTAAAATACATGTTTTGAAATGCATCTAGATTGACATCTCCTTTAACAGTTGCATGTTTGGTAGGAAGAAGTGTTTGAGAATGAAGGTTAGGTGGGATTTCTTCTTGCAGAGTAGGATCAGTAGGAATAGGAGGAGGGAGTTCAGAAGGACGCAAAATTATCTATGACCCCAGGCGAACTTTCTTTTTCTTTGCAGTTTTTTCATCACTACTCGCCTTGTGTCTCTTACGATCCTTCCTTGTGATATGAGGTGGATCATCCGATCTACCGACCTCTTTGACTATAACCTGAACTGCCTCCAACAAAGTAGCATTAATTTCTCCTTGATTTTCTGAACTGACCTCTTCTGTGACTTGTTGAGATGGGTCAAGTCTGGTTTTCTTCTTTTTCTTCTTATTCTTAATCTTGTCCAGGTGATTAGGTCATTTGTTTCAGGAAGGAAATAAACGTTTTCCATCCTTAACCTTAGTCCTCTTTAAAATAACATCAGCAGGATGAAGAGTTGTCAGTTGCTCCCAAGTAAGGTCCCTACTCCCCGAAGTGTTCCAAAGGTGAGACCTAACAAAGTTCCATGAAGTAAAGCAATTTTGGAAACTGTTTCCCCATTTCTCTAATGCCCTTTTGTTTAACTTAATGCATGTAGCCTGGCCTGCGTTTAGGTGCTTCAGAAAACTTTTTGCGAAAACTACAACAAAACGCAATAATTAATTCAGAATATTCACATAGAATTTAAGAAATCAATAAAAATACGATCAAGTATTACTTGAACTCTTTTTACAGCTGGTTAGTTGGCTAGGGTTTGTGGTCGAGTTTATCTTTTTTCCATTCTCCCACACCCAACTGATAAACAGGAATTGAGTCCTCCATGGCTTCTCGGACTCCAACAGATCATTTACCACCTTGAAATCATTGCACATGTTGTAGTGGTCAAAGGGAATGTGGTGATTTCTACATAGACTAGCCACACCATCAAATTGCTCTATGGGTAGAGGAATGTTTTACAATCTACACGCCATTATACCATCTAGCAGTGTATATCATGCATTTGGGCTCGATTAACTTGGACATAATTTTATCAAGTGGAAATACGTGATAATTTATGGGTCCAAAGGGAACCGAAGGCCCCAGTTGAGCACATAAATATATACCACCAATTCGTGAGATTTACAGTCTATCAAGGTCTCTAGAGTGACTGGGATTCTCACTTTAATAGATTCAGCGATGCCCCATTTTGTTCGGATCTGACCCAGTTTAGCAATGTGAGTGTATACGTAAGCAATATTCTGAAGGGATATCAAATACTTCACACTGACCTTTTGAAAGTTTGGCCCAACGTTTCCTAATAGATACTCCGGAAGTGACTCAGTGTTGGGCAGTCCTACTTTTAATTTTTCCTTCCGATCTGCTGTAATGTCTCTGTCTGTTCAGACGTCTTGAAGGGAGTGCCTTCCATACTGTCTTCCATAGTGTCCTCCAGCACGTTCGATTGATGTTTGGACGGTTTAGCATCTGCTAGAGGCTTTATTGTCTCTGAAGTAGCAGGTTTCGAAGAAGGACTATTTTTGGCTTTAGATAGACGAGTTACCATGCGATGGGTGGTTTTCTCAACATCTGAGCCCATGACCAAGAAGGGTGAAGGTTTCCTAACACTGTAAACTGCCTTTTCTTTAAGAAGATAGTCTTGGGACTCTTGAATTGAAACCATGGTTGTAAAGGAGATAGGGTTGGGAGAAAATATGTTTTTATAACCTTTTATGTCTTTGATAATGATGAACTCTGATCAGTGTTTGTTTTTGGTCGACTGATTTCTCCACGGGGAGAGGCAGGGAGTCTAGTTGCAACTCTTGTGTCTCTTCTCTCTCTCTCTCTCTAAATCAGATAAATTTAGCTAGCCTCCTTTCACCAATGCTTTTCTGGCTGTGAACATAAATTTACCCAAGCACAATTTAAGAAGATTATCAAGCTTTCTCTCTCTAGAATTTTTCTGTGTTCTCAGATACAATGAAACTGATTTATATAGAGATGAAGAGGTTTTGAACAGTACATCATCCCTGGACTATCACATTTGGTGACATATAGTCCCTTAACTTTCAAAAGTCCGTTGGTAATCCATGGACTATCAGCTTTGGATAAAGTTAGTCCACCAGATCCTTTGATTCCTGTGAACCTGCCACCTGTCACCATAATCACCAGAATTTTGTATCGCTAATGGTCCTTTAAATTTAGGTCAAATCCAAAATGTAGTCTATAACTTGTGACCTAAAGTTAAGGGACCAATGTTGATACAACATTTTGGTGACAGGTGGCAGGTTCACATGAATTAAAATATATGGTAGAGTAACTTTGTCCAAAGCTGATAGTCCAGGGACTACCAGTGGAATTTTGAAAGTTAAGGGACTATCTATCACCAAATGTGATAGTCCATGGATGATATATTGTTCAAAGCCCACTAGGTACAGGAACCTAGGAGAAAAATCAGTCACATAAATGATTATGGGCTAGAAAGTATGGGGGTTACATCTTAAGTTACTTTTTAGCCCACTAGGTACATGAACCTAGGAGAAAAAAACAACTGAGATCAAACCAAAACTCGACACATATCCTATTTCCAGAAAATGACTTTTAAGATTCTTAACTGTAAAGTTAATCTCTTCGGACGAACACCTTGAATATTCAAGACTCAGTTCGGATACAAACTGCAGATCGGACGAACACATTGAATACTCTCTGAGTATCAGATTTTCAAATTAGCTCTTCCAAATATTCTTTGCAAGAACTAAAGGGGCTACTGATGAGTTCAAATTTAATTAACACAGAACATGGTATATATCCGGAGGGCGTTTTGGACATATCTAATACCATGACCCACCGAACAGTATAACTTAGTGGATTTATGACTCAGCTAGTTGCTAGTCGCTTTGTCCCTTTGGCTAATGGGTTTTTAAATTTAACCTAAGCCCATGACTCGACCCAAAAGGCCCATGGATCACCACATTAGTATAAATACCCCAACTACTTTCATTAATAGAGGTAATCAGAATTGACTACTAGCACACACCTTAATTATCACTCTACATCTTACCTTAAGTACCCTTTCATCAGAAATAATCCACACCAAGTATGATATTATTATATAATTTTATATACATCACCAAAGGTGCTATACCAACCGTGTTATTGTCTTTCGACGACGTGATATTGTGCCCGTTTTGTATTATATGTGCACCAACAACGTATGGTATCTATATTGTAAGAGCCTATTTACGTATTGCACAAATTAATGTTTTATACGATATTTCATAATAATTTGTGATTATTTTAGGAGGGAAAGAATCTCGGATTTGCTGGAGTGGATACCAGTTTATGGGAACATGATTCCAATGTTAAAGATATCGGTTTATCGAAATATGATTCTTATGTTAAAGATATTGTACATGTCAATTACGGTGATGTCTTTACAACTAAATCCAATTATACGTAACAAGTTTTGGTTGATTGGGTTAAGCAAACCCCAAAAGATAACGGGCTAGTGGTTGTATTTAGACGTTGCAACGATGTGAGAAGTAGGAAATTTATAGATCTGAAGGATTCAAAAAAAAGTCTACTGGAACCAAGAAATGCAAATGTTTATTTAATCTTACAGGAGAGTTGGAAAAAGATGACGAATAGTCCTCAAAGATCGTGTGCGGGTTCGCAATCATGACAACACAAAATATAGTTAATGTAATTCTTATGTAGGACGATTCTCTGATAAAGAGTTAGAATTTGTTATTCATTCTACCAATATGGGATCTACTCCTCGAGTTATTTTGGGCGTAGTAAAAAAAATGAACCTTAGTAACTCGTCTTGCTTGCGAATAATACACAATGCTCAACTTAAGCAGTGCAATACAAAGGTGATCGGTCGCAGATGAAATATTTTTTAGGTCAACTTAAACGGTTAGATTACTTCGAATGGCATAGAGCGGTCTCAAATGGGAGTGGTATAATAAGAAAAATTTTCTTACTACACCCGGTTAGTTTAGATTTGCTACAGACTTTTCCAAATGTGCTAATTATGGATAACACCTACAAGAAAACCAAGTACGGGATGCTGTTGTATAAGGTCATTGGATCCATTTATACGGGTAAGAATTTCTACATCGAATTTGCGTTTATGCCCAAATGGAAACATGAGAACTACAAGTATGTAGTGGAATGCCTTCAATTATTGATGGTAACTCACTCAATCGAAAAACCTTCCACTATATTGACAGATAATGATTTAGCGTTGGTTAAGGCGGTTGATCTAGTGTTCCCCAAAAGTAACCCACTTGTTATGTCGATGGCACATTAACATGAACGCCCTTGGTAAAATTTTAAAAAAAATCATCAACAACAAAAATGTATCCGACATATTTTTTAAGGTGTAGAATAACATGATGCATTCGGAAACGAAATTCTCGTTCAATACCTATTGGGCCTGATAAGGGAAGAAAAATATGATGATAAATAAGCCTTGGTCTATCAAATAGCTGTAATTAATTACCAAGGACCACTTTAAAGCAAACATAAGGACTGAGGGGGTCAAATGTAATAACTAGTAAATTTGTTTATGAATAGTAAATTAGTAGGGTGAGAGATCCACTTGAATAGTGGTAATTATGCAATTTTATTATTTACCTTATGTACCATAAAAAAGACATTCCTTTTTGGGGAAAATGGCCAATGAATAGTCAATTATTACAACATTTATTCCTTTTGTCTATTTCTCTCTCTCTCTCTCTCTATTAAATACTGATTCTATTTCTAAAAGTATTTGATACGTACATTTCCTAGATTGACACTCCCATAAGAATATCTTCACACACGGATTTACTAAGAAATATCAGAGTTCATCAGTGGCGCCATCTGTGGGAACACGATTGGTACCCGGAATCACTGTTCCGAAACCGTAAAATTAATCTAAAACACTTAAAAATAATGGAAACTAAAATTTATGGAGAGATAGAGGCAGATCTGAAGAACAATATGATCAGAATTTCATCTGGAGATCTCGTGATGGAGCAACAAATAACAAATGAAGGAAATGACACTAATTGATATGTTGAAGAGCTCCTCGAAGAATCTGTCTTGGTAGCCAGGCGGAAAGAATATGTTGAAGGAAATTGAGAGGCTAAATGATGAAAAGGAAGCGATAATTAGCTCGTACAGAATCCAATCAAAAGTCTGGCGAGAACACACTATGGCAGATCAAACCCAAGATGTCAATCAATTGAAGGAAAGACGTCGGAGAAAAAATCGTCGATCATCCAAAAAGTGAGCTAGATTTGGGAAATGATACGAATCAACAAAGTCCAGTGAGTATACATATTTTAGTTCAGATGAATCTTTGTCCTCGAATACGGATGCTAGGTATAAATCAAGTCACAGACAAAGAGATTCGAGGGTGCATAAAAGTTCTCATCGAGATGGTTCAAGGAATAAAAAGCATGATCATAGAAATAAAAAGTTATATTCTGAAGAGCCTGACAAAGCGGTATATGCAACTCGAGAAGAACATGTAACTCCACAGAGGCAAATTTAGTCTAACAACTATAATCAAGATTACCATGTCAGTAATCAGTTTACTTTCCCGCCCGAAGAAGGACTATATGCGACCGCGAACGAAGGTCAGGGGGAGCGCGTATAAGGTCTGACATAATTGGAGATAATCTTCACTCTCCCCAGAAATTTTGTCTGGACATCTTCTAAAGTGGTTTGATATATCTAAGTTGGAAAATTTTGATGGGACACAATATCTGGATAGCCACATCGAACAGTTTAAGAATTTCATGATCAATTACGACGACGATGATAAGCAATTATGTAGGGCTTTTTCTCAAACTTTCAAGAATGTTGCATCAAAGTGGTATAATCGTTTAGCTCAAGGGTGTATTAAGAATCCTAATATGTTGTGGATTATGTTCCGATAATATTTTGTTGGAAGCGAGAAGTTCTGAGTAAACATGGACATTATAATCTATTGCATGGAAAAAGTGGGGGAAAGTCTCAAAGAGTATACAAAATGTTTGATCCAAGTCAAGAGAGACATGGAGTTCTATGAAGACAAAGTGGCACTAGCTGCTTTCCGAATGGGTTTACTTCCTCGGGTGATGAAGGATAATGTCGCAGAAACGCTGGCTATGACATTTGGAGCATTGTTGGATCCATCGAAAAGCGAATTTTAGTTGAAGAAACTAGAGCGTCGGAGTTAGAATCGATGTTGTAGTTTACTCTGAATTAGTTCTACCAGGATTCGACCATGATAAGAGCCAATGCACCACCAGTGAATGTCTGACAGTAGGTATCACAACCAACAAGTACAATCCGACCGCGAGCACATGTTCAAGTTATAAGTCAGGCGTCTCAAAGTGTAGTCAACATTCAACAATATACATCGGTAGTAAACACTAAACGGTATGTCCGACCTATATCAAACAAATGGGTCCAACCAGCTCATTATGCTGAGTTTACTGAGTGTGTAACTACTACCTTTGAGAAGACACGTTCAAATGTACACTTTCGTAAGTCCTTCCCAATGCAGACTTCGGGGGAGCATTGGGGAAAAAACAAGTATTGTCAGTATCATGAGGATATCGGGCATGATAGTGGGGAATGAGATACAAAATATTTTGATTTGCTTTAAAGATGACGATATGAGCGAGGTAGCTGGTCTGCATGAGGATGCAGTAGTTATCGGGACAAAGATAGTGGGGAATGAGATACAAAATACTTTGATTGATACGTATAGTTCAGCTAACATTATGTTCATGACTACTTACAAGCATATAAAAACCCACCAACGATCTTATGATTAGATTGAACGATAGTCGGATTGACCAGGTCTACAGCTGAGGTAGTCGGAGAGTTTGAGGGTATGGTTAAATTGGGCCGAAGACCATTCAAAAAGGTAGTTACAATCTTATTTGTAGTGGTTGATGCTCCTACATCTTATAATGCTATCTTCAGAAGGTCTTGGTTATCTAGAATGCTCATACATCGTATTATACTATCTTCAGAAGGTCTTGGTTATCTAAAATGCATCTTGTGCCATCAACCTTCCATCAATTTTTAAACTACGTTGTGGGAAGCAACGTAGGAACAGTTAGAAGCAGCCAAAAGATGGCAACATAGTGTTATCGAGCAGTGTTGCCCCCAAGTAGGTTACGGGGGTTGAATCAAATAAATAATAGCAATCAGTGGGGGTTCCCCCGATGTCCAATCATGTGGATGATCATAGGAAAGCCCCCCGGGTTCATGGTCCCAGACGATAGATTTGAGCATCATGTCTTATTTTCGGGTAAAAGCCTAAAAAATCGGCACGAGATTATGTATGGAGGTAAAAGAAAGTTTAATCAAGTTTTTATCAACAAAATTAAATTCGTTTGCATGGTGTATAGAGGATATCACAGGGGTTCCAGCGAACGTAATTTGTCATAGGCTTGCGGTACGAAGCAATGTTCGTTGGATCATACATAAAAGGGGATTTTTTCTCAAGAAAAATCTGAAGCTATAATGGCAGAAGTGGATCGTTTAACTAAAGTGGGTCACATAGGTGAGTCATAATATCCTTTATGGACTGTTAATCTGGTCCTAGTAAAGAAGAAGAATGACAAGTGGAGAATGTGTGTGGACTTTAAGGATCTAAACAGAGCGTGCCCCAAAGATCCTTTTCATGTGCCCATAATAAATCAGTTAATTGACTCAACATTCGGAAACTAAATGTTATCTTTGATGGATGCTTATGGCGGGTATAATCAAATCTGAATGGACCCAAAAGATTAGGAAAATACAACTTTTATCACAGGAAGAGGTCTACATTGCTACAAGGTAATGCCATTCGGGTTAAAGAACATCGGAGCAATATACCAGCGGTTTGTAAACAAATCTTTTGAGTCCCAAATCGGAAGAACCGTTGAGTTTTACGTTGATGACATGTTGCTCAAAAGCTCAAAGAAATGAGAACCATTTGGCTGATCTAGTAGAAATGTTTTCCAACTTGACAAAGATAAACCTAAAATTTAATCCAAAAAAATGTACATTTGGGGTATGATCCGGAAAGGTTTTAGGGTACATAGTCAGTGAGCATGGTATTGAAGCCGACCTGGTACAGTTAAAGGCTCTGAGCACTATGGCACCACCGAGAGCGATCAAAGAGGTACAAATCTTAACATGAAAAAATTGGCAGCGTTTAACAGGTTCAAATTGCGATCATCGGGTAAGTGCGCTCTTTTTTTCCAAGTATTAAGAAAAGTGAATTGTTTTGATTGGACTCAGGAATGTTCAGGGACTTTTCATCAGATCAAAGAATACCTTTCCTCACCAAAGATCTTAACAAATCAAAATTCGAGGGAAAAGTTGTATATCCATTTGGCAGTGTCAGATTTTGTTGTGAGTTCGGTTTTAATCCGAGAAGAGGAAAATGTTCTGAGGCTAGTATATCACGTAAGTAAAAGTATACTGGATGCTGAGAAGCAATACCTTAGGTTAAAGAAACTAGCCATTGCGTTAGTTACTTCTGCGCGAAAAATGAGACATTACTTCCAAGCTCATTCGATTGTCGTACGAACATCTTTTCCATTGAAAAATATGTTGCAAAGGCCTGATGTATCGGGTAGAATGACTAAGTGGTCGGTTGAACTAGGATACTTTGATATTGAATTTGAACCAATAACTGCTATTAAAGCACAAACATTAGCCAATTTCTTAGTCGAATTTCACTCTCAGCGAACTGATATCGAAATCGATGAGGAAAAACTTGGAGCAGAGTGGACAATCCAAACTGATGAGGTTCAAGCTCCTTTGTAAGGATCATGAGTGCAATTGGTTTCTCCTGAAGGAATTTCAATGTATCAAGCCATCCGATTTGGATTTAGAGCATCAAATAACGAAGTCGAATACGAAGCTTCTCTGGCAGGCTTGAGACTTTCTAAAATCTGTTGAGCTAAAAGAGTAAGGTTGATAAGAGATTCACATCTTCTCATAAACCATGCATCTGGCTTATCGGGAGCAAGAAAAGATCATTTAGTGAAATATTTGGGGGCCTTGAAGGTTTTAACTTTGGCTTTTGAAGGCGTCATATACGAACATGTTCACAGAGCTGGAAATTCAATAGTTGATTCTTTGGCTAAAGCTTCTTACTCAGAGAATTACCCTTGGATAATCACACAAGAAAAGCCTTCTATAGTAAAAGAATGTGAATCAGTTGAAGGTATTGCCGAAGCTTTTCAAATTTCTACAAATGTGGAAAACGATTGGAGTGAGCTTTAAGAATTTTTGGTTAATGACATATTACCAGTTGATAAGATGATGGCTAAAAGAATACGATTTAATGCATATGCGTATGTTGTACTCGGAGATGTATTGTATAAAAAATATTTGAGCCCAACTTTACTCTGATGTTTAGGAAGAGATGAGTCGTATATGATACTTTCAGAGCTACAGGACGGGGAAGAGTCAGGGCATTGTGGCTACAAAACATTGGTACTGGACGAATTTCTCTTTGGATGCTAAGGAATTAGTGCAGCAGTGTGATGCCTGCCAAAGATTTTATAACGCCATCCATATACCAGGTGTTCCCATCGAATCGATACCCGACTCTTTACCATTTGACAGATGAGGAATTGACCTGGTCGGACCTTTACCGATGCCATCTGGAGGTCGACAGAAAATAATTATTGCAATCGACTATTTTTCTATGTGGGTGGAAGCTGAACCTTTGGCAGGGACATGAACTAAGGATGTGATTAGATTTATCGTTTCTAACATCTGTTTTCATTTTGGGGTTCCGAGCAAAATAACAATGGACAACAGACCACATTTCGATAACAAATAGATGAAAGCCTTCTGTGCATCTAAGGGAATACAACAATGCTTCTCAGCACCCTTTCACCCCCAAGCGAATGGCCAAGTCGAGGTGACTAATCGAAATTTTTTAGATGGTCTAAAAAAGAACTTGGGAGGTAAGGATGGAAAATGGCCGAATTATCTACAAAAAGTTTTATGGGCTTACAAAACTACTCCCGAACCGCAATGCAAGAGTCACCGTTCACACTCATTTATATGATGGATGCAGTGGTACCATCTAAGACAATCTTCCCCTCATTTAGGATCAGTGAATATTTCGATGAGTTAAATGACAAGGGAAAGCGCAAAGGGTTAGATCTGGTAAAGGAAAAAAGAAAAGGGGCACAACTGAACTCTCTACACTATAAGACTTTGGTGAGAAGTCGATATTCTTTAAAAGTTAGAATGTGAGAATTTAAAGCAGGGAACAAAGTGCTGAGGAAGTTGTTCCTCCATACAAAATAAAAACGGCTTGGAAAGTTAGCTCCTAACTGGGAGGGTCCGTACACGGTAACAAAAAGAATCAAGCCGAGAACATACAGAGTCAAAGATAAAGAAGGAAGAGATCTTCCCCACCCCTGGAACATTGAGCACCTCAAGGTTAATCTAGAATGAATGTGTAAAATTTTAAATATTTTCTTTATGAACTTATGTAAGTATTGGTGGCATACTACTTCCTATCCTCTTGGTGCAGAAATGTTTTAATGAGGTGCCATAATAGCTGACTTATATATAAAATTCCTTTGCCATCTTAAAATGACTTCCATAAATGTTCATCATTTTTTACTCAAAAGACATTCCAAAAAACTTTGGATGGTAGTGTTCATCTTTTTTAACCTAACATAATATATTCTTGGGTGATAATGCTCATATTTTTTAGTCAAATAACTATCCAATAAGTGTCGGGGTGCAATGTTCATTATTTTGAACTAAGAAAGTCTTCTGTTGAAGGCCAAAGAATGGTATCCAGTTAAATAATAGTACACTATAAAGGCTCATCTTCTTCAGTTAGAAACATAAATTAATGGAAGTTGGTTAGAAACTTTCTTAATCATATTGAAAAACTTTGGAGGAAGATAACTTTTTCATAAATCAATAGATGGTGATCGCACAAAACACCGTTTCATTTAGATTGCTCGTAAACAAAAATCATACAAACTACAAATCTTTGAGCAAGTCCGATCAGGGGTTCCAAAAGATAGATTAGCAAAGGATACACAAACTATAAAGTTCAAACATAAAGAAAAAAAAATGCATAAATATTTTTTGGGCACGGAGTCGTTTTTGCTATCTTCCGAGGAGTCATAATCGGATGAAGAGCTTTTCCGAGTCACTCCTACTCACTAAGTCTTCTGGATAAATTCCGTGTGGACGATGTCTTTCTATAACACATAGCCAAATACTTTCTAATTTTAAGTTAGGAAAGCATTCATGCGTTTCCATAACTAAAGCTTATCTGAGGTTGTCATCTCTTTTTTCAAGACGAGAAACGCAGTCGGCAGCATAAGCATCTAGGAATTTCTTCTTCTTAGTTTCAAAGTTCTTCTTCAAGGACTCTTTTTCCTTAGTGATTTTTTCAACTTTGTTAACATCATTCTCAAAATATGTTTTAGTGATCGCACAGGAATAAACGAGACCATCGATAAGGGTGTCCCGTTCAGTATCCTTAGTTATGAAACACTCCATTTTCATCATCGAACTTCGTTTTATCCTCAGAAGTTTAGTCTTCAAGTAAGTGATCTTCTTTAGATGATCAACAGATAATTTTTTCTCATGAGCGAGTTCATCTTCCACTTTCTTCAATTCAGTATTCCTTTGATCTGCAGCTGCCTTTTTTAAGCGGACAATCTCATCCTTCAAGTTCTTAACCTCAACGGTCAAGTTTTTCACCTCGGTTCTCCTTTGAATAACTTCATTTTTATAACGATCTTTATAGTTGGCTTTCCTTTCAAGGAGAGCAGCAGCGCAGAGCAACCTGTTAAGTTCATTGGCAACGAATTCATTTTTCTAGACATCAAAATAAGTTGAGGCGGAAGACAGATTTTCACCCTCCCAAGGAATTTCTTCAGTAACTTGTTTACTTTGGAAAAACTCCCGACTGAAGTTCGAGTCGACAATAACAACTTTGTTTACAAGGGGAAGACTTGGACATTGTGTTGTCATCATCTTCTTCACTATCAATAACCTTCTTCTGCTTTTCTTGAGCAATGAATCTCCTTGACCTCACAACACCTTCCCTCCCTACCAGCCTCACTTCAATCACGTCTTCGTGAATATCATCTGCTAGATTTTCTTCGTGGACATCAGCTTGAGGTCGTCCCCGAACATTAATCCATTGGTTTTACCGGATTGAATTGGTTGCCTGTCATGGACTTCAGTTTGTTGTTCAGCCTGGGCTTCACTCCTTTGTCCTCCCCTGACGTGTTCATTCGAGCCAGCATCATCCTCAGTCTCTTTATCCCCACCATCAGATTTCTCAGCATCTTGATGAGTTGGAGCCCTGGCTCTGGTGGGAAGAAAAACCTGATTGTCCAACCCTTCCAAACATTTGAGAACAACATCTTCTGGTGGAGGTAACATCAAATCTTTCAAGGACTTCTTGTGACTCGGGTCGTATCTCCAAATATTGCTTCTGACTAAGTTCAAGGGTGTAAAGCACCTACGATATTTCTTTGGAGTTCTCAAAGCCGGTTTTCCATAACCTAGAGATAAAGATAAACTGTTATTTCCACTTCTTGTCCGCCTTTAAGAAATCCTTGACTACTTTTGGGGCTAAAATAAAAACAAGCTGCTCCATGGACAATTTGGTTTCATAAATCCTAGAAGCCATAAAGCAGGCCATAAGCGTGTACCACATATTGGGGCCGGCTTGAGATGGACACAACTCGATCAGGTTAAAGTACTCCACCAAAACAGGGTCAAAGGGCAGACGAAGACCCCAATTCAACAGTTTTGTATAGAGTATTAATTCATGATTACGAACAGAGAGGGGTGTTTCTCCAACAGTTGGGAATCAGATTATAATGTTCTCAGGGATCACCCATCGGTCCCTCAGCTTTACCTCCTCGGTCGGATGGAAATACTTTTACTTAACCTTAAAGAGTGCAAGCAAGTGTTTGGTTTTAATCTCGCGAAGATTATTACCAATAATGTCTTCTATATTTGAAGGGAGATTCGAGGCGCATTTTCTTGTCTGCTTCTTTTTCTTTTCCTTGGAAGTTTCTCCTTGATGATTGGGAGAAGTGGTAACAAGATTGAGAGGAGACATAGAGAGTTCTCGACTTAGCACCAAATGTCTTGGGGTAGACGGTAACGCGGGGATAGCCCGAATATGCTCTGCTTCCAATGAGGCCATAAGGTTAACTCCCTGGTTAGTGTCTGATTCATAAGACATCTTGTTTTCTTGAGATTCAGGGATGGACTTTAAAACATTCCCGGGACGAACATTTTTGGACAAATGTCTTTACAGACTAACCTTAGAAGTAGTCTGAGGAGATCCTCGGGGAGTCCCATGCGGAGTCGCGATGGAAAGGTTAATTTAATCTTGATGGATCTCTTAACTTGTTCTAGAGATTGTTTTCTTTCAGCCCGATCTCTTCTATCCATCTCGGAAAGATTGTCCTTATCACCACCCATGGGTAAGAAGTGGAAGGATTTGCGATTACTGTTGGAAGGAGAAAGATCACCCTTGTTTTGACCTAAACAAGATTGACGAGGGGGCTGCATGACAGGTAAAGCAGGGGCGTAAGGTGAAGAAGATGATGAGTTTTTACTTGAAGATCCTACTATGTCAAATCGCGACCGAAGAGGAGACCAATTATCATGAAATGTAGCTTGAAAATATTTGCCAGGTGTGGGGTGTTATCCAACACCGGAAGCTTTTCTCTCCTCTAATCTGTTCGAAATGTTGAACCACCGCCAAAGTTTGTATTTTTCAAGATTCACAAACTCCTCACGCGTGAAAGGTTAAGAAAATAACTTGATCTAAAAAGTTGTTTATCTCTCTAGATTGGGCTCATTCTAAATCAAAGTGTGTAAACTTGAAATAATCACATGAGATGGGTATTTATAGTAGGAAGAGTTTTCTCCCAAGTATAAGTTGAAGAGTCAGATTCAAGGGTCTCTTCGACACGTTATCCTAATCAAACGGTTTTCTAAAAATCATGATGGCGTGTGTTAGGAGGTGATCAACACGTGGTCAGAAGTGATGTCACTACCCTAGGCTATTTATCATACCGCAACGGACTGATAATCGCACGCGAAGCTAAAATAAATGATGGGTAGGATGAGTTCATCATGACCAAGAGTGTGATCATAAATCCGAATAAGATTATAAAATTTGATTCGGAGAAGTCCCATAAGAAGATTTACTCAAAAAAACACAAGTAACGAAATCGTCCAATTAAAATATGAAACAAGAATGATCATAGGAGGCCCAAGGATAGGAAAATCTAGGTAAACTCAAAGGAATAAAAATTCTGAGAGGCTCAACAGAAAGAAAAATTCTCTCCCAAAATTAGTCCTTCCTCAAATACTTTCACAAGGACTATGGGGCTACTTATAAAAGGAGGAAAATATGATGACAAATAAGCCTTGGTCTAGCAAATACAATTGTCAAATAGGTGTAATTAATTTCCAATGACCAATCTAAAGCAAACATAAGGAATGAGGGGGTCAAATGTAATAACTAGTAAATTTGTTTATAAATAGTAAAAGAGTGGGTGAGAGATCCACTTGAACAGTAGTAATTATGTAATTCAATTATCCACCTCATGTACAATAAAAATAACATTCCCTTTTGGGGAAATGGCCCAATTATTAATCAATTATTGCAACATTTATTCTTTTTGTTTCTTTCTCTCTCTATTAAATACTAATTATCTTTCTAAAAGTATCTTATGCGAAAATTTCTTAGACTGACACTCCCATTTGAATATCTTCATACCCGGATTTACTATTAAGAAATATTTGTGTTCATCAGGGCTGAAATTCTCTAGGACTTTAAAATTTATCCTAAAGCAATCGAATACACTGAGAGTTGGTTATAGCCTTACGGTGATAAGTTTATCACATGGAAAACCAACAAGTTCTTGCATTTGGGTAAACAAACCACCAATCGTGTGGAAAGTACTCATTTCATGCTTAACCAACTCCTTGGTATGAGAAAAGGTAATTTTGAGTCCTTTTGGTTAAAGGTTCATACTTTGCTCGGTTTGAAACATGGAGTTATTAGAGGTTCGTTCGAGAGGAGTCGAGTTTTATCCCTACACAAATTTCCGCACAAGGTGTACGAAGCCCTAAGAGTTAATGTCTCTCACTTTACTTTACAGTTGTTTTCAATTGGGTTTGAATGTTCCCAAAACATAGTAGTAAATAATGGGTCAAATTACTTATGTCTTATACAAACTATACACCGTATACCTTGTGCCCACGATACTTTTGATTTTGTAAAAAAAGGGTTAGCGGTACCTTTGCACTTGTTCCACGGTCATTGGAAGAGGTTAGATATAATATTCGATAATAATGCAACGAAGAAAAAGGTATTGAAAGAGAAGCTAGATAAATTAGTTGATGTTCTTATGCAAACTGAAGCCAATGCACGCACATAACATGTTTACAAAATTGGTTTGAAGTAGTTTATCCGGAAATGTGTTTTCTTTTATAGCCAAAGGATAAAATAAAAGCACGTGGTCGGCCAATTACGAAACATAAAAAATCTATTTTTGAATCAAATGCGTCCAGTAAGCCAGATAAATCACGCCATGAACATGTGCTAGTTGAGGAGAAAGTGAGTGAACCATCTTTACACCAAACTGTCAATACTTCATCACCCATTATGTGAGGGAACGAAACTCCGCTGATCAAATTACAAAAAGTGAGCGGATTTCTTACACAAAAAAGTGCTCATATTGCTCCTCTCGGCAAACCATTCGAAGTTGATTTGTCATTTGGATCTCGTCCGATGAATTTAGTATATAGCGTAACGATTGGTTCTAGATCAAGTGGTATGATTCCTACTAAGGTTCAATGTGACTCTCATATGAAAGGTTACTTAAACAAATTCTCTATATCTTATAGAAATTTCATAACTTTCATCAACGACGTTAAAGAATACGGCATTGTGGATACCGGTCTATTGCGTTTGGCTTGTACGGATCAAAAAAATTGATGCAAATCTATTAGTAATTCGCTGTACTACGAGATTATGGATTATTTGGCTGATTGCATGTGGATATATGGTAGTACAAAGAAGTTATCTAAGACTGTGAAACGTGTAAAATGTAGCAATGGTATCGATACTTATCAGTATTGGATGGTCATGCCCGATATGGGAATCGCGAATGCGTCGAAGTTTAACTGCATCCTCCACTTTGTAGCACAATTGGGTATGAATGATGTTTGTTTTATTTATTTATCTTTACGAGGAGCACCCCCTCCTATATCAGTGAGGAAGGAAATTCGGTTGGGTTGGGTCAATGGAAACCACTTTGTCAATGTAAGTATCTACTAAAACATTCGGTTGTGGTAACTAAATCTTATAAATATCAACTTTGTATTTTGTTATGCAACCTACCATTTCAGTTGACAGTCCATGCAATATGATACATCCTTCTTGTACAAAATTAGGGAAAGAAAATGGCAAATCTTGGGTTTGGCAATTACCGATTATTCCCCGTTGCAAACGGTATATTGAAATTGAACGACGATGTTTTGAAGTAACCGATCTATCTGCTTTGGTTTTGATTTACGTCTAATATTATCATCAGACTATTTTTCATTGTAATTTATGTAGTATTTTCCACAGACGGAACTTGACTGGCACGTAAGGGTTAAACATTTTTATGGATCTTATCAAACTTGATCTTGTTAAATTCTATGCTTATCAACGTCAACTATGTATCTATTATATTTTACCAAGAAATATGTGAATTTTTATCTATAGGAAGTTATTTATGTGTAATCTCTAAATTGTTTTTGAGAATACACAACACTGACGGTGTCAGGACACCCCGCCGGTAGCATCGATCGTCTGCACCGCCAGTAAAGCGTTGTTAATTATGAAATATATATATCCTTTTTTTAAACCCAGAGCAAACCGCGCAAGTTACTGACACCACTGGTTGGTAAACATACACCGCAGGTACCATTTTTTAGGCTGACAACATACACAAACACCGGCGATGTTAATACCAGATCGCCGACGGTGGGAGTGACATAATTTTACATCCACAGAATTGTTTTCTAAATAAACTCAACCACCGGTGCCAAATATCCCCACCATCAATGTAGTGTGACGCCACCAACCATGAAATTGAAGAGTGTCAGCGTTCTATGAATGCGGTTATATTGTATCAGGCTAGCAGTGGACTACTAATCCACCAGTGTGGACATGTTACAACCGGTGGTGTAATACTTCCAAAATGAAAAAAGAAGCGTATTCAAAATCTATATTGATACAACACACATAAAACTTACTTAGATGTTTAAAATTTCTATTCAATATGATAAGTTTAGAGATCCAAAATAAAACAAAAAAACATACTAATTAAGAATTAAACTTCTCATTACATATTATAAGTTTAGAGGTAGAAAATTAGACATAAAAATATACTAATGGGAGATTAAAGTCTCCATGTAAACCACCAAATCTCCACCGTCACATACTGCAGATAGTGGATGAAATATATTGTTATCATAAGGATCAAACTTCACCAACAAGTAATGTGATGACATCATCATAAGCTTGTTACACTGGGTAAAGCATTTCAAACGTCTACATGAACCAGACACATGTAGGGAAAATAAATTACTCCAACATCCACTTAGACCATATTCATAGACTCTCCAACATAAATAAGACATAGACACCTCCATGTAGCCATTCATATAACATACTGCACAACATAGACGTCCTTGTAAAATCAATAATCGCATCCTTCTGGGATCCAACTCCTCTGGTATAGACAATTGCTTGAAACTTTCGGTAGCTAATTCGAAAACCAAAATATTACTGTCCACCCAGTAAATAACTCCACCAAAATATAACCTTATATACTCGGGTTCTTTAACAATATAGGTTATGACCTTCTAGCACAACAACGACTTATACGAGTAGAGGCGCAATTCAGCTCTATGATTCTTAGAATAAAAAAAATATGATTTTGTAATCATCCGTGGAATGATCATAACCAAAACCAATATTCTTTTTAGATATCTGCATTCTTGGTTTCTTTACAAACAGAAGTACATGGGTTTCATAAGCACACACTAACTTCATCAGGCGATTACCTAAAAACACAAACTGGACTGTTGCACGATGATAGTAATTCTTGATAAAGCATTAGTTGAAGATCTTAAAAATCTAAGCGATGAACCATGGCCAAATGGCGACAAATTATAATAAAAAAATTATACCTTACCACTATGATTCCAAATAATTTTATCAGACAAATATCTTTATTTTAAATAAAGTTTATCAAACCTTGAACTAGATATAACACCATAGTTTTGATACAAACTTGAATCTGCAAAAAAGCTTCGCCGGTAGCCTAGACAATATGTCTCTGATAATGGGTTTCGGTATTATCGTTATATACCTTAAGAAAGTCAAAAATAAGAAAAGAATATCAATTAGCCATTGAATGAATACAAATACAATGTTTAAATTTTATCCACCGCTAGTTTATGTCCTCTATACCGGCGGTATTCTTAACAAAACTGGAAACGTATGGTGTCGTAGCGATGTCGGTCACCTACACTGGCGGCGTAGACCATACGGTTACCTCTGTCCATACTGGATACGCTGCCCACGCAGGGCATCGGCAGTACTACGATGCTAACATCGTTATATGGTGGCAGTGTGGTTCATCCAAACTGTAGATGAGAACTCAATACACTGTCGGTGTTAAAGAACATGAGTGAACCCAAACTCCTGTTCTTCGGCACAGTCTCTAAAATTTAAACTCAAATTATCAAAATATTAACGTGCAACTATAAATCAACCACACAAACTAACTAAACACGCCTATAATAGTATAAAACAATTTAGATATCTAAATAGATATCTAACAAAAATATGAAAAATATAAAAAAATGAGTTCTACATAAAAGACAAGAAAAAAATTATTTTTTAGGGTTTTGTGGATTAAATGAGGTAGTTTTGAGAGTTTGATTTTTAGATATTTTGTGCTCTTGAGATTAGTTTAAGGTTGAAGATGAAAATAGAGAGCTTGAAGATGAAGTTAGAGGAAAAGTGTTCTGGGTAGACTTAAGGGAATACCTGGGTAAATTGGGTAGACTTAGAGTTTTAGGGTAAGGCTTTTTTTGGAAAAAATGGGTTAACTTATAATGAGTGTTGGGTAGACTTAAATTGGAACTACTTATATTATTTGTAGGAATGGTTAATCCAAACCATATTAGAAGTAATGTCAAATGAATCACCTGAATCTAGCATCCATTTATCGTTGTACCTATAAGAATAAAAAGTCATTGACCCATCAACATACTCATAATAATCAGAAACCACTGCAACATCTCCAGCTTTAGTATTTTGATAGTTGTTGCCCTTTCCCTTCTCTGAGCAGTTCCGAGTGATATGTTATTTGTTCTTGCATACCTAGAAACTACCTTTGAAATTATTCTATTCTCATTGGAATTTGACCAAGAGTTTCCTCTCTTCTTACTTGAATCTCTCTTTCTAGAACGATAATTCATACTCCTTCAGAGTCACCTTCCAAAAAACTGTTCTTTTAAAGATCATTCGAGTTTAAGGCGCTCTTGACTTTAGCCATCGTAAGGGAGTCTTTCATGTTGAGCATGGTATCCATGAAGTGTTCATACTCTTCGACAGAGAACTCAAGTGGATGATTTCTTGATAATTTTCCATCATCTTCTCACCAATTAGATTAAAGTCAAGTACGATTCAGTTATAATCATATTTATGTGCTACTATCCATAGATAGCGTATAAAACTATATATTTAGATACAATCTATTTGTCAATGACTAATTCATATAAATCATCTCTAATCGATTCCATATTCTCTGCATCGCGGGCTTGTCAGGCACCTCTCATAGAACTTCATCTCCCAATCTCAGTATGAGAGCACTATGAGCTCGGGTAATTAAGTGTTATGAGAAGTATCTGAAAAGCCTATGTCGTTAGGGATATGGAATCGGTGATAGATAACTTATAAGAAAAAAATCCTTGTGAGTACATTATATCTAAAGATAAAAATTTATATGATGTTTATTGATAATATCACAAAGATCTGAAGGCACTTTAATGATTACAATCGAATCATACGCGATGTAAATTAGTTATGATAAAGGTGGAAGAATATGATCAATCAATCATACTCTTAAATTCTATATCGAATGAGTATGAGATATTCTATGGACATCGTGCTCTATGTGAAAGATTCTTTTACTATAGTAAAAGTTAAGATCACCTTAAAACGCTAGATATTTTCAAAAGAAGAGTATTCTGAAGGGTGAATTTGAAGGGCACATACCGATTGTGAGAGGTCGGTCAAGAAAGAGAGATTCAAGAAAAATGAGATTAAACTCTCGGTCGAAGTCCAAAAGGTCTGGGATGGGTTCAAAAGTTATTTGTTGGACTTGCAAGAAAAATTTCATATCAGTCAGAACTAGCCGAAGAAAGAAAAGTGAAACAACTATTAGAAGACCGAAGCGAGAGATGTTGCAATGATATCTTATGATTTTGAGTATGTTGATGGGTTAATGAATTCTTATTCTTGCATATATATAATTATAAATTTGTTATACATTTGGGTGTGTAATTCCAAATGACTTCCAATAACTCTGGACGTCAAGTTGGTTGATCTATAGATCATCGTCTCTTAACAAAACTCCATACACACCAAATAATAATTATTACTTTAATTATTTTCAAAGATGAATTTTTTAAAAAACTTATTTTAAAATTTATAAAAGTTATTCAAACTCACTATATTTTTATCCATCTTTATTGATGAGGTCCAGATATGATCAGATCCAAGAGATAAAGTAGTAAAAACTCAAAAAATAGAATAATAACTGTTCACCAATTTTTAGAAGAGTTATATATTATATTGATAGTGACGTTTATTACCTTTTATGGCTTATGTTATACATAGCTACATAAAGCCTCTAATGGGATAATTTTAAATTCTTAATCTATATGACTTGATCATTCGGCTCAAAGCTGAGCCGACCAATATTTCTCTTATTAGTAGTCATTCGTTGTTCTTGCGTGTTTGACAAATGAGGAGTATGTAGACTCCCGCAAGGCTGACTCAAGTTACCAAAACTTTTACAAGTAGATGTATCGATTCTTGCTTTGTATCTTCCAATCATTATCTTATATTACCTTATTAAAAATTGTTCTTAGCCAAAAACTTCCTTGAGGAAAAGTAACTATATGTCGTATGGAAAAAATTACAAGCACTTAATAAATTTATTTAAGGTATGGTGGCAGATGATAAACATCAAATTGAAGTTTATTTGAAGTATCTATTCTGTTGAGCTACAATCATGAGCTCGACCATTAGCTTTAAGAGCTGCTTCAGATGGAACCTTGAACGTGAGTTAAGGAGATGATTTAAATAAAATCTTGAGCCTGAGCTGATTTAAATAAAATCCTGAGCCTGGGCTCATCAGAACACTTCGTATGAAATATTAAGCTTGAGCTCATAATACGCTTCAGATGAAAGCTTGAGCTCATAATATGCTTCGGAAAAAATCTTGAGCTTGAACTCATGAGATGCTTTGGATGTAATCTTGACCTTGAGCTCAAAAAATGCTTCTGATGGAAGTATAAGCTTGAGATAAACACTGAAGGGAGGCTTATGTGAATGACATCACATTTTTTTAAAAATAGTGATTGAATCCTTTGTGCTTGAAAATATTTATGTAACATACTTGTTTATAAAAGAGTTTCCATTAACCGTGAATTTAGGATTTCTTCACAATCCGAACAAATTTGAATATGTCTTGTGTGCTTGGTTTTCATTACGCTTTTAATTTTTTTGTTAATAATTCTTTAACATAGTAATATATTATTTCATATGTTTGTTAATCATACTAAGGTTCTAACCTCGGACGAGCAGTGATTTTACCAACAAGTGGTGCGCTGAGTATTAAACAACAAGGCTTTAAACAGTACATCGTCCCTCGACTATCGCGTTTGGTTGCAGATAGTCCCGTGACTTTCAAATGTCCGTTGGCAGTCCCTGGACTATCGCGTTTGGATAAAGTTAGTCCACCAAATCCTCTGATTCATGAGAGACTGCCACCTGTCACCATAGTCCCCAGATTTTTGTATCACCACTAGTCCCTTGAGTTTAGTTTTTCGTAATTTTATACATTTTGGGTTTGACCTAAACTCAAGGGACTAGTGGTGATAAAAAAATTTGGGGATTATGGTGACAGGTGGCAGCCTCTCATAGATCAAAGGATCTAGTGGACTAACTTTATCCAAACGCGATAGTCTAGGGACTGTCAACGGACATTTGAAAGTCAATGGACTATCTGCCACCAAACGTGATAGTCGAGGGACGATTTAATGTTCAATGCCTAAACAACAATAAAAAAAGGTAGATTGATCATTAATCTGAAGGCTGAAAAACATTTCTTATATGGAAACCAAAAGCCACGAAAGATTGGTTCCATGAATTTTAGCCGATAAAAATTTGACGGATCGAATGACTTCAACAAATTGAGAATTAAGGTGAACCTTTACCTAGTATAGACTGGATTGGTTGTTGGTATCAAAGATAAATCTACATAGGTTGATTTCATGGTACCGTATAAGTCTCATCGTGCCCTCATACTGAGCGGTGAGAGATTAAGTGTTACGAGAATTATTTTACATGAAATCGGCTAGAGGTAATTCACATGAAAAAATACTTGGCGAACAAATTAAATCTGAAGAAAAAAACACTATACACGCTGTCTATGAGATAGTAGCACATAGATCCAAAGGTACCTAAATGATCATAATCGTATCATATTCGACTTGAATATAATTGATGTGAAGGTGAAGGAAGATGATAAATCAATCATCCTACAAAACGTTTGCGGGCACCATGCTCTACGAGAAAGACCCATTTATCATATTAAAAATCAAGAGCACCTTCAAACTCCAAATATCTTCAAAGAAAATGTGTTAAAGGGTGATTTTATAGAGCACAAACTGATTGTGAAGGGTCGGTCATGAAAGAGAGATTCAAACAAATAAAGAGAAAACTCCTGGTTAAAGTCCAAGGGACTACGACGGGTTCAAAAGTAATTTGTTGGACATGTAATAAGAGAGGATTGTGATTGCACGCATAGATTGTGCTAATTTGTCTGGAGAAGGGAATAGGAAACAACTATCAGAAGACAGAAGCTGGAGGTATTGTAATGGTGTCTGATGATTGTGAGTACGCGCATGGGTTAATGACTTCTTACTCTTGCAGATATAATGATAAATTTGTGATATATTTGAGTGTGTAATTCCAGATGACTACGCGTAAATCTTGAGATCAAGTTGGTTGATCTTTAAATCTTCATATCCTAACAAAACTACATGCACCCAAAATAATAATTATTACTTTAATTATTTTCACAAATGAATATAAAGATTAAATTTTTTTTTTTAAGTTTATGAAAGTTATTCCAAATAACTATATTTTTATCCATTTTTTATGAGGTCCGGACATGACTGGACCCAACATACAAAGTAGTACAAAGCTCAAAAGATTTGACTAATAATTGTTCTTATCAATTTCGAGGAGAATAATATGTTATATTGATAATAATATTTATTACCTTTTATGGCTTATGAGGCACATAGCTACATAAGGCATATATTAAGTTAATTTTACATGCTTCATCTATATGACTTGATTACTCAGTCCAAAAATGGGTGATGGCCCAACTAATAATCTGTTTATTAGTAGCCCTCTACAGTCATTGCCAGTTTGAGAAATAGGAGTATGTAGACACCTGCAAAGCTGAATCAAGTTATCAAAATATTGCCAAGTGTGTGTATTTATTCCTACTTAGTATTTGTAAATCATTTTCTTAAATAACCTCATTAGAAACTATCATTATCCAAAACCTTACTTGAGGAAAAATATTATATTTTTCACGTAAAAAGATTATAAGCACATAATGAATTTATTTAAGGTGTGGCGGCAGATGATAAACATAAAAGTGAAGTGTATCTGAAGTATCAACTCTGGTGAGCTATAGTCGGGAGATCGATTATGAGCTTTGAAAGCTAATTTAGACGTAAACTTGAACTTGAGTTCAGAGATGATTTAACTGAAATCTTAAGCTTGAGCTCATGAGAACACTTCTTATGGAAGCTTGGGGTTGATATCAAAATACGTTTTGGATAAAAGCTTGACCTCATGAGATGTTTCGAATTAAATCTTGACCTTAAGCTCAAGAGATGCTTCAGATTGAAGTACGACCTTAAGATAAACAATGAATAAAGGGTTTTGTGAATAACGCAATCTTTTGTAACAAAAACTGATTGAGTCTTTTGTATTTAAAAGTCTTTATGAAACCTACTTATTATAAAAAAGTTTTTGTTGCCCGTGGATGTAGGATTTCTTGACAATCCGAACCATTTTAAGTTAATCTTGCGTGCTTGGTTTTTATAATGCTTTCTTTTATTGGTTTCTAATTCTTGAACACAGTAAATTGTTCTTTCATACGTTTGTTAATTATACCAAAGGTTCTTACCGCATACGAACGATGATTTTCGCAACAAGTTGTGCGGTGAGCTTGAAGCAATAATAGAAATAGTAGATCGATTTTCAATATCAACGAAAGAGAATAGATCTCACTTGGAAACCAAAAGCCATGAAATATTGGTTCCATGAAGCTTAGTATATAAACATTTGATTAATCGAATGACTTTAACATCTGGAGGATTAAGGCTAAGCCTAGCGTAGTAAAAAAAAGATTGGTTGTTGATATCAATGATAAATTTAAATAGATTGATTTTATAGTATTATCTAAAGATCATAGCGCCATCATACTAGGCTTTGGATATAAAGTGCTATGAGATGTATTTAAAGATCCTACACCGTTGAGGATATAGAATCTGTTGCAGACGGTTTACATGAAGAAGTCCTTTGTGATTAGATTATATCTAAAAAACATCTTTATATGGTGTCTATAGATTGTAGCACAAAGATCTAAAGTCGCATAGATGATTACAACCGATCATACTTGACTTGAATATAGTTGATGTAAAGATGGAGGAAAATGATCAATCAATCATCCCAAAGGAGTGTGAAAAATATGTGGATACAATGCTCTACAAGAAAGAGTCTCTAACGATAGTCAAATTCATGAGGACCTTAAAGCTTAAAATATATTCTAAGGAAGAGTATTCATGAAGGGCGACTCTAAAAGGCAGTGACCAATTGTGAGGGGTTGATCAGGAAAGAAAGATTCAAATAAGAGAAGATGAAACTCTTGGTTGAAGTCCAAAGGGCATGGGATGGGTTGGAGATGCAAAACAAAATGGCATATAAGTCGAAATTGTCTAAAGAAGAGAAATGGAAACAACTATCAGAAGACCAAAGCCATAAATGCTACAATAGTGTGTGATGGTTGTGAGCATGCTGATGAGTTAATGATTTCTTATTCTTACAAATATAATGATAAATTTGTGATGTATTTGGGTGCATAATTCCACATGACTTCTAATAACACTTGAGATCAAGTTGGTTGATCTTTAAATCGTCATCTCCTAACAAAAATCCACACACATAAAAAAATTATTATTATTAATGAATTTAAACAAAATAAATTTTGTTTTAAAATTTATAAAAGTTATTCAAACTCACTGTATTTTATCCATCTTTATTGATGAGGTCCAGATATGATCGGGACCTAGAGAGAAAGTAGTACAAAGCTAGAATAATCATTTTCACCAATTTCCTAGAGAGTGATATGCTATATTAATAGTGATGTTTATTACCTTTCATGGCTTATGTGGAATATAGCTACATAATAACTTTATTGCGATAAATTTATATGTTTAATCTATATGACTTGATTATTTGGTTCAAAGTTGTGTGATTACCCGACCAATAATTCTCTTATCAGTAATCCTCTATTGTTCTTGCGAGTTTGAAGAATGATGAATATTTACACACTCGCCAGGTTGAATCAAGTTATCAAAACAATTATGATCAGGTGCATTACTTCCTCCTTGTTATCATGGGAAACATTATCTTCAATTATCTCATTAAAAATATCATTGGCACAAACTTTCTTGAGGAAAAAGACTCTAATTATCATTGGGGGAAAAATACTAGCGCGTAATTACTTTATTCAAGGTGCTGTTACAGATGATAAACATCTGCATAAACTATATTTGAAGCATCAACTCTGGTGAGCTTATTTTGAGAGCTCGATCATGAGATTTTGATCTACTTCATATGTAAGCTTGGACTTGAGTTCATGAGATTCTTTATATGAAAACTAGAGCTTGACACGTGTAATGAAAGTTTGATCATAAATTAGAAACTTCAGAATTGATTAATAGACCTTTCGAAATCACTTTGAATGTAGATGATCAGTTTGAGTTTTATTTGATATAGTTAGATCTTCCAAAAAAATTGAAATAGCTAAGGGGGCTATACGATCAGTTCGGATATTTTTGGAAGCAATATTCATACTAATCCTAATAATATCCGAAGGGCTTTTTAGACAGGCTATATAAAAGATAATGGGGGAACAATAGTGAGAGTGGAACCATGACTCAGCTGCATGTCTAGTAGTTCATCTACGGGGCCCGGGGGCTAACAAGAGTGACTAGATTATAAGATTTGACCCATAAGGCCCATGGGTCAAGAAAGAAACAACTATAAATACTTCAACCAACTTTATTAAGAGGGTTCGAGTTTTTCTAAAAAGATTAAATGCAAGTACACACCTCTTTTATCTCTCAACCTTTTACTTAGCAATTTAATACTCAATTGATAAACTGCCGAAAGACCCTCTGGTTATAAATCATCCACACCAGTTTATACATCCAGTTGTCGTAAATTATTTCTCACCAATCCATACCACTACCAAAACCTCCACAAAAGTTATGGGTTATCAGGAGTTTTTCCAGATTCCAAAGACCAATAGTCTGAAGCATTCCCCAAGTACTAAAAATTCTTATACTTTAGTTTTATAAGTGTTTATGCAATTATTAATAAGACATTTCGTTTGCACTACTTTCAAAACCTCAAATTGAGCGAGAAGTGCCCTAAAGGACAAAAATTTATTTTGTATAACATATTCCACCAATAAATCTGTGAGAATCTCTTGCCTAAACGAAGCACAAGCGAGAGCCTCGTGATAGTCCTCTATGTTAGGTATAATATTATAAGCTCTCATCGGGATAATTTTTATAATTCATTATGTAGTCGCCATCACCTTTAATCTCTTTACTCCTATTGAATTGGTCCCTAAAAAGTATAGTGGAGTTTCAAAGCTTCAGATCGAAACTGAAGCTATACGATTGAACCAAGTTAGGTATTTCCCCTTGAAAGTCATTAACATGTTATGTACATAAGCCTATAATCTCCCCCAAAGTTTAACATTATGTTTTTAAATTATTCAATATCATGTTCCGAAGGGCTTGAGCCATCATGCCTGTCCATTTTGTATCGATCCAATTTTAGTTTGAATTCACTAGCTAAGATGTAAGGATATGTGGATGACCTAACTAAGTTTTATATCTAACTGTAAGAGAGTTCTTCAACACCATCATTATAAATCGGATATTTATTCAAACCTTGAAATATCTTTAGATTCGTATCTAAAGGGTTAAAGAGACGACAGGGTCCATAGACAGTAAAGAGGTTGCTACCGAAGTAGTTGGATGCATATGATCAGAAGACCTGACCCTAGTCTGAAGCTATCAGAGGAAAAAGGTTCGGGTTAGCATTAGAAAGTTGAACCCAATATTGTGGAGTGTGTTTATGTGTAGAATGAGCTAGAAATTAAGGTTTTCCACTAGTTCATGAACTGTAATTCGGACATGCTTGACCTCGATCCTGAGAGTAGAGACTGGACAGGTTCATTATAGGAGTAGAGTTTTGA
This sequence comes from Limnanthes douglasii subsp. nivea, assembly GCA_036936605.1. Taxonomy (NCBI): domain Eukaryota; kingdom Viridiplantae; phylum Streptophyta; class Magnoliopsida; order Brassicales; family Limnanthaceae; genus Limnanthes; species Limnanthes douglasii. The sequence continues at coordinate 76,839,577 of JAUPFV010000004.1, forward strand.
CGTACGTGTTTGGTTCTTAGGATATCTCAATTCTTGGTGTAAGTTCTACTTTGACAACGATGTCTATTTTTAGGAAAGGAATAATCATCCTCACTATCAGTGGTTTAAGCCTTAATGGTGAAATGATAATGATAACTATGTTGAGCTTGATGACCTCTTCTGAGAGACCTATAAATTTATTTTCGTGCAAAATTATTTTAAATACCTTGAGACTCTATTATCTCCCTCAGTGGTTTCAATCTCCACATCTAATGGTCTCACTTTTAGAATCGAAGCTGGAGGTTGAGAGACTATGTTTAAAATAGCTCTTGAAAGGTTGCTATTTCGGCATCATGTGCGTGACATTACACCTCCAACTTAGCTTGCAGTATTGTTAAGTCAGAGAGGCTTCCTAAAATTTGATAAGGCTCTACTATACATAGAGTGTTCATGCTTCTGAAGCACGAGCGTAACTAAGCTTGCAGTTACTAGTAAAATGTTTTGGAAAATACTTCATGGTACGAGTGTGTTTCAGACGGTACCACTCATGAGATCTGGATATGCTCTGACCTAATCATTAGAACTATACATTGAGAAAGTATCGTGAGAGACTAGTGTAGAGTTCAAAAGATAAAATAATGATTGTGCACCCATTTATAGGAGAGTAACATTTATGAGGTTTTATGGCCCATAAATACATCAAACTTGTACTAGACTAGTTTTATATGTTTAATCTATATAATTTAATTATTCGATCAAAAGTGGGAAACGACCCGACTAATATTTATTTTATCATTTATAATATATATATATATATATATATATATATATATATATATATATTTAATTATATTAGTAGAAAATATTAATTTTGAATTTTAAAATAAAAATCTACATCTTAATGTTTTTACAAAATTTTAATTCTAACGTTATTTTAACTATAGTTAAGAATTGAAACAATTTAAGTAATAATTAATATTAAAATGTTAAAAAACAGTATTAATTTTTACCGACACCAAAAAAGTTTAAGTAATAAAAATTCAGAAAACTTAGCAAAAGATATCAAATCTAAGTTTTAAGAATAAAATAGTATCAAATCTTGGTAATATTTTGGAGATATAATTCTTTAGTTCCAAATTTTAAAAACATAGACTTAATGATCATCAATAAAATATATGATCTTTATTATAATTATTCTCTAAAAATACAAATGATTATTTTTATTATATATATTTTTTCACAGGTTATCAGGATTTCGGATTAGACCATGAAAACTCTACCTATTAATTTTATCCAAAAAATTATTATATTAAAAAAACTATTTTATTTCAAATTATTTTATTTTATTTATTTAATTAATTAATTTGAAAATTATAGATATTTAAATATATTAGTTTATTTAATAATTAAGATTTAAAAAAAATTAAATAAAAAAAATTATAATAAATATATTTAATAAAACTATATTATATATATATATAGTAAGATGGTAAGTTACCTAAATCAATAGATTTTTTTCATTTGTTTATCCGTGTTTGTTGTTTTGTTCTTCTTCCAACTTACATGGTTTTCCTTGTTCATTTGTGGATCATTGTTTTTTTTTCTTTCTTGTTCATATTTTTCCCGCAATCTATTTAGAACTTTTTTATTCTGATTTAGACTTTGATTCGAGTTTGAATTTTCATCTTCTATTCATATTACAAACCAAAATTTTCTTGCCTTGAAGCAAAAGAATATGTTCAACTTTTTTATGGAGAGGTTAAAAAAGAAAGAGATAATGCATGAAATAAAGAGATAGTGCATGACGTGACACAACATGATCTAGAGGCCGCAAATGCACGCCCTCAAGCTGGGTATGTTATATTATCTCTCATGGGTGAGATGATGAAAACTAAGAAAACATAAGTGACTAACAAACTATGGTAATAAACTAGTAAGGTCATTAACCAGTGTTTTGATGAAGGTGTGGATGAACTTGTCCTATGAGATTCATTCATTGATGAGTTACATATGCTAGATATAGAGTGTGTTAGGATGGTGACCAAAGTCTCAAATCCCACATCGGTTAAACATTAGAAAGATCAGTGGTATATAAGTAAGAACATGTCGCAACTAGTTTGTTGCCTTTTGGAAGTGGATCAAAAGCAAATTCGTGCGAGCCTTCTGGCCCAAAGCGGACAATATCATATTAATGTAGAGATTGGATTGTCTTTACGTATATACGGTGGTGGAATATGTGTACAGTATATTCCTAGCAAATTGGTATCACAACTTTGGATTGTGAAATTTGATTTACAATTAGGGTTTACAATGGCGTCTACATAAATAAAATACAAGATTGAAAGATTTGATGCAATATGTGTACAGTATATTCCTAGCAAATTGGTATCACAACTTTGGATTGTGAAATTTGGTTTACAATTAGGGTTTACAATGGTGTCTACATAAATAAAATACAAGATTGAAAGATTTGATGCAGGATCCAAGTTTTTGTTATGGAAGACTAAGTTATAATCTTCATCGGTAGTGCAAGGGATGTGGAAGCTTGTGGAGAATAACTTATTAGAAGAGATGAAAGAAGATAAGAAGCAAGATCTTCAAGAAAGGGCTTTATGCTTGATTTTAATTAGTGTAAATGATAACTTTATTTGCGAGATTAATGGTGAGAAGATTAATGCTTGTGCATGGAAAACGTTGGTAGAACTTTACTCAAAGAAATCAATGGTGAGCCGGTAATACTTGAAGAAACGCTTGTATGGTTTCAGATTGAAAGAAGCTATGTCCATAACTGAATACTTAGATAATTTTAAATCAATAATTATATATGTGAAGAACATTGATATCATCATTGAGGATGAGGATCAACCTTTGTTTGTCTTCAGATCATTACCAACTCCCTAGTAACAATTCATTGATTCCTGATAAGGATAAATTATCACTAGCATATGTCAAATGGGCACTAAAATCAAAGGAGTTGAAACAGTTACAGCTAGACAATCAGGTGGAAGGGAAAGTCTTATGACTAGGGGAAGATCTGCGAACAAGGCGAGTTCTTCAAAAACGAATAACTAGAGGTCCAAATCAAGAGTCAAGAACTCAAATTGTTATAAATGTGGTGAGAAGATTCATTATAAGAGATATTATCATGAAGCTGAAAGGTAATAAGGGAAATCAAAACAAAAATGCAACAAACCTTGCTGAAGGTGTGAATGATTTTGACGGCACTGATAATAGTGGTAGAGGAGATGTATTGTCTGTGAGTTTAGATTGTAGGAAAAAAATTTGGGTACTCTATATATGCGCCATGTATCACATGTATTAGTTTAAGCAATAGTTTGATATTCATAAGCCAATGTAGATAACTATCTATTTAGGGAACACTTGCTCATTTCCTATTAGTGGTATCAGTAACATCAAAATTAGAATGTTTTATGGGGTTGTTGGAATCGTGACATATTGGCATGTTCCTGGGCTAAAGAGAAACATGATATCTCTTGGGATACTAGACTCTCTAGGTTACAAGTATCATACAGACGATGGTGTAATCAAAGTGACAAAAAGCTCAATGGTGTATATGAAATGAGACTTACATAAGGGGCTTTACATTCTCCAAGAGAGTGTTGTTATGGTCTATGCTGCAGTAACATTATCAAGGAATAATAGCCAACGTAGGCATGATCAAAATAAGTTGTAGTATTGACGTATCGGTCACATGAGTGAAATATTAGCTATTATTTTGGGAAAGAAATATTTGTTCAAAGAGTATAAAGCATAATTATTGGGATTTTGTAAACATTGTGTGTTTGGTAAATAAACTAGAGTCAGACTCAGCAAGTTGGTTGTAAAAAAGACTAAAAAGACATTGGATTACTTTCAATCCGATCTTTGGGGCCCAAAAAAAATTCATTGAAGAGTGGAGCCAGATATTATATGTGTTTGATCGATGATTATTCAAGGATGGCGTGGGTTTATTTTCTGAAAATAAAAGATGAGACATAGTTAACCTTTTTCAAATGGAAGACTATGATTGAGAAACACATAAGAAGAAAGATCAAACTTCTTATAATGAGCTAAACAAATTATATGAAGCTGAGGGAATAGTGCATCATCACAATTGTTCTAGAACGCCACAACAGAATGAGACCGCAGAAAGAATGAACATAATGCTTTGTGACATGGTATGAAGCATGCTCTTGTATTCTGTGTGAGAAAGGATTTTTGAGTTGAAACTATCAATGCGGCAGGTTACTTGGTGAATCAGTCTCCATCAATGACTATTGATTGTAGAACTCCCTGTGAGATTTCGTTTGGATCGTCAGCTAATTACGAACAATTAAGAGTGTTTGTTTTTCCTGCGTATGCTCATGTAAGAGATGGTAAACTTGAGCTGAAGTCAAATAGATGCATATTTCTAGGACATACTACTAGAGTCAAGAGATATATGATATAGTTTACCTCTCCAAAGTCTCCAGGTTTTCTCATCAGTAGGGATGTGACTCTTAATGTGTCTGTTTTGCTAGACAGTTAGAATAAATTAGGAGAAATAGTTGAATTGGGATCAGTTGTGAGTAATTAGGTGGGTCGTGAAATTGAGTCAGTTTCCAGAAGATTTAATAATTCAAGTGGTTATGGGGTGGATCTAGAATTAGGAGGTGAAGTCCCAGCATTGGAAGATAGTGAAGATGATGCGCCTGAACCTAAACAACAACCTTATAGCAAAACATTGAGCAGAGAAAGAATATATATTAGACTACTAAAAAAGTATACAAATCTAGTTGTATATGCTTTGTCAGTTACAAAAGGAGTTGAGATGCATGAACCTAGTATCTATAGGGAAGCTATAGAAACTTCAAAGGCAGATCGGTGGATTGGTTCTATGGGGGAAGAAATTGAATCTCTTCATAAGAATCAAACATGGAAGTTTGTTGACTTGTCTAAAGGACATAGTATAGTAGGCAACAAATGGGTGTTCAAGAAAAAGGAAGGTAATTAAGGGGTTGAGGCATCTCGAGTCAAGCAAAGACTTGTTATTAAGGTTTTTACTCAAAAGGAATGAATCAACTTCAATGAAGTGTTTTGTCCAGTGGTGAAACATAGTTTGATTCGAGTTTTGTTAGCCATTATAGTTTTGCAAGATTTAGAACTTCAATAGTTGGATGTGAAGACTGCATTTCTATATGGTGAATTTGAGGAGAGAATCTACATTAGACAACCAGAGGGATTTATCGAACCTAATATAGAGACTAAGGTTTGTCAGTTGAAAAAGTCATTATATGGTTTGAAACAGCCATATATGCAATGGTATGAACATTTTGATACATTCATGGTGTCAAAAGGGTTCACGAGGACTCCATACAACAGTTGTGTGTATCATCAAAAGATATCAGATGATTTATATGTTTACTTGTTGTTGTATGTGGATGATATACTTATTGTTTCTTGTAGTATGTCACGCATTGTGTAGATAAAGAAAACGGTTACTCCCAAGTTTGAGATGAAGGATTGGGTAGAGCAAAGAAGATTCTTGGTATGGAGATTATCAAGAACTAAGTATGGGATCATTACACTTGTGTCAGCGAAACTACATTGATGGTAATGAAATCATTTAAGGAGACAATGTGGTTGCAATTTTGGTGGCATACTTGGGCTTGGATAGGACTACTACAAAAATGTTTTGTGACAGAAAAAGTCACCTTACAGTAAAACAAATACCACAAGCGTACAGAATACATAGATGTCATGTATTATTTTACTTGTGATATAATCAAAGGGAATTATTGATGTTGGTTTGGTTTATTTTGGGCTGAGGGTAGTTTGGTAAAGTGTTTTAGTAAGTTTGGGGTATTTTGTGTTTAGTATGAGGAGTAGTGAGATAAAAAAGCAGCCTGCTTGTATTAAATGTTGATCACCCTCATTAATGAGAGTAGTTAGGGTATTTATGCTCTTAATCAATGACCCATGGGCTTGCCGGGTCAAGTTGTGAAACCGGGTCAAGTTTAAGGACCCATTAGTCTTTAAGTATATTAGCAAATAGCTTAGTCAAAAGGTATTTTACATTTTTCCAGTTCGGATTTTTCAGTGGAGTGATATGGTCCGAATTACCTTTGTCCGGATTAAGTGGTGGGCTGTGACTGAAGTATCCAAACTCATCAGTAGCCCCTTTTTTAGGTCTTGCAAAATATCTTCGGTATGGCTAAAAAAACTACCAAGCCAATATCAACTTCATCTGATCTTCTTGCATTGTCCGAACTAGAAGTTTATTTTCAACACCAACCTAGTTTGAATTTCGTCAGGACTGGTTTCTCTTCTCAAAGTTCTAAGAGTTTCTTCTTTTATTGTGGGACACGTGTCACTATTTGGTTCGACCTACCAGCCGTTATTTTTCCTAGACCGGCGCACCCACTAGGTCTAGAAAGTTACCTAGGCTTTGATATTTCACACGTTTGCGCAGCCCTTAATCATTGCAAAAACCCCTTTCAACTTCTCTTTGGTAACTGTTGCTTTTTACTGTTATATAAATACTCTTTTACTATTTCATTGTCTTCCACACTCAAAGCGTTCCTCGAGAGATATTCATCTTTACCTTCAAATTTTTCTTGAGATATTTTATGTTCACAGCCAGAACGGTTTAGTTAAAGGTGGTTGGATGAATTTTTCAGAGTTAGAGAGAGCAAGGAAGGTAGAAAGAGAGAAGCGTATCGCTGTCGGCCTCCCAGTTTCTCCAAGTGAGAAAACCAGTTAGCCAACTCAGGACACCGATCGAGGGTCATCATCTTCCAAAAACCCTAGACCCAAACAGCTTTCATTCAAACCAAACCTTCATACCTCACTTCTGGTTCTTCTGTTCAAGAGTCACAACCTCCTGTGTCTAAGGAAAAATCTGTTTCAAGTATCAGAAAACCCTCTCCATTTATTTTTATGGGTTTAGACACAGAAAAAGTCTTCAGAGAAGATAACCCCTCGTCGGAGGACTCGCCAAACCAAAACCCAATCCACACTATCACTGTCAAAACCCTCCGGATCGGAGGTAGCTAAAGCAGCTCCGCGGGCCAAGCCCTCCGGATCACAACCTCTAGCGGACAATAGGCCTTTAGAGGTAATAAGTGCTCAACCACCCGAACAGCCTTCAACGCAAGAAACTGAACTACCTTATTCTAAGGCAACTGAAAAACCTTCGACCGTGATAGAAGATATTATGGAAGACAGCATCGAGGAGGCCTTCTTCGAGACCGAGGCATCAGGTCAAACAGGAGATGCTGATTCTGATAAGAAAGGTAAGAGTAAGGTAAAAGTCGGTATGACTCATCCGGACTCGCTTCAAGAGTTCTTAGAGGGTAAGGTAGGCCCTTGTTTCAAACACATCAGCGTCAAATACTTGTTGGCCCTGCAAGACATCAACTACATCTACACCCATACTGCTGAGTTGGGCCGAATCCGGACCAAACGGGGGATTCTGGAGTCTGTAAAGGTAAGGATACCTATTACTCCAGAGACCCCTATGGATTGCAAACTAAATGAGGTGGTAGTGTTTACCGAAGTGCTAAACTGGGGACTCCGGTTCTCTTTAGCCCCAACGATCGTTAAATATTTTCATTTGGTCAAGCTTTGCCCTAACCAGTTAAGCCTTAATGCCTGGTTCTCACTCCTTGTCTGTATCATGGCATCTAGATTGTCAAATATCCCTCTTCTGATGGAGCAGTTTGCTGCTGTAGCAAGCTTGTGCAAAAACCATAAGATTCCATTCTACCATCACAACATGGGGAATGACTTTAAGGTTGTGGACGACCTGTTGGAGTCCAAAAATAATTGGAGGACACAGTTCCTATTCGTGAGTGGAATATGGGAAAATGGCAGGAATATTAAGGCCAACACCAACCCTAACTTACTGACTAGTAGGTGGAAAAGCACAGATAACTTTCTTTTGTTTTCTTGTCCTACAAATTTTTCTTCTTACACTATAAGCTTCCTTATTCAGACTAGTTTGTTACTTCTCTCTAGTATTACCGAAGGATTTCACAGGCCACTTGGAGGAAGGGCAGAAAACTTGTGCAAAGGTTGATGAATGGGTTTCGGATTGGTGGGGGAATGCCTTCTACAATTTCTTCACATCGGGAAATTTTGTGAGGTCTCACCTGTGGAACACCACGGGTCGAAGAGACCTTTCATGGGAAGAGCTAACCACCCCTCTTCTTCCTGAAGTGGTTCTCAAAAGGACAGAAGCCAAAGATGCTAAGCTGTTCTTCCCTTCCAGGGCTAAGGCTCCCATCAAGATGAAAAATGAAAAGAAGAAGACTACAACAGAGTTGGTTCAAACGGTTACAAAAGGGACTGGTTCGGGGAATCAGGGGGAATTGATGCAACTCTGCTCAAATCAGTGGAGGTTGAAATAGTGAGGGAGGCTGGAGGGTCAAACAACCCACCAAAACCTCCCAAAAAAGACAGGAAGCGTAGGGCCAGCAGTGATGAGAAAGCTGTTAAGAAGAAGAAGGTCACCTTGGGGGAAGAAATAATTATTCGTTCTTTAGAAATCCAACCACCACCAGCCCCTGCTGACCTTACTTTGCAAGAGGATATCCCAACAGACCTTTAGTCCTGAGAGATTGATGGCGGAAGGAACAATGAAGTAGACATCAGTGCCCTTCAAGATATTGGTTTGTACTTTAACGATTTTGAGAAGGATGATTTTGCAGGTCCTTGTCACCCTACCAGTTCCTCCAACATGGTGACATATAATGGAAAATCATTCTTCGTATCCGAAGAGCAAGATGTTTTAAGCCACGCCCTCCTCAGTTATATCGGGCCAATACTTGATTTGGAAAAACAGGTGAAAAGTCAGACCAACTTTATCAACTCCCTTACTCCTGACAGACAATCTGTGTCAAGCAGTCTCCTAAGCGCTCAGCAGAGTATAGAGGAACTGAAGAAGGAGAATAAGGCTTTGAAGAATGAGAAGGAGGATTTGGCAACTAAGCTAGCCACATCGGAGGCAGCCAAAATTTAGCTCCAAACTATGTATTCTGACTTAGAAACTTCTTCTTCACAAAGCCTCACAACATTGAAGGAGGAGTTGAAGACCAAGGATGGTGCCATTCAGACGCTGACCAGTGAAAAGACTCAGCTAGAAGACACTATTTCGGAGATGACCAAGGAAAAAAAGGTCCTGAAAAATCAGCAAGAGCAAGCTATCAGGACAGGTATTGAGAAGTATGCCAATGAAGTAATAGAATCCTTAGAAAAACGAGACGACGGGGTTAAGTCTGACATGGTGCTGTTGTTCCATGAGACCTTCCCTAAGAGGACCCTTGGTCCGTTATGGAAATACGTGGATTACGAAGACCTCCCATTTCATACTATGGAAGATGGCGACAAGCACAACTACTCCAGTGGAATAGATTCCACAACTGGTGACGAAGAAGGAACATGTGAGAGTTTGAGTGCCGAACTCAAAAGCCCTAAAAAGGTGATGGTGGTGGTGAAGGAACATCCGAAGGGAACAAACCCTAAGGTTTTACCATGTATTATTTTTTTTATCTTTGTGAACAATCAAATGCCTAGGATGGCCAAGGCACATTTTGCATTACTATTCGGTTGAAGTCCAAATAAGTCTTTTGAACACCCAAAGTCCTTGGATGGCCAAGGTATGTTTTGTATTACTGTTCGGTTGAAGTCTGAACAGGTTTAATTTATCAAACTTTCTTTTTGTTTAATACATTTCCTTAAACTTTTTCATGGCTAATGTTTAAGTAGCCCCTAGAATTTTAGAAGTATTGAAGTGAGAGTGTTTAATATCTCCGATGACTTGTATTTAATAGTCATTGCCAACCATCAAGTCTATCCGATCCACTAAAGACCCAAGGTATTGAACAAGTGATTTATACTTGAATTTAATTATAGTAAAATCACTCCGAATTTTTTAAGAAGGCATCATATATTATAAAAGACCGGACACATCATTAAAACCTCCCCGCGCCACTAGGGTAGGAAAGAGTATGCCCCCTAATATTTGCATTGGTATTTAACAAGTAATTATTTACACAAACGTTTTACTCTAAATATAATCTGAGATGTTCAATATTCCATGGGTGCTTCAAAACTCTCCATTTTTGGTCTTGAAGTCTATATGTCACAGGTATGAGCTTTTCACAGACCTCATAGGGGCCTTCCCAGTTCGGAGCCAACTTACCAAACTTCTTTTCCTTGGTATGTCAGAAAACTTTTCTTAATACCTTATCTTTTGGTTGAAATATCTCTTCTCTTGACCTTGGAGGCAAATCTTCTCCTCATCAAACCTTGGTAGTGAGTTGTTCTTAAGTGTGCTTTAACCCTTCTTTCTTCTATTAAGTCCAGCTGATTCCTAGTTGCTATCTCATTAGCTTATTCGGAATAGTTGTGGACTATATACGATGGTAAGGTAACTTCTATGGGGGTAATTGCATCCATCCCATATACCAAGGAAAAAGGAGGCTCTTGTCTAGCAGCCCGAGGAGTAGTTTGGTAGGCCCACAGTACTTCTTGTAAATAGTTTGGCCACTTCCCGCGGCACTTTCTAAATTCTTCTTTAATCTAGACAAAATGGTCTTGTTGGCAACTTCAATCTATTCGTTTTCTTGTGGATGGAAAGGATAAGAAAAATATTGTTGAATACCTCTTGAAGCAAAAAAATTCTCCATATCTTTGTTATCAAACTGTGGCCCATTGTCTGTAGTAATCTTTTGAGGGACCTTAAATCTGCAGCATATGTTGAATAAGATAAACTTAATGACAGCCTTTGATGTGGTCCCTTCCAAGGGAGCTGCTTCTATCCATTTTGAGAAGTAATCAATAACAATTATAATTGTTCTACACCCCCTGGACGCCATAGGTAGAGGTCCAACCAAGTTCATTCTCCACCTGGAAAAAGGTATTGGCTCAGAAATGGACTCCATAGGTACTGCTGGCACATGAATTTCATTGCCATACATTTGACATGGATCACATCTCTTTACCATTTCTTTAGCATCTGCCATTATGGATGGCCAATAGTATCCAGCTAATAAGACTCTTCGGGTTAGTGCTTTGTACCCAAAATGTGTTGAGCCTTCTCCATCGTGTAGTTCGGACAAAACGACTTTAGATTCTTCAAACCCCAAACAACGTAAGATAGGTCTACTGAAAGATGTTTTTTTATAGAGAACTCCACTTATCATCAAAAAACATGTGCCTTGTGTTTAATCTTCCTTTCCATAGCTTTATCTGAAGGCAAAACCCCATTAGAAATATATTGAAGAAGGGTATATCTCCAGACTTTAGGCTGAATCACAAGTATGCTCATACTTTCCCCATCTTCTTTGTTTTGAGCTGGATGTATGGATAGGAATTCTTGTATGTGAATCCAAGGGTAGGACTCAGAATATGCTATAGTTGCTAAAGAGTCTGCCAGTGTATTCTCCGATCTGGGAATATGCTCATAACAAACACTTTTGAAGTCTGCTGCTACTTCTTTCAAGACGAGTAAGTACTTGATCAATTGCTCCTTCTTGGCCTCATACTGACCTTGAGCGTAATGGATGAGCAGTTGAGAGTTACTCATCAACCGAAATCTCTTAGCCCCACACAGGAAAGCCAATTAAGACCAGTTATAGCTGCTTTATATTCGGACTCATTATTAGAGGCCTTGAACCCAAATCATATAGTTTGGTACATCTTATCACCATACAGAGAGGTTAGGAAAATTCCAGCTCCACAACCCATTATGCTTAAACTACCATCAGTTCAGACCATCTACTCTTTCTTGGTTTTATCTCCTGAAGTTTGTTTGGAGTTCCTGTGCGTATGGAATTCTACTAGGAAATCATACACTGATTGAGCTTTAATAGATGTTCGAGGGGCAAAATCGATATCATAATCACCCAATTCTACCGACCACTTGGTCATCCTGCTTGATATATCTGCCTTCTGAATAACATTCTTTAGTGGGAAAGATGTTCGGACAATAATAGAATGGGATTGAAAATACGGCCTCATCGTTTTTCCCGCAATCACCAAGGCTAGTGTCAACTTTTCAAGTTTTAAATACCTCTTCTCATCATCTATTAAACTTTTGCTGATGTAGTATACCGGACGAGGGTAATTGTCCACTTCTCTTACCAGTACTGCACTTATAGCACAGTCTGACACAGCCAAGTATACATAGAATATTTTTCCTTGAACAAGTTTGAAAAGAGTCTTTGGTAGAGATAAGTGCTTCTTTATCTCAACAAAAGCTTGGTTACAATATGGAGACCAATTAAAGTCTTTAACATTCTTCAAGGTTTGGAAAAACAGAGCATACTTATCCGAAGACCTTGAAATAATCCGGTTTAAGGCAGCCAACCTTCCGGTGAGCCTTTGGACTTCTTTAACATTCCGAGGATGATCTATTTCCAATAGGGCATTAAGCTGATCCGGATCGGGCTGGATACCTTTCTCACTTATCACATAACCCAGAAACTTTCCAAATCTGACCTCAAACACACATTTTTCTGGATTTAACTTCAAATTCACAGTTGCTAAATTAGTAAATGTTTCTTGAAGATCAATTATATGCAAATCCTCCAACAAGATTTTAACCAGCATGTCATCTATGTATACTTCCATATTTCCGCCAATCTGATCAGCGAATGCTTTGTTCACCAACCTCTGATAAGTAGCCCCAGCATTTTTTAACCCAAAGAGCATCACCTTGTAGCAATGGAGACCTCTATCTGTTATAAAGGTAGTATGATCTTGATCCTTAGGATCCACCTGTATCTGGTTGTACCGAGAGAAAGCATCCATGACGGACATCAACTTGTTTCCAGACGTAGAGTCTACCAACTGATCTATTCGGGGGACTGGATAGAGATTTTTTGGGCAAGCTCTGTTAAGGTCAGTGAAATCAATGCACATACGCCATTTCCCGTTCTTTTTCTTGACTAACACTGGATTGGCAGTCCATAAAGGATACTGGGATTCCTTTATGTGTCCCATCTTGGTAAGCCGATCAACCTCTTGGACTATCATATCTATATTTTCCTTAGAAAAAATCTCTTCTTTTCTGTACAACAGATGCAACATCACTCCGGATGGAAAACTTGTGTGAGATAACTATTGTGGGTACTCTGGTTACATCACCATTGCACCAAGCGAAGACATGTTGATTGTTTAGCAAAAAGGACAACAATTTCTTTTTTAACTCTGGTGCAATCTTGGAACCAATCTTCATATTTTTACCCTCTACAATGGAGTGAGTTTCAACTTCTCCAACTGGTATTATAACCCTAGGAGCCTCTCTTGGGTCATCAATCTCACTCTCCCCCTCAGAAGGATTTGGTAACTGCTAATCTTCATTAATCCGAACTGCCCCTAAAGTCTTAGGAGCAAAAGCAGTTGCATAACACTCCCTGGATATCTTTTACAACTTTGGACAACACCTGCTTGTCCTTGAACTGCATACTTTAAACATTGATGGACTGTTGAGGCCACAACATGCATTCTGGAAAGCCAAGACCTCCCAAAAATCGCATTGTATGGTGTGGGGTAGTCTACCACAACGAATAGTACCCTCACCATCTTTTTAAAAGGCCGCTTGCCCAACAGCACTTCTTCTTCAAATTCCCAAATCACATCCACGGAGCTCACTGTGAAGCCCATAATAATTATGTTTGAGCGTTGAATAACAACCAGATTCCTCATCTGTTTATAGGAGCTTAAGAAGAGGATGTTTGCCGAACTTCCCGTATCTATCAAAATCCTGCGTATATGATTTTCCCCAATAGATGCTCATATCACCACTGCATCCTCATCAAGCCCGTCAATATTCCTCAAATCATCCTCATCAAAAACTATAAATACGAAAAAGGTTTAGCACTGATGGGAAGACATTCCCCCCTCCAATTGAGTGGCCAAACCGTGTACATGCCTCTTTCTTGATGAAGGGGTGGGTGGTGTCACTGTATCTCCTCCAAAGATGGTCAATGATTCAAAGAAACTGATCAGCCCGGACGCCATCCTAGTTTGTTCGGTTATGACCCCCACCTTATACCGAGTTGGATCAGGATCCAAGTACTCATAATCAACATCGAATATTTCAAGAATCACCATTTCCCCTTCTTGAGCAGATGTTCCAGCATTGTTTGTAGGGCTCGTTCGAGGAGCATTGTCAGACCTGTTTCCATTTCTTCTTTTGACATAAGCTCCCAATTTGCCTCTTTCAATGAGGTTCTGAACTTCCTGTTTCAATGCTATGCAGTCTTGAGTGTTATGGCTTATATCATTGTGATATCGGCAAAAACAAGTATTTGGGCTTTCTATGGGAGACTGCAAAGCTGTCGGTTTTCGAAAATGGACTTCGTCTTTAGTCTTATCATTGATTGTCGCCACATTCTCCCTTAACTCTGCAAACCACTTTGGTTAAACCCAAGGACCTCTTTTACCCCTTGATTGTTGGCTCTGACCCTGATTCTTGTTGGACTAAGTTTGTTTAGTCCGGTTGGATCCTTGTCCGGTCTCCTTAGCCTTGTATCTGGACTGGTTAGTAGCCGGATGAGCTATTATGGTGGACCTTACTTGACAGTGCACCATGGTCTTTTTTGTTTCTTCCACATTAATCTGTTTTCCAACTTGATTCAACAAGCTACCCCAGGTCATAGCTTTTTTCATAGGTTACAGAATCAACCAGGTTCCTAGGATTCAACCCTTGTCTGAGAGAAGCAACTGCCACCTGTTCGAAGCAATCTGTTAATCTGTTCTTTGTATTCACAAATCGACTTATGTAGTCCTTTAAAGACTCATTTGGTTCTTGGGCACAATGGATAATGGTATCTCCATTACCCTTCACCTCTTTACTTCCAACAAATTGCCGTCGGAAGGCAACCTAGAATGTATCAAAGTAACTGATACACCCTTGAGGTAAGCTATTATACCACTTACGAGAACTTCCCGTGAAAGTTTAGGAGAAGGATCTGCATAAGAGTTTTTCGTCATCATCCAAATGGTTGTCTAGATTCTATCATACTTTTCCATTTTAGAGTTGTAAAACCTTTTGGGTAGGTTTCTGGACAGTATTTTGGCAGACAAGGGTGACTCCCTCCATTTATTATTACGACTAAAGACTGTATCTTCATTAGGTGTTGCAAAAATATTGGTTTGGTTTGAAAAGCAAAGGGATCTATCAGCAACTGGTCAGCATGCCTGTGGGATGACCCTTTGCCCAGATGCCTTTTAAGCCTACCATGCACATCCCTCTTTCTTGAATACTTTTTTATTAACTTCATTTTTTTTCTAGATCTGCCTTCATCACTGTTTGATGACAAAGACTCCTTAAGCTCAGTCTCATTTGAAGAGCTACTGAAGGACTCTAAATCTGAACTTTCAACGGGCTTAGATCGATGTGTCTTCTTATAGCTGAGATGAGTCTTTTTTAACTAAGATGAGTCTTTATTGATGGATCATTCTCCCCAGGATTGTCAGTATGATGAATAGTCGATGCCCTTGATTTCTCCCTGATCTTCTTCTCTGCTTGTTTTATGCCCCTTAGTGCTTCTATCTCTGCTCTCAACTTGTCTCGCTCCTCAACGCTGTATTCCTTGTTCTCTCTGACCGTTTCCACCACAGGAGGTGGAGTACCTTGGTCATTCGGATCCATCTGAACTGGTTCTTTTTACTGGTTTTGAATGTAAAATCCAGGCACCTTCGTGCTCCCACTGTGGTCGCCAATTTGGTTTGGTTTATTTTGGGATGAGGGTAGTTTGGTAAAGTGTTTTAGTAAGTTTGTGGTATTTAGTGTTTAGTATGAGGAGTAGTGAGATAATTAAGTAGTCTGCTTGTATTAAATATTGATCACCCTCATTAATGAAAGTAGTTGGGGTATTTATACTCTTAATTAATGACTCATGGGCTTACCGGGTCAAGTTGTGAAATCGGGTCAAGTTTAAGGACCCATTAGTCTTTAGGTTGATTAACAAATAGTTTAGTCAAAATGTGTTTTACATTTGTCCAATTCGGATTTTTCAGTGGAGTGATATGGTCCGAATTACCCCTGTCCTGATTAAGTGGTGGACTGCGACTGAAGTATCTGAACTCATCAGATGTGAATAAACTATCTACACACAATAATCCAGCAAATATAATGACCAACGCAGTATCAGTTCAAAATTTTATGGAATGACTAAACTGGATTGGCGTTCACAACATAGAGTGAATGTCTTAAGGGCATTTGGTAAGTCAGAAAAAAAAGTTTCTTTGTTGATATTGAAGAAAGGTTATTCACCTTAAGGGGGACATTTTTTTTATAGTAAAGAAAGGGTATTCCACATTCAACATTAAACATATTTCTTTGGCAATTTACATTTTTTCAATTTAAGTGTTAACTCTTTTGTATGTTGAGGATGAGTCGAATATGTTTAAATATATATTGTTGCAACGTGTTTATGGTACAGTCTTGTGTCATTGGTAATTGTGTAATGTCTGATAGTGTATCGTGTCTGCTTGTATAGTTTTGTATCATTAACAATGTACCTTATATATGCCTGTTATTTAGTTTTTTCTATTTATTCCCTATAAATAAACTGCTAGTGTTTTTCATACATGAATCGTGCATTATATAATTTTCTAGATACACATGTATACCATGTTTTGTATGTGGTCGGTGTTGTCCGATAGAAAACTGGGTTACGTTTGTCGTGCCCATGACTGAAATAAGGTCCTTGTATTTGGGATCCGGGTATCTTAATTGGCATATGATAATCTTTAAAGATGTTTTCAAAAGTAATAAGATGAGGTGTTAATTTTCTTACCTAATTTTTGTAACTGGTATTGTAATTGGCTTTTACCTAGTTTTCGTAATTGGTATCGTAATTGGATCTTAATTTTCTTATTTATTTTCTTTTCAACTTCAGTCTTAAAATTATGAACCTTTCTAGGGCATCCGATTTATCATGAAAAAATTAAAAGGTACCTGAAACGAAAGAAGCCATATTTGAATGATATGAAGCATATATACTTGTTCTACTATTCATTTAGAAACATTCGTATCGGTGTGAATCAGTTCCACGAATTATGTCGCTTTATTTTCTCATACTTTTTTAGTTTTTCTATGTTTCCCCTTGTTACATTCTATACAAGTACCAACGTTTAAGTAATTTAAAGGACCTAATAAACCCTCAAAGATAAACTTATTCGTCCTAACTTTAGATATATGACCTAAGCCTTTGTGCCACAGTTTATATGAGTTTTCGGTTTTATCAATTGTTAAGGAAACCATCAATATCTGAACCAGATCCGACCCAGACCTAACAATACTCACTAGGTTGAGGTCCTAGCCACTCAGCCGAAGCAGTGACTAACAGTTGGCGAGCACCTACCCGAGAGGTTGTAGAAGGTAATACAAGCTTTGGTTTTTATCTTATTTCAAGAACAAAAACTTAATAACAAAAAATATGAAAAATAAATCAATCGTACAACAAGAGATTTAAAATGGTTCAGATCGTGAAAAATTTTACATCCACGAGCAACGAACACTCTTTTTATAAATAAGTATGTTACATAAATACTCTTAAACACAAAGAAATCTATCACTCTTTGTTAACCAAATATAGCATGATTCATAGAATCGTCTATTCATTGTTTACCTCTCACCTCATTTATCTCTCAAAAAACCTAGAGCTAGGAGTTCTTTGTGAAGAAATATGCATCTCACATCACGTTACGCCACAAATTGCTAAAAAATATCTTCTTCTATTTACATGTCAACTATGACAAATCTTAATCCATGAATTAAAATATCTAATTAATATAAAAGTCTTAGTTAACTGAAAATCTAATTATTATAGAAGACAAAATTAATATAAGATTTAATTAATATAGAATTATAATTAATATAGAAGATCTAATTAATATATAATATTTAAATAATATAGAAATCTAATTAATATATAATATCTAATTAATATTGAAGACTTAATTAATAAGGAGACCAATTTTAAAAAAATAAGATTCTGTTTCTAGTTACTTTTAGTCAACACTTAACAATTCTCCATGTAGGCTTATAGTTGATGAGTCCGGATATTTTCACCAGTCACTGTAGGAACCGGACAGGGGAAATTCGGACAAAAACCACCCACTGAACCATCCGAACTGGACTAAAGTATTAAAAGCTAATCATCTTTTGACTAAGCAAATTGCTAATCTGCTTAATAAACTAATGGGTTTTTGAACTCGACCCGGTTTCATGAATTTGACCCGAAAGCCCATGTGGCCTATAATTAAGGGTATAAATACCCAACCACTTTCATTAATGAAGATCATGAACATTTAATACAACCAGGAAGCTCAAATCTCTCACTACAAAACACCCAAACATTAAATACCTTTGAAACACCATAAAACACCTGACAAAATTACCCTTAGTCAAAAATAATCCACACCAAATTGGCGACCACAGTGGGAGAAGAAGGTGCCTGAATTTAGCATTCGAAACCATCAAGAAAAGTCAGTTCGGATGAATCCGGACGAGCAGACAGTGCCACCAACTTTGGCAGAAGTGGTGGGAGAAAATGATGAATACACGATTGAAGAGCGAGATAGATTAAAAGCTGAGATAGAAGCCTTGAGGGCTGCTAAAAGAGTGGAGATGGGCTTAAAAAGAAAAATCAAATGTGTTAGCAGTTCACCACACTGACAATCTAAGGGAGCATGACCCATCGGCAAAAACCCATGTAAGTACTAAAAAGACTCATGCTAGCTCAAAGAAGTCTCACCGGTCTAAACCGGTGGAGAGCTCAGATTCAGATTCAGAATCCTCTAGTAGCTCCTCGAACGAAGATGGAGTTGAGGAGTCCCAGTCATCCAGGAGCGATGAAGGACGTTCTAAAAAGAAGCTGAAGTTGGTTAAAAAGTATTCAAGAAAGAGGCACATGCATGAAATGTTGAAAAGGCATCTAGGAAAAGGGTCATCTCATGGTCACAGCCATGGCCGGAGACATGTAGACCGATTGTTGATGGATCATTTCGCCTTTCATGATGAACCAAGTATCTTTGCAACTCCCAATGAGGATATTGTGTTTAGTCGTTGCCACAATTGGAGACAATATCCATTGTCTTCCAAGATACTGTCCGGAAATCGTCCTAAGAGGTTTGACAGCACAAAGATGGAAAAATACGATGGGAATAAAGATCCACATAATCATCTGGAGAAATTCAAACAATTTTGATGAATTTTAACGATGATGATAATTTGCTTTGTCGAGCGTTCTCCCAGTCTTTTACGGGGAGTGCTCTGAAGTGGTACAATAGTTTGCCACAGGGTTGCATCAGAAATTTTGATACTTTTTGGGTGGCCTTCCGGAGGCAGTTCGTTGGAAGTAAGGAAGTGAAGGGCAATGGAGACACTATTATCCATTGTGCCCAGGAACCAAATGAATCCTTGAAAGAATATATATAAGTCTCTTTGTGAACACCAAGAATGGATTAGCTGATTGCTTTGAACAAGTAGCAATAGCTTCTCTAAGTCAGGGTTTGAACCCTGGTAATTTGGCTGATTCAGTAACCAGAAAGAAGGCCATGACGTGGGGCGGTTTACTGAATCAGGTTGGGAAACAAATCAATGTAGATGAAATAAAGAAGACCAGGGTGCATAGGCAGGTGAGATCGGCCCCAGCTGCACCAAACCAGAACCAGAATCAGTCCCGGTATAAGGCTAAAGAAGCCGGATAGGGTCCCAACAGGGCCAAGGCTCAATCCCACCCAGCACCAGCTCAGAGTCAACAATCCAAAAATAAGCGAGGGTCTTGGGTTCAACTGGAGTGGTTTGCCGAGTTAAAAGAGAATGTGGCAACCATCTATGACAAAACAAAAGACGAAGTACACTTCAGGAAGCCAGCTGCGCTTCAATCTCCCAGGGAAAGTCGTAATAATTGTTTCTGCCAATATCATAAAGATATTGGTCATAACACAGAATATTGCATCACTTTGAAGCAAGAGGTGTAAAATTTAATCGAAAGAGGAAAGTTGGATGCTTATGTTAAAAGAAGAAGTGGAAATAGGCCAGATAATGCTCATCGGACTAGCCCAAACAATCCAGGGACATCGGCTCCGGATGGGGATATGGTGATAATTGAAAGGTTTGATGTGGAGTCAGAGTATTTGGATCCTGATCCAACCCGAAATAAGGTGGGTGTTATCACAAAACACAGCAAGACGGTGTCCAGACTCATCAGCTTTTTTGAGTCACTTACAATATTTGGGGGAGACACCATGACTGCACTGACTGCTTCTTCGGGGAAGAGACATGTTCATACCCTGGCTACTCAACTGGAAGGAGGCATGACTTCCTATCAATCGCAAATTCCTTTTCCCTTCATTGTTTTTTATGAAGATGATTTGAGGGACATAGCTGGTCCCCATGAAGATGTTGTGGTGATAGGAGCATCCATTGGGGGCAATGACATTAGACAAATTTTGGTAGACACTGGTAGTTCAGCAAATATCCTCTTTTTAACTTCCTATAAACAAATGAAGAATCCAGCAGTGATTCAGCGTTCGAACAGGTCAATTGTGGGTTTCACTGGAAGCTCAGTGGACGTGATCGGGGAGTTTGAGGAGGAGGTTTTGTTGGGCAATGGCCCCTTTAAGAAGATGGTCTGAGTAATTTTAATTGTGGTGGATTGTCCCACATGTTACAATGCCATTTTGGGAAGATCTTGGCTTTCCATGATGCATGTTGTGGCTTCGACAGTCCACCAATGTTTAAAATACGTTGTGCAAGGACAAGTTGGAGTTGTCCGAAGTAGTCAAAAGATAGCAAGGGAGTGTTATGCAACGGCAACGGCCCCTCAAACTTTGAGGGCAGTTCGGATCAGTGAGGATTAGTAGTTGGAGGGGCCCTCTGGGGGAGAGGGTGAAATTGATGACCCCAGAGAGACCCCTGGTGTTTTAATACCAATTGAAGAGGTTGAAACTCACTCTCTGGCTGAAGGAAGAAATGTCAAGATCGGATCTAAGATGACATCAGAACTAAATAGTAAAATGCTGTTTTTTTTAACAGACCATCAGCATGTTTTTGCTTGGTGCAATGCTGATGTGATCGGAGTGCCTGCAAGTATTATATCACACCAGCTATCCATCCGAAGAGATATAACACCTGTTTATAAAATAGGAGAGCTTTTTCTAAGGAAAACACTGATGTCATAGTTCAAGAGGTTGACCGGCTTACTAAGATGGGGCACATAAAGGAATCCCAATATCCTTTATGGACAGCCAATCCGGTGTTAGTAAAAAAGAAAAATGGGAAGTGGCGAATGTGCATTGACTTTACAGACCTTAATAGGGCTTGCCCAAAAGCCTATATATGGTCCCTCTGATCGATCAGTTAATGGACTCCACATATGGGAACAAGTTTTTGTCTTTTATGGATGCCTTCTCCGGGTATAATCATATTCAAGTGGATCTAAAGGATCAAGAACAAACCAATTTTGTTGCTGATAGGGGCCTTCATTGTTACAAGGTGATTCCTTTTGGGTTAAAGAATGTTGGGGCAACTTATCAGAGGTTGGTGAACAAAGCTTTTGCTAATCAGATTGGAAGAAATATGGAAGTCTACATTGATGACATGATGGTAAAGAGTGTGGAATAAGAACTACACTTGGCAGATCTGCAAGAAACATTTGCCAACTTGGTGAAAGTAAATTTAAAGTTGAATCCAGAGAAGTGTGTTTTCGGAGTGCAGTCTGGGAAGTTTTTTATGATACTTTCGCCATAGTGGGAAGCAAGCGAAGAAGGGAGGAGTCATGGATCGTACCAGAAGGAGGTAATCGAGCCATTTGCAATTGCCACCCTGCACATTTTACAAGTCAAAGGACGGAGACGAAGAATTTTCCTCCAGATCCAAGAGGGCGAGGATCCCATCGGGAGGTTCCAAAAATTATTATTTCTAATTTTTTCCATCTTAATCGAGTCACTCCAAAAGGAGTGATTGTTATTACTGATGATAGACCAAAGATGTTTTAGGACAGCCGCCTGATTCTATATTTTTAGGTCGAGAATCCCAAAGCCACCATCTATAGTGGGCGAGGTGACCGTGGCCCATGCTACTTTGGCACAATGGATTTTCATTGCTGAACCCGACCATAGAAAACGACGGAGATACTGAGACAATTCTTTGATAATCCTTGAGGGAAGGATAAAAATGGATGACCATTAATTTTGTGACAATTCTTTCATAGCTGAAGTCTACCTGCATAAGAAAGATGCTTAGAGGTCCAAGATTCAATTCTAAATGTAATTTTGTGGAGAAGAGGGCGACAGTCCAAGTGGATGAGACGGCTAGTAAAAAGGGGCACACCCAAATATTTAACTGGTAGAGATCTTTACGGGTATTCCATGATGGTGCTAAGATCCAACCGAAGTGACTGATCAATACCCGAAAAGAAGATATGACTTTTAGAGGGGTTGATTTTTAGCCCTGAGAGAGTATACAACTCATCTAGAGCTTCTTTGATAAGAAGTAGGGAATTAGCGTCTCCATGACAAAAAAATCATTAGATCATCTGCAAAGCATAGATTAATGATTTTGAGCTTTTGACATTTCCAATGAAAACGAAACTTCTTATCTTGACTCTTCTCCTTAAGAATACTGGAAAGAACCTGCATGACAAGAACAAAGAGGAAGGGGGAAGCGGATCTCCTTGTCTCAGACCTTTCCATCCTTTGAAGTTTCCATGAGGATCTCCATTAATATTGATGGAGTAAGAATGAGACGAAATATATTTGATAATCCAGGTGATCATTTTATTAGGGAAATGCATCGCTACAAGAATATCAAGGATGAGGTGCCATCTGACATTATCAAAGGCTTTCATTAAATCGATTTTGAGCGTAACCTTTTTGTCTCTACCATTGGAGTGGTACCCACTCAAAAGTTCTTGAGATAAAAGGATATTATCAGAGATATTCCTTCCTTTTATGAAAGTCGACTGAGAATTATCAATAAGATAAGGAAAAGAATCTTTAATTCTATTGGCTAAGATCTTAGATATGATCTTGTAACTAACATTACAGAGCGTGATGGGTCTAAAGTCAGCGGGCCTAGAAGGAGAATCCTTTTAGGAATGAGAGCTATAGAGGTGGAGCTCCAAGAGGCCTCCAAAGAATCAGAATGAAAGAAGTCAAGGACACCATTACAGATGTCTTGGCCAACAATGCTCCAATTAGATTTGAAGAAGCAAGAGTTAAAACCATCAGGACCTGAAGATTTGTTACTGTCAATACTGAACAGAGCGGATTTTATTTCATCGCAAGTAATCTCACGAATCATAGAATCCTTATCCGTATTGGTAACTTTAGATGTTAGAAGAGAGGAAACAGTTTCCAGGCCTGGATAACCGGCACACTGCCTAGTACCGAGAGAGTTTTCAAAGTATTTCACAAAATCCTTTGAAACACTAGTAGGAGTAGAGACAGTAACTCCACTCTCATTAGTGATAGAAATAATCTTATTACGAAAAAGTCGAGCCTTAATAATATTATGGAAAAATTTATTGTTTTTGTCGCCAAGCTTGATCCAGGTTTCTCTAGATTTTTGTTTAAGAATGGATTCTTCAGCTCAACTGTAAAATATAAAGGTTGTTGACGCTTCGCATTCTTCCGAAACAAGAGAAAGATTGAGCGGATCACAAGCCAGATTGGATTGAGCTTGAAATAGTCTTTTTTAAGCACTTACAACTCTGGAGCTAATGTCACTAACTTCTTTTCGGTTGAGTCCCACTAGCACTGACTGCAGCCTAAGAAGTGTTTCAGTGACCAGACTCATCCCATAAAAAGCAATGGGGCTATTCCAACTCTTATTAACAATTTCTTTGAAAAGCGGGTGAGATTACCACATGTTGAAGAATTTGCAAGGCTTTTTACGCTTAGGACGAGGAAACCCGAGATTAAGCGTAACAGTTGTATGGTCAGAAGATCGAAGAAAACCAAAGTGAGCATAAGACATTGGGAATATATCATCCCAAACAGGGTTGACAAGGACTCTATCAAACTTGGATAGAATCGGATTATCAGACTGTTTATTAATTCATGTGAAATGAAAACCAGTAGATCGGAGATCACTCAGCTCACTATGGAAGCAGCAATTATTAAAATCATCTATAGCAGAAGTACAATTTTTGGAGGATCCAATACGCTCATTTGGTTGACGAATGGCGTTGAAATCCCCAAGAAAAACCCATGGAATTTGCTTGTCTACCATGGAAATGGTAGACAAGTCATTCCAAAGGGGAGTTCTATCCACGGCTTCATTGAAAGCATAAATTGCAGTAAATCTAAAAGAACCATTAAAATTTTGACACATAGCTAAACAATGAATATACTGAGGGGATTGGGACTCTCTAGTTATAGTAATGGCACTAGGTTTCTAGATAATCTAAATTCTACCTTGATGGTGAGAAGAGTGATTTGTAAGGGCATGCCAAAAAGGAGCCATATTCCTAACAATAGAATCTACTTCATACAATTGGACTTTAGTTTCAACTAGAATTAATAAGGAGATACTATTACTAATAATAAAATCGGTAATATCTTTTTGTCTAACGGGGTCATTTAATCCCCTAACATTCCAAGAAGCAATATTCATAAATCAAGATACTTACAGCGCTTTAGACGATGGTCCTGTTGGAGGAAAAATCCAAAATACCCTTAGCTTTAGCATCTGTGAGACGATGCATTTTAGGAGGCGAGTCAGCCTCCTCACCACTTTCCACCTCCTTGACTTATTCAAGAGAATCAAGGCGTTGTCCACTAAGTCGCTTCGGCTCAATCTCAGAAGGATCGGACTCATCCGAAGGGGAAAACGAGGAAGGATTGGAAGGAACTTTGGATTCGCCTTTTTTACAAAGGCGGGAAGAGTGTCCAAAGACAACACAATTTGCGCATTGAGGGGGAAGCCCTTGATATTCGAAATTCACCGTAATGAATTTGTCACTAATCTTGAAAGTGAGCTCAGAGCGGATTTCAGCGCCCGCATAAATCATAATGCAAATACGAGAAAAACGGAGTTTTTCCATCCTTTCTGTTTGATTGTCCACATATAAAGGAGTGTCTAAGCAGTCCAAAACTCCAAAGGCAGATTAAAAACTTTGACCTAAATAGGGATTCCCTTGTGGGGGTCTTTGATGAGGGTGGAGAGAGGAGCCCAATTCTTGAGAATGATCAAGTTCCCACCAAAATGCTAAGGTGCCTGATCCAACCCTTTTTTAGCCATCTCTACCGACCCAAATTTAAATAGAAAATAACCTTTGGGAAGAGATTTAAAATCCAAAAGACCAAATTTTCTCCACAAAGAATCCACATTGGCTTTGAGGAGGGTAAAGTTTTGGGGTTGAGTAAGGAAATACCCCGATAAACAAGCCTTTCGTGAGTCCAGAGAGCCCATCGTCGACTCATTTAAAATAAAATCTACTCCATCATGATTCATATGGTTAATACCAATAACCAAAAGAGAGTGGTTATCAAGGTGTCCCGCAACAATGCTAGCATAGGATGAGGTAGAATGAGAAATTGGTCGAGATTTCAACCCACTGGTGTTAGAATTTGCGGAGGGAGAGTTTGAGACCTTTGAAGGAGTTTTGTAGATTTAGGCCAACTTATTTAAGAACTTCCTTCCCTTTGGGCCTTTACCAGAATTAACCAGTTCGCCGTCCAGATTAGTAAAAATAAATAATCAATTTTTTGAAGGATGTAAAAGATTTATCAAAAAATTAATATATTTTTTTCGACATCGTCAAAAATTATGTTTGAAGAATATTTTGAATTGGCGTAGTTTGAATTGAAAAATCATCAATGATAATTTTATCAATTTATAATTGATATTCGAAAGGAATATAGGAAATGCTTTTTAGAGTATTGGATTTGTGTTTGTAAAGATGTTTATTTACAAAGAATTTTTAAAAGAAGGACATTCGTCGTTTGATACGATCTACTGGGTTGGGCGTATAGCTTTTAATGATAGCCAAAAAAATTGTAATAGAATTCGAAAAACAAGTAATAAAGAACAAAGAATTTATGTGTTTTAGACAAATAGTTTGATAAACGAGATGAGATCATAAATAAAAAAGAAGATTGTATCAAAAAGATAAAACTTCTAATGAAAAAATTTCAATAAAGTAAATACGTACGAAAAAATAACTTCAATGGAATATATTTTATTCAGAACATTAAAATAAGTTGAATGAACTAAAACTAAACTATAAACAGAAAAAAAAATTGTCTGGTTAAGTAGTTATTAAATATATTAAATTTTATTCAAAGAGATTTACGATGAGGATATATTTTTATTAGAATACAAACGAAAAACTAGTGCACTTTTTTGTCAAAACAAATCATGTATGATTAAATGAATTTTTACATGCAACAAATATAAGAAATTATAATAAAATCAAACATGCATGATAATATTTAACATGGTTTATAGTGTTAAGAAATCTAATATCAAAAAAAATTGATTTTTTTTACATTAGTAGGTTACAGAAAGACTCTTCAAACACAATTAATCAACTTTTCTAACAAAACTTATTACGTTATTCTCAAACCCTCTCTTCAGTATGTATTTCTCACCTCAATAATTTCCAAAAAAGACTAGAATTATTTCACTCTCTCAAAAAATATACTTACCGCACAACCGCCACGATCACGCGACACTTTGTAATTATAATATTTTCTTTTATTTATATTTTTTGAAAATCAAGAATCCTTCATGTGAAGCTTTAAATTAAAGTTCATTAAGCAGTAGTTGAAATAACTCCTACCCTATTAATATATGAAACTTCAAAAAATAAAAATAAAACTAATTATTATGCAATTTCCAATTTATATGAAGAATCTAAATAATATAGGAAGAATAACATAAGAGTCTCAATTAATATAGAGAACCTAACAAATAAAATATTCAACTTCGACCTAATTGTTATGGTCTATCTTGTTTCAGATTAAAATGGTGCTTTAGACCATCTCGCTTCTTTCGGATCAGCCTACTCCAGCTCAACACATATTTATCTTGACACAATAGTCATTAGGATTCAAGAGCTTGTCTCAGTCCTAAGGACCAACTGATGTCTCTGGAACTATGTCACGGTTCATATGAGATGAGACAAAAAATACGCGATGGTTTAGAAAAAATTGACAAGTCTATTTGTAAAAATTTATTATGTAACAAAAAAATAAAATAGATTTGCCCCGATAACTTATAAATTAAATTTTTTTTACGTTCAGATATTGTCGACAAAAGATAACAAAGCCAAAAAAATGAAACTTTTGATCTCTCATGATAACTTTTTAATTTTTCGTTGTTCAAGGGTATTTAGAATGATACTATTAATTTGGCATGAAGTTCAAATTGTAGAACCCGCCCAACCTACGTTTATGTTTGGCTCAGCCACATTTCCACGTTGTGTTAATTTTATTCAACCACGTTTTCGTTGCTTAGAATAATAAATGGTCTTGGCTTGGTCTGTTAGGCTTGAAAACTTATCAGGCTATTATATCTTAAAGCATTGGTTATATTTGTCATACTGATATGGCGACGGGAATAGAAGAAGAAGCAACGATAGATGAAACCCTGATTCAAAGGTAACATGAAACCCTGATTCAAAGGTAACATGATGAAACCCTAATCTAAGGGGAACAAAGATTGAAATTTTCAAAGATAAAAAATATATTATTCCAAAAATTTAAATTAACTTAAAGTATATGAAGCTTTATATAAGAGGTTAACCCTAAATTAGATTAAAAAAAATAAAAAAAATATTCTAAAATCAAATCTTAAATAATTAAATTAGATTTGAATAATATAAATACTTAAACAAAATAAGAAGTAAAAAGAAAAATATGTTTGGACTTTCTAGGCTGACTTCAAATTCACTAAGTAAAAAGGAGGTGCTAATGGGCAACTTAAGTAGGTGCTAATGGGCAACTAAACTCGGTCACCGTCGTACACAAATTTATAATTTAACCAACACACTATGGCTCCATTCTGCCTATCCATTCCAACTTTGAGTTATTAGAGAAGTTAATCTTTCAATTACACACGCTTAAATAAGATAGCCCGTCATTTTAGAATTTGATTCTTGTATTTTGTTTGTGCATAAATAATATAAAAAACCTGGGGAAGATTTGATATATTCTTTAACAACCCAATAAAAGTTTTCTGGTCCCTTAGTTTAAGCATAGCACAAATCTTTGGACCCCACAAATTTATCAGTTGTTTGTGGCTTAGATTTATCGAAGTCCAACATCCGTCAACCGGCGATTCTTCACCAAGTAAACCCATAACAAGATGTCATTAACCAATAGATAGATAAACAGCATGAGGCTGATGTTTCATTGTAGTATAACCGAAATCTAAACAACCCAAAAACAAAGAAAAATCCAACAAAATCAAATCAGTTCAACCAACACAGCATGTGTCCGAGTTACAGAATTATTAAGCCAAACTTAATGATAAAGGAAAAAAAATGTGCAACTCAAGGAAATTTTAGACAACAACAGAACTATAAGGGAAGTACCAGTACCTCCCATTTACTCATATATGGCTGGTGGTGCTGCTTCCAAAGGAATAACAGACCTGCTCTGCGGAAAGTCTCTTCTTGGTCCAACAAGAGAGTAATAAGCAAGTATATGGGCTGGATGCTCAAGCACCCCTGACACTCCTAACTGATCCGTCACAACAACTCTCCTCGCAGGGATCAACTCGATGTTCCAAAAGGGGCGAGCCATCAATAATAGATCATTGCCACTTTGTGATCCTCTATAGCCCTGCACCCACAGGTACCTTAACGAATCCAATTGCCTAGCAGCTAAGGCTATACCCCGCTGCGAAAAGATACACCCTCTCATTTCTAGTTTCTGTAGGTTCGGGCATCCTCTTGAGAACTCTAGGATCCCTTCATCGGAGTCCCCAACATAACCCAGAAGCATCCATCTCACATTTGGACTGTTTTCCCCAACATAACGCAGACCCAAATTTGTCAAACCTCCAGGTCGGAGATATAGAGCAAACCGTCTCATATGTACACAGCCCCTTAACAGAGCTCGGACCCCCAAGTCAAGTGGCAAATCTGCTATTTTCTCTTCTCGATCAAGCAAGACCAGGCGGAAATCACGTAGGTTTACCAAGTTTGCACCCATGTATTCCAAAGCCTCATTTGTGATATTAGATACATAGATAGCCATGTACTCTAATCTCGGGCAGCCTTCAGCTAGCGACATCAGACCTAGCTGTGTCACTAGACCTCCTTCATCCTCCATTTCAACATCGTCAGCACCCCGCTCGATCCTAAGCCTCTGCAGTCTCGGGCAGGTCTGAGCAAGAATATCCAGCCCTCTATCACCGATAACATTCCTTGTCTGCGATGGAAAGTATGTCAATATTTCTTTTCTTTATTGCAATCACAGAGTTAGGTGTAATATGCAAGTCTCCGCTTTTTCTTTTTCTGTTTTTATCTTTTCTAATTGTATTTGAATTAATAGCTCCATTTTATTTGTAAATGAGTTTCTAAGAATTGTGTAACGCTGAGGGCTGTGACTAAAAGTCAGAGTCAACTTGTTCCCCGATAATGTCTGAAGCAAATAATAAAGATAATAACAAGTTCAGGCAGATAAGATTGGTTTAGTACTAGGCTCACTTAACTTATCGATACTCAATCTTATCTTTCCGGTGGGCACATGGCTAGATCAGGCTTAACACTGCTATAGAAGAAAAATCTTCAAAGAGAAGCAAAAACTGCAATAAAAGCTTTTTGAGAATTTATGAAAGCATCTAGTAAGAGCTTAAAAGTAGGTAGTTAATGTCTGGTCCCGAGCAGAAGTTACAAACCACGAAGACAAGCGTCAAAAGCATACCTCAAGAACTTCTAAATTGGGGCACCTTTGTATTAACACACAATGATCCTCTGTATCAAGCATCGCATACAGAAGATCTAGTTTCTTTAGTTGAGAGGCATAAGGGAAGACCAGTTGCATTTCACTCCTACCCATGTAGGATAAACCCAAACGACACAATCTTGGGTGAAATGCAAGCGCTGTGTACTTCTCAGGGTTGCCTGGTTCGTCATTGAATGAACCCCCACCGAATTCTTCTAGAGCAGTCGCAGCACCGAAAAATCCAAGAAGTTCGAGGATCTCAAAATCACTAATTTTAACAGAAACCAGTGAGGGGCAATTGGTGGCAATGAGTTCTAAATCTTTAGAACTAACTTTGAGGAGATCTGTCATATAAAAGTTTAAAATTTCAAGGGTTGTGTTGTTTAATGCAAGCTCGTGGAGCCATTCACCGTCGTTCTCCAAAATCCCACTTTCTTCCAAAAACAATGTCTTTAATTTCCTGAAGAACATACCAAAACCTAAATTAAAAAGACAGGCAACAAAATCTCTCAAGCATTGGCTTGACATGGCTAAAAACGGTAAACACGAACATATACAAAACACAATAAGCAGACACATACTACGTATCGGAGAAAACAGAGCACTTACTTCCCATCATAGATTGAGTAAACTGCATTGGCAAATAAGCAACCAACAGAATCAGACTAATCAAGACGTACATGAAGCTAGCCTAACATGACTATAATATTGAAACAAGTCATCACAAAGTTTACAAGATTGTTAACAACAGCACCAAGATCCCATAAAGAAACACCGAGATCTCATATAGAAACACCAAGATTTCAGAGACAAAATCGATTACCTACAATGGCGGGTGATGTGCAAAAGTCCAGTGGTGGAGAAGCCAGAGCACTTGTCAAGCTTTAAAACCTCGAGTTTGTCAGTCCTGGCCCGAGCCAGCACCTCCAAATCAGAGTCGCTGATGATCATCCGCCGGAAATGGCAAACGTTGAGGTATTTGAGAGAAGCTGCGATTTCGTTAATCCAAGGAGTGGCATAGCCACCCCAGTCTTCAGGAATAAGATTGAACATAGCAGCTCTTGGCTTCCCCTTAAGCTTAAGAGAATTAAGGTTAGGAAATCGGCGCTTAAGCATATCCGGACACGTCGTATAGCAGAAAGCTATCGTGATATGCACTCTCGTATCGGAGTCAACTTGGTACCAGCTACGACAAACCAGTGACGCCGCATATCGGTCCTTAGCGTCGAGTAAGTAAGGCATCACTTGAGGCATAACATCGTCAATTGTAGCATCATGCCGGCTCCTCTTATTTTCTGGCATCTCTACACAGCTCCTAAATCAGCCAAGGTTTCTTGCATCTTGCATCTCTAGACAGCTCCTAAATCAGCCAATAACCTGAGACTGATGAAAAACATTAATAGCAGAAAACAAAAGGAAACAGATCCAAAACATGATTACCTAGAGAGAGAAACATCCAATAATTGTTGAACCGGTGACATAGGAGACAGACAGATATGTCACGGGAATCGATTTGACAAAAAGGTAAGAGAAAAGGTTCGTGCATACCTCCAAAGGAAAAGTCAAAAGGTAAGACAGCGGAGCGAAACTCCGGCGAGATCTCGGGAATAGAGATGACGGCGACTGAAAGATCGACAATACCAAAGATTTAAGAAGAGAGACAGTTGTAGAGCGTTGACACGCGTAGCCCACAGAGGTTACCAGAAAACGATGATGACGCCGAAGACGATTGGAGGAAGCTAAAATGAGAGAGAGAGAGAGAAGCATCTAGCTTTCTAGTTTTATTCTATTTCAAGTGGATTGGAGCATTTAATTTATATTCAATTTATACATTGTAGAATTCGAGAAAACTAATAAAATAAGGATAAATATTTGAGATGTGAGATAGTAAGGAGGTCTAGCTTCATGAACAGACGATGGGATTGGGAGGAGTAAAAATCCCATGGCCCCCATTAAAACTTCAGAGGTAAAAAAAACAAGCTTATATAAAAAGAATAGTCTGAGAAAACTGATCTCAGATCGGAGAAGAAGAAGGTAAAAAGAGAGAGGGAGAAAAAATATCAAAATTTAATTTCAATACTAAACAATTTAGACGTATTTTTAGTTTAATTTTTTTTATTTATATTTAATGAAACCATCTCTTTTATATTTATATATAGATTTGTTATACCAATTAACATAAATATTACTGTTGTATTATTATTATTATTATTATTCAAAATATACTTGATAAAAACTATAATTGGTTCCATTCATAAAATCCGATTTTTTAAAAAACTTAAATTATTTTTAAATTATCAACTATAAATTAAAATTTATTTGGATATTAGTTATCGCGATCTCTTAAAATAATATTATTCCAACAATAGTAAAATAACAATTTTTTATACGTGATAATTTTATTTTAAATTTAAAGATATTGTTTTTCTAGTTGAAACAAGAACAAAATGATTTCGTTTTTAATTCGTCTTTAAATACTCCAACCAAAAAAAATATAGCGAAATCAGTTTTCGTTTTTTTATTGTTCAAATGAACACGTGCTCAAATATTTTTTGTCTAAAAATTTTCTTACCCTTTTAAGTTTTAAAGAAATCGAAACTTCCTCTAATTTTTTTATAAAGTCGAAGAATTCTACTTTAAGGAAAAAATTCATAAAAAATTTGTTCAAAATGAAATATATAAATACTTAATTCTTTGACAACGACATCAAAAATCAAATCCTGTGCAACAAAATCGCCTCAGTTTCTAACTTTTGTGGTGATTTGATCACCAATGCTTCTGATATTGTCAACGTCATGGTTAGTCATTTTAAATATTTTTTGGTACTAGACACCTCTCTAGTTATCTGAGGCTTAGTAGAGTTTTGTCTTTTATATCTTCTAAGGCTTCAAACACCTCTCTGGTTATCTGAGGCTTAGTAGAGTTTTGTCTTTTATATCTTCTAAGGTTTGAAGACTCTTATGATTCGATTGGTAACTCGCGATGAGATTACATATGTTTTATTCATTATGAATATCAGTAAATCACATGACCCCGAATGGTCCAATTCTACTTTTTTTAAGAACTCTGAGAGTATATCTGTAATAGAGTCCTTAAATTCTCCAATTTGGTCGTCTATAGCTTTTCTGGAATTCCACATCTATCGTCTTTATCTCTAAATAAAGATTTTCTCACATATGCCTCTGATTTCAAACCGCTTGCTTTATGCAATGTCGTTTACAAAATAAACTCTAAAAATATCGCTAATAAAATTAAATAGTTCCTCCCTTATTTGATTGGCAGCTCGAAATCAACATTTGTGACTCGAAGAAATATATATCATAACATTTGACTCTCCCAAAAACTTCTCAGTGGGTATCATCTTAACAACAAAAATAAAAAAGATACCTTAAAAATTTGACCATGTGAAAGCTTTTGAAAATGGAAGCTAGCACCACATTCTAGATATCATTATTTTCATGGATTTCGTAGAGAAGGTGATCATTTGGATTATTAATGTATCATCACCCTCTCTTATATCATTAACATTAATGGTGACCCTTCCAATAATTTTCAAAGAAGAAAATGCCTTAGATAGGACGACTCTCTCTCACCTTCTTCCTTTTGGTTCTCATTTTTAAGGAGAAAAACAATGACAAAAAATTCAACTTCCATTGGAAGTGTCATAAGCTCAAAATAGTAAACCTCTGTTTTGTGGATGACTTAATGATTTTCTATCATTGCAATGTTAACTCCCTCATGTTTATCAAAGAATATCTTAATGATTTCTTCTCTCTCTCTCGGACCTTCATTTAAGTCATAAAAAAAGTCACATTTTTTTCTTCGGGATCAAAATTACCTGTAAGAATGATCTTGTTAACATGTTAGGGTTTAAGATTGTTTCCATTTCAATTAAATACCTATAATCCCTTTTCTCACTGGTCGGCTTTCCCACACAAATTTTCGGCCCTCCTCCATAATATTACCTTGTGTATTGGCTCTTGGACTTCCAAAAATCAAACCTACGTTGGTCCCCTTCAGCTCATCAAATCAGTTATTTTTGTTGGTCAAGTTTACTGGTCTTCCATTTTCATTATTCCTTCTTGTGTTCTCGAAGAAATCTCCCAATACCTTTGTCGTTTCCTCTGGTTCATTTACGAGATACAAATATCGGAGGCTAAAGTAGCATGATCTACTGTCATTATCCACGATAGAAGGCGACTTTGGGATTCTTGATATAAAAATATGGAATCACGCGGCCGTCATTAAATTATTACGGTCCTTATTCAGTAATAAATCTAACTCAATCTGGTGTGTCTCGATTGAAACTTATAAAACTAAAGATAATAATTTATAAGCTTTAGATCTTGGACCCTCACCCTCATACACCTAGAAAAAATTTATCTCCTAGGCGTCTGGTTAAAACTTATATAGGATGGTGATCGATGGAGATAATACATCTTTCTGGTTCGATTCTTGGCTATTCTATTCTTCTCGTGTTATCCATTACGAGAATATCATCATCTATGACTCAAGACTGGGAAAGAACCTTAAAGTTTCATAGGCTCTGGACTTTGCCACTTATATTAGATCGACAAATGTTAGAAATCGAATTAATCTCCAAGAGATACACAACATCGTCGTCTCTTTTCATCCCCCAGCATCATCTTCAACGATATATATTACTGGATCATAAGAGAGTTTCTTCCATGTTCATAATCGAGGACACTTATAATGGCATTCGTATGCACTCCATTTTATGTCGGATGAGCGAGGTTAATATGGTATAAATTTAATATTTCTCTCTATTTCTTAATCTTTTGGCTTGTTATCGAGGACATGTTAACCACTTACGATAAGATTTTGTGTTGGGGCTTTAATACTCTCATAAATTGTGTCTTATGCAAATTTTATCATATCCTCTATGATTGTAGCTTATCTGGAGACATTTAGAAATTTGCAAGTTCAAAGCTTGGATTCTTTTTAAATAACAACACCAATTGGGTCTCTTAGTTTTAAGAGGCTTCCTACTAGGTTACCTCCAATTTATGTCATGTATGACGTGCTTGGTTTGGCTTGATTGTTTCCCATATCTTGATGGAAAATAACTGTTATGAATGAGTCGAATAGTGCATTGACAGTGTACCATGTTCGGCGGTATAATTTTGTGTCTCTCATAGTGCCATTATGCCTTGACTGTGTACCGTGTTCGGCGGTACAGTTTTGTGTCATTGACAGTGAAGCTAAAATTGGTAATGTCAAAAATCTCATGTATACGAGCCCATTATGACTATTATCTAGTAAGTCTATTTATTCCATATAAATAGATTACTATGGCTACACAAAACACAATCTGAAATCTGTAACCTTTTCTATCATAGTGAAACTTTTTTCTCTAGCGGCGCTAGTGGACGTAGACAATTGTCGAACCACGTTAAATTCTGTGTTCATTTAAGTTTTTCCTTCACATATGTTATGTGCTTGAGCCATTTTATGATAATTGCATAGTAATTTAATAAAAAAATTGGTATTAGAGCCACATGGTGAAATTAGGGCTTTTGCAATTAGGGTTTCACAATGGCGTCTACAGCAACAAAATACATGATTAAAAAATTTGATGGGGGATCTAGATTTACGTTGTGAAAGATTAAACTGAAATTTTCATTGGTACTACAAGGGATGTGGACGACTATGGAGAATAAGTTACCAGAAGAGATGAAAGAAGAGGAGAAGCAAGATCTTCAAGAAAGGGATTTGTGCTAGATTTTAATGAGTGTGAAAGACAATGTGATTCGCAAGATTAGTGGTGAGAAGACTGTTACCTGCGCATGGAAAAAACTAGGAGATCTTTACTCAGAGAAATCAGTAGTAAATCGATTATACTTGAAGAAGCGTTTGTATGATTTCAGATTGAAAGAAGGTATGCCCATAACATAGCACTTAAATAATTTTAAATCAATTATAATGGACTTGGAGAACATAAATATCAATATTGAGGATGAGGATCAAGTTTTGTTTGTATTGAGATCGTTAACACCTCCCTATGAAAAAATTGTAGATACCATTATGTATGGTAAGGATAAGTTATCGCTAGCAGATGTCAAAGGGGCACTGAAATCAAAAGAGATGAGACAGTTGCAGCCAGAAAATCAAGCTGAAGGGGAAGATCTTATGACTAGGGGAAGATCTATAAAGCACTCAAACTGTTATGAATGCGGTGAGCAGGATCATTATAGGAGAGGTTGTCCGAAACTGAATGGTAAGAAGGGAAATCAAAAGGAAAATGCAGTAAACATTGTTGAATGTGTGAATGATTTCGACGATAGTGAAAACAGTGATAGAGGAGATGTATTGTCTGTGAGTTCAGACTTTGGGAAAAACTCTTGGGTACTCGATACTGGCGCTACATATCACATGTGTCAGTTCAAGCAGTGGTTCGATATGTACAAGCCAATGCAGGGAACTGTATATTTAGGGAACAATCATTCGTTGACTGTTGGTGGTATTGGTAACTTCAGAATCCATATGTTTGACGGGGTTGTTAGAATCTTGACGTGCTGGCATGTTCTTGGGTTAAAGAGAAACCTGATTTCTCATGAGACTCTAGACTCTTGGGGTTACAAGTACCATGCATAAGATGGTGTAATCAAAGTGACAAAAGGCTCAATGGTATGCATGAAAGGTAGTTTGCAGAAAGGTCTTTACATTCTCCAGGGGAGTGTTGTTATGGGCGATAATGCAGCAGCATCATCAGGGGGTAATAGAAAAAGTGGGCAAGATCAAATTAAGTTGTGGCATTGGCGTCTTGGTCACATGAGTGACAGAGGATTAGCTGTTTTGGGAAAGGGAGATTTGTTGAAAGGATATAAAGTAGAATCATTGGGATTTTGTGAGTACTGTGTGTTTGGTAAACAAACTAGAGTCAAATTTAGCAAATCGGTTGTAAGAAAGACTAAAGGAACAGTAGACTACATTCACTCAGATTTTTGGGGTCCAAACAGAATTCCATCCAAGAGCGAAGCCAGATCTACATGAGTTTGATTGATGATTATTCAAGGATGGCGTGGGTTTACTTTCTGGAAATGAAAGATGAGGCATATTCAACCTTTTTCAAATAGAAGACGATGATTGAGAAGCAAACAGGAAGAAAAATCAAACATCTTAGGACAGATAATGGGTTAGAATATTGCAATTGTGAGTTCAACAAGTTCTGCAAAGTTGAGGGAATAGTGCACCATCGCACTTGTTCTAAAACACCACAACAGAATGGAGTCGTAGAAATAATGAACAGAATGCTTTGTGACAAGGCACGAAGTACGCTCTCACATTCCGGTATGGGAAAGTATTTTTGGGCTGAATCTATCAATACAACGTGTTACTTGGTGAATCGGTCTCCATCAACGGCTATTCATTGTAAAAATCCTTTTGAGATTTGGTCTGGATCATCAGCTGATTATGAACATTTTAGGGTGTTCGGTTTTCCTGCGTATGCTCATGTGAGAGATGGTAAGCTTGAGCCGAGGGAAAGAGGTGCATATTTCTAGGATATGCTACTAAAGTGAAGGGATATAGGTTATAGTGTACCTCTCCAAAGTCTCCAGGTTTTCTCATCAGTAGGGACGTTACTTTTAATGAGTTTTCTTCGATAGACAGCCAGAAGGAAGTAGGAGAAATGTTCGAATCATGATCGGTTGTGAGTAAATAGGTGGAGCTTGAAGTAGAATCAGTTCCTAGCAGGTTTAATAATTCAAGTGGTTCTGGGGTGGATCCAGAATCAGGAAGTGAAGCGTCAGCATCGGATGATATTGACGATGATGCGCCTGAACCAGAATAACCACCTTATAGCATAGCATTGGGCAGAGAAAGAAAATATATTAGACTTCCAAAAACGTATGCGAATCTAGTTTCATATGCTCTGTAAGTTGCAGAAGAAGTTGAGATGCAGGAACCTAGTAGCTATAGAGAAGCTATAGCGAGTTCAGAGGCAGATCGATGGATTGGTACTATGGGGGAAGAGATTGAATCTCTTCATAAGACTCAAACGTGGAAGTTTGTTGACTTGCCTAAAGGACAAAAGATAGTAGGCGGTAAATGGGTGTTCAAGAAAAAGGAAGGTAATCCAGGGGTTGAGGCATCTCGATTCAAAGCAAGACTGGTCGCTAAGGGTTTTACTCAAAGGGAATGAATCGACTTCAATGAAGTGTTTTCTCCAGTGGTGAAGCATAGTTCGATTCGAATTTTGTTAGCCATAGTAGTTTTGCAAGATTTAAAGCTTGAGCAGTTGGATGTGAAGACTGCATTTCTACATGGTGAATTGGAGGAGCAAATCTACATGAGACAACCAGAGGGATTTATCGAACCTAATATGGAGGACAAAGTTTTTCTGCTGAAAAAGTCACTGTATGGTTTGAAACAGTCACCTAGGAAATGGTACAAACATTTTGATACATTCATGGTGTCAAAAGGGTTCACGAGGAGTCCATATGATAGTTGTGTGTATTATCAAAATATGTCAGATGATTCTTATGTTTACTTGTTGTTGTATGTCAATAATATGCTTATTGCTGCTTGTAGTATGTCACACATTGTGCAGTTAAAGAAGAAGCTTAGTGCTGAGTCTCAGATGAAGGATCTGGGTAGAGCAAAGAAAATTATTGGTATGGAGATTATCAGGAACATAAATTTAGGATCATTACACTTGTCTCAACGAAGCTATATTGAGAAAGTGTTACAACGATTCGACATGTTTGATGCTAAAGCAGCTAGCATTCTATTTGCTACTCATTTCAAGTTATCTGCAGTAGGAGCGGCCAAGGAAGATGCTGAGTTGGAATAAATTTTGAAGGTTCCATATGCAAGTGCAGTTGGTAGTATCATGTATGCTATGGTATGCACACGTCCTGATATTTCATATGTGGTTAGGGTAGTTAACAAGTACATGGGATGTCATGAGAAAGAACATTGGCAGGCAGTGAAATTGATACTTTGGTATCTCAAGAATACTGTGAACATTGGCTTAACTTTTAACAAGACTGATATTGATGAATTGCTTAATGATGTTGCAGGATCATTGGTTGGTTATGTTGATTCTGATTTTGCAGGTGATATAGATAAAAAAAAGATATCTGACAGGATATGTATTTACTCTAGCTGGGAGTGCGATCAGTTGGAAAGAACAGTTGCAAGCTACTGTAGATTTGTCTACAACAGAGGCAGAGTACACGGCGGTAACAGAAGCAGTTAAAGAGGCAATATGGTTGCAAGGTTTGGTGGAAGATATAGGCTTGGATAGGACTACTACAAAAGTGTTTTGTGACAGTCAAAACTCCATACACCTTACAGGGAACCAAATCTACCATGAGCGTACAAAGCACATAGATGTCAGGTATCATTTTATTCGTGATATAATATCAAAGGGAATTGTTGATGTGAAGAAAGTGTCTACACATGATAATCCAGCAGATATAATGACCAAGGCAGTATCTGTTTGAAAGTTTAGGGAGTGCCTAAACTGGATTGGTGTTCGCAGTATAGAGTGAATCCCTTAGGGGCATTTGGTGAGTCAGAAGAATAGAAGTTTCTTTGTTGATAGTGAAGAAATGATATTCTCCTCAAGGGGAAGATTTGTTGTGAATAAGTCGAATAGTGCCTTGACATTATACTGTGTTCGGCGGTACAGTTTTGTGCCTCTCATAGTTTCATTATGCCTTGACTGTGTACCGTGTTCGGCAGTACAGTTTTGTGTCATTGACAGTGAAGCTAAAATAGGTAATGTCAAAGATGTCATGTATGCGAGCCCATTAGGACTATTATCTAGTAAGTCTATTTATTCCATATAAATATATTACTATGGCTACACAAAACACAATCTGAAATCTGTAACCTTTTCTATCATAGTAAAAGTTTTTTCTGTGGCGGCGCCCGTGGACGTAGACAATTGTCGAACCACGTTAAATCCTGTGTTCATTTAAGTTTTTCTTTCACATATGTTCTATGCTTGAGCCATTTTGTGATAATTGCATAGTAATTTAATAACAGTAACGATTGAATTTCCAACTCCTATTTGTTCATTTTCTATGTGTCCGTATCTCATGCTTTCCGACCTTCGGTTCATATTCTTTAGAACAATGTTTGTTAGCATATCCAATCCTTATAAGCTATAACTTATGTTTGTTTTTTTTATATATCTTTATAGTTAATAATAAACACTTTCTTATTGGTTTGTTGTTTTCGTTACGTAATTTTTACTTTGTAATTATGTTTGTTGGTTTTTCGCACTTTCATTTATTCTCTTATTTTGGTTCGGGCCATATTAAGATCTAATTACCTTCATATTGTTTTTTTTACGATTTTTAATGTCACTCCTCGACATATATTTGTTAAAAAAAATTGTTTCCATAATTTAATACATTTATTCACCAAAAAATAATAAAATATATTAATAACTATTAGCATATTGTTATATTTATAAATATAGAATACACGATTTTATTAAAACAATTTTTTTATTGATAAAAATATATTAATATTTTTAATACTTTTTATCGTTGTTTTATGTATGACCAGATAGTCACTTTTTTAATAAATCAGTCGAATGAATTTATTGTTCAATAAATTAGCATATAAGTATTTCACGAAACATATATAAATCAATATTAAACTTTTAAATTCACTAAATGAGATTTTTTTTAAACATTTCTTCTTATTTTTTTTTATAAATATTTTTAGTTTGTAGTTTGTCATTCACATTAAACAATTGTAATTCTAAATTTAAAGTTTAATTGATATAAATAAAACTAATAATTTATTTTATTAATTTTTTGAACTCTCATTTAAAAAATATGGATTTCGAAAAAATTGAAAAAACAATAGAGATAGAAAATTCTTTACAAATAAGATATGGTTCTTGTATGGTATTTGGATATTAGTCTCCTTTTATTTTTTTTTAGTACTCTTCTGATTTATGGTTGTTCTATTTCGTTTAATGTTTTGTTACTGTTCGCTACTTATAATTTTTATACGAGATATGTTTTTTATATTTTTATTTTTATTTTTAAAAAAAACTCGTTACGGTGGTGAACCATTTTTTTATATAAATTGATCGTTTTTTTATTAAAAGAAATATTATATATAAATTATTAAAAAGAAATTCTAACTAACTTCCGGAACTGAACTAGAACAAACGAAATCTCGGAAAGTTGGGTGTGATTTAAAGCAAGTGAGATAGTACAGTGGCAGAACCAATTAAAAATCATTAATAATTTTTTATGGTGGACTGGACAGTAATATATTTGTAAAGATGGTCAGTACTCAGTTGTGTTGCGATCACGTGGGGACATTTGGATAGAGGAATAAATACACTAAAACGTACCAAGTTCATTGGTACTAGTGCCAACTAAGCCTAGTTAAGTAGTTACTACTAATATCAATATGCTTATATGCATTAGATTCGTTAGATTTAGATTTGTTGAAGGGTATTAACCCAATGATATCATATGGGTATGTGACGGGGGTGTCTAATGCGACGAAACTACCCGGAATGCACCATAAAGATATTATAGAAATGAGATGTTGTCATGGTCTCCGTGCTATTAAAGACACGGTCACAAAAACCACATAATGTGGTGGGATAATAGAAAAGTTTGATTTTTTTTATTCGTTCAAAATTTAAATTTATAATAATTCTGATTTTATATTTATTATAATGTGATAAATTTTAAAAAGTAAATTTGTAATATTTAAATTAAAATTTATTTTAACTTTTTTTATTATATCTATGTTACATAGTGTTGTTATTGATCGATAAATATATTTTTATTGATTTTATAATTTAAAACAGTATAAAATTATTATATTTTTTAGTATTATAGTTTTAGTATTATAGTTTGATTATAAGAATTACAATTGTTGTTATAATTTAGTCATTACTAGTGATATTTGGTTATAGTATATAACGTGTTATAGTTTGTTTATTTTATGAATGTCAAAAAAAATTATGATAAACTATTATATTATGAGATTGAAAGATAAAAATAAAATTTTATTGATTTAAATATTTTGTATTTTGTATTTTTGCAGGCCACATATTGTACGTATGTTCTAAAAATCGAAATACTGCATTACAAACTCACTAATAAATTTCTACTGTTTTGATTCATTATCATAAACAACTCGTTTTCTGATACAACCGATTTTTTTATCATTGTCTCTCGTATCAGCTTCATCCATAAGATCTTTTTAATAACTTTTTCAACATCTAAAAATTCATTGAAGATATCCCTTAAATATATTATGTTTCATATTAGCGGTCTTGCATCATATGTTATGTTGTAGTCTAGTCTTTTAGTGCAAAAAGTATTTCAAGTGCACAGATAGTAAATCTTGATAGTTTAATCGTGTATTACAGGCATGACCTGACTAAACTATTATTTATTTGCCACTGTAGACATAGATATTGAAAAAATCTCTTTGACTAACCTGTAAATAATAGATACTGGTCTTCTTTGAAATTCCACCACTTTAAGATATCAAAAGAGTTTTTTTTTCATTATATTGATCTAACTCAAATGGAGTGTTCAAATATTTGGCCATTTCATTATCAGCTTGAAGAGAGTCTCTTGTCACTTCACAATTTAGCATTGTAATTTTCACATAGTTAGTGTTACGACTTATACTTCTCCCCTTATTACTACTACTTTTATCCACTACATTTGAATATCTAACATTTTTCAACATAGTTATTATACATTATGTAAAGAAAAATGTCAATTTTTTGAATATATTCTTGATAATTATAGGTTACATTACCAAGTTGTATAGTTTTATAATAATGTTCAACTAAAAAGGCAACCCCACCCTTCATATTTTTCAAAAGTATTAAAAATGCACCCAATAGTCTAAGTGTATGGAAGGTGAAAATAATTTATAAATTTTTCTTCCATACCGGGCATCATTTCATAATATGCAATCGAATGAAAATATATAATTCTTATTTCATAATTATGTTTTCCAATCGAATGAAAATATATAATTCTTTTTTGGAGTATCCATTCAATATCCGTCCAATATAAAATAACACACATAATATCAAAATCACCAAATGTTGATATATCACTAGTTTGTGAACATTTCCATGGCAAATTTGATATTCTAACATGAATTATTTATTTTTGTTCTTTAAAGTATGTAAAAGATCATGTTCTTATAGTGGTACATGGGATATGTGTGGCTTTTGGGTTGGCGCATTCACAAATTTAATAAACATATTACAATTGTCATCAAAACCAAGTGGGTGTGAAGTGCTAATATAATATTTCATGGTTTCATCCCCATATGTATTTTGACTAAAAACAAATTCATTACCGGTTTGAGGATCTATGATTATAATTTCTTATTTAAATAATTTAGAATGATCAATAAGTTTGTGTTTAATACCTAAGTGTCTCTTTGTACCTTTGGTGTCGTTGTTTGTTCACAAACTTTACACATTTTGTATTATCTTCAAGATTAAAAGTAAACTGGTCTCATGCACAAAATATCTTATGCCTAGACTTCAAATCACTGCTAGTACTAACGATGATATCGTCGGCATGAAAAAACATATGTTTCGAAGATTGGGGTTTCTAGACCAGTATCTATAGGATCATACATATTAATATCATAATAAAACTAATTCAGGTATATATTAGCTCGATTGAAATGGAAAATTTAATCTTTTGGTGTCATCTAAAGAATTTCTTTTAAAGTATGAAAAATAGTAAATGAAACAAATATCAAACAATAACACAAATAGTAAAAATAAATAGTATACTAAGAACTTAAATCACCAATGATCTTGCACCGTCAAGTAAACTTGATTGAGTGGATCGATTATAAAAGAATATTATAAAATGATATATTGATTTGAGAGATTATAGTGGTGATTGTAGTAACTGAGGTTGAAAGCTTTGGGAAGTATATATTATCTGAGAGATTATTTGAGAGATGAATTAAAAGATGAA
The DNA here is from genome assembly GCA_036936605.1 of Limnanthes douglasii subsp. nivea. Classification (NCBI taxonomy): domain Eukaryota; kingdom Viridiplantae; phylum Streptophyta; class Magnoliopsida; order Brassicales; family Limnanthaceae; genus Limnanthes; species Limnanthes douglasii. Next base: position 76,883,439 of record JAUPFV010000004.1, read on the forward strand.
TGAGAAATGAATGATTTTTTTTCTTTATTTAAACATATATATGTTTTGATCAACAGATTTAAAAAATAATTGATCAAAATGAATATCAATTTTGATCTGAAATTTGAAAAACATTTACCGTTGGCAAAACGAATATCTGTTTTTGCAACAATAAATTTTTTAAGAAGGCCAAAGAGGATATATTATTCTGGCCAACATGAAGTAAAAAGAATAACAGATATTTGTTTTCCCAAGGGCTAGAAATCAAAATTGGCTCCAAATATTATGTTTCCTTTTCATATTTCCCATACAATTATTCTACGACTACTAATCTTTAAATTATAATTCAAATTTTATTTTCTTAATTTATATTTCTAATGAATCCGAGAATAAGTAATAAAAAATTTCAAAGAGATGCCCCCAACGGATTCACATCGAGGACAAGAATAGTCGAGAGGGAATCACTGAATGTATCCGAGAGTATTGAAGAAGATGTCGAAAATGAAGTTCATGTTCAAAACGAGTTGATAGAAAATGGAATCACTATAAGCTCTGATATATTTTTGGACAAGCATGGCCTTAACAATGTCATAGATATGCAAAATTTAGTTTATCAATTTAGTGACGTGATGAGTTGACTTTTATTTGGCCAAATTTAGATGCATGTATAGAAATAGTACAACAATTTTATTCAATTCCAAGTATAATTTTAGATAACAAATCTAATTTTGGAATGAGTTGTATAATTAATAATATGCATTATAGATTTTTTGAAAGTGACATAGCATACGAATTTATGTTGCCAAGATATGACATTTATGGAAATCGCTTAAGGTCTGTAAGTTATCTTCATAATGATTGGCCTATTGATTGATCAATAACGTTAGATGCGGTAGTCTAAGCACTAAGTAGTATTATAAATGAGTTAATGGTTCACGGTAAACTTAGATCTAATATATATAAACTGGATGGAATTCAGAATTTAGCTTTAAAATTAGTTAATACTTGTTTTGTTCATAATAATAATAATAATTCAAACTTTTCGAATATTCAAGCATTCGTAACTGCTATATCATTGGACACAAAATGAATTTACCTCATTTGATAATTAGGTATATGAATTTGAGATGTGGTAGTAAAAAGTTACATTATGGGATAATAATAAGTCAGTTGTTTAATAATGAGAGGGTGTATGCTATTGGGTATATTGAAAGTCCTATTCAGCAGGGTTTTGGTATAGGAAACACATCTTTAAGAAGCCAATATGTATTCCTAGAATCAACAACTCTTGTCGAAATAGTAGATATTTTTAATTTTTTAGATAGATTAGAAGAATTTTTTCAATTGAAAGTTGTTTTGCATTTATCTCATTCTCGTATTCATACTTAATGACAACCACTATTTAAATCAATTTCGAAGAAGATGGTGGCACCACTAAGCTCATTCAACATGCTATCAATTCTTGGAACAGGATAATGGTAATTGATGGTGATATTATTAATGACACGTTATTCCATATTCCAATTGTTATATTTCATGGGCACCAATCGAACCTGTAAAATACATAGTTTGAGGTTCTTTGTGTATAACATTTAGCCATCAATTAATACACTTGTTTATCCAATTATTTAATTTGTTCCGGTTTCATATGGTAGGTTGGCTTTTTCGGTTATATATAACCATGAGCAAGATAAATTCTATGTTCCATGCCTCAAGAGAGGGAAATATATGGGATATATCTTATGAAAAACATCTTGATATTTGTCCAAAATGTTTTTTACTTCATTTTGTAGTTCCAACGTTCTAACTTCAGAATTTAAGCGCCCTTGAACAAAATTAGTAGTATGGTGCTTTTTGCATGTGTGGACTTACAAACAACATTAAGAGATAAATAAAGGCTTGATTTACTTATCTCACCTTCATCATCCATTCGTGTTTGCATTTTATAAACTTCAGAGGAGCTAAGATTTGCTAAATTGATCTTCTTCTTATTATACAAAAATGAGTAAAGTTGTGTACGCTTATTGTGACATGCTTCACGATAGAATTATCATGATCTACCAAGAAGTAGGTGTCTAGCTTGCATGAGCATTTCATCACACATAAATTTATCTTGATATTTTTCTATACTTGATAAATTAGTGACATGACTCTTGATGCATAATTCAGCTTGATTATTGAGAAATTGTAGCTTGTAAGGACTTGGATGTTTAGTATTTACAAGATCCAATATGTACACCAAAAACTTTCTAGCCATATTAGTACAAGAACCTCCATATACAATCATATTACAAATTTTTCATTGATAGTACATCTGGTGTAAAAGTTGTTGTCTTATTCGACAGATTCTTTTGGTTGGATCATTGAATTTAAGACTCTTCTTGCTATCGATAAATTATCAATATGTGAATACTTAGTTTTCTCTATATGACATGATTTCTCATCTTCACACTCATCTTGTGACTCATATTCTCTATTTCGAGTGATAATCATCATACACTAATTTGGTCACTCTCTAGCACAATGTTCACGTTCTTGACATTTAAAATGATTAACTCCACGAGCTCTAGTCGAAGTAGCTTATATTTTTGTCATCTTTGGGACTTAATTGGTTTTCCCTTGCCTTTTGTATCATTCTTCATTGATTATCATGTATCCAATGGTTTGTTGTTACTTGTGATATGTGTGAATTTAGTTGCAAGTTAGAAAGAAAGAGTTTGATTTTAGAGAGATAAAGTAAAAGTGACAAAGTAGTCTTAGCTTAAGAAAGTATCGTCCCTTGTTTTAACAGCCTCAGCCTTTATTTATAGGCGTTTAGACTTAGTGTAACAAAATTAGTTACACATATGGGTTAATTGCACTTTAGTTCTCCATCTTTACAAACAGTCTAAAATCTATCTTACATTTTTACAATTGATCATATAAGACTTTAACTCATTACATTTAATCCCTTAACATTCTATATCATTATCAGTAGCCCCCTATAGTTCTTATGAAAGAAAATAAATAAGAACTAGTTATCACTTCGGAAATCATAATAAGCAGAAATACCCTTTGATAAGTTCAATATGCTTTGAATGTAAATCACTTTAAAATTATCTAACTTAATTTTCATCCTCCTCGAATGCATTGGTGCATGCATTTACTTCAAAATTAGCTTAAGCCTTTGTTAGTGCTTCGAACATTTGCATGTAAAAACATGATCTGGCCTTCTCATAACGGTCATAAACGTTCAATATAGTCTGGTACGCGTACGATGAATCATATACATTAGACACTAGCCTTGCCACTAGGTCTAACAGTTAACAGACGTCACACTACCCCTCTACAGAAAACTGTTTGGTCTCCACCTCATCAAATTTTATGACACCATTCTCTCTCTCCTAACTCTTCTATAAATAACCCTTCAATTATTTCATTTACCTCACACAAACTTCATAGAAAGAGAAAAGTATATTTGCTAAAAATGTGTCATACATTTACTATAACGAAGCTTACACTGATCGTGTGAAGAAACAATGAGGAATGACAGACAACATCATCCTTCGAATTCCAAAAGAATGGGAGACTCCACGAGATTATGGAGCAAATGAGCTGGTTGTCTATTGATGACGCGAGTCAGAATTCGGAAACATACTATCCTCGTAGCAGGAACTGTGGCTCTGATACCGAATTGATGATGCGGTGGAAATAGAAGAAATAAAAACAATAGATTAAACCATAATTCAAGGATAACATAATGAAACTCTAATCTAATGGTAACAAAAACTGAAATTTTCAGAGATAAAAAGTATATTATTCCAAAAAACTTAAAATAATTCAAGGAACATGAGGCTTTATATAAAAGCTGCTCAAAATCCAAAATTATAATACAAAAAATAAAATAAATTTATTAAAATAAAATAAAACAAAATCTTAATACAATAAGATTTGATTTGAATAATATAAGATATTTGAATAAGATTAAACTAGTTTTTTTTACTTTGTGGGCTACATCATCCTCCCCTAGTTAACAAGAATTCATCCTCGAATTCAGAACACCATCACCATCAACAAGTAAACTTATTTATTTTTTATTTTTTTTAATTGTTACATTTGGAATTATAATGGTGTGTCCCCTCATACCAAACGATCTTCGAGATCTTCTTGACTATAGATGTTGTTTTCTTCTTTAGACCTTGAATCAGATGAAATCAGAACTCAGGAACTGAGTCTTTGATACCAAACTGATAACGCGGCTGAAATAGATGAAGACACAACGATAGATGAAATTCTAATTTAAGGGTAACATGATAAAATTCTAATTCAAGGGTAACAAAGATTAAAATTTTCATGGATAAAAAATATATTATTCTAGAAACTTATAATAACTTAAGGAGCTTCTCAAAATGCTAAATTAGAAAATAAAGAAATAAAATAAATGTTTTAAAATAAAATAAAATAATTTCTTAATACATTTAGATTTTATTTAAATAACATAATATATTTGAATAAATAAAATAAAATTAAAAAGGTTTTTGTTTGACTTTCTAGGCTACATCCTCCTCCCCTAGTTGACAATAATTTTTCCTTGAATTCACAACACCATCACCATCAACAACCAAAATTATTTTATTTTATTTTTTCAATTGTTACATTGAAAATTATAATTGTTGAACTTGTCGGAATAAGATAAATTCTTCTCGAGTGTTCCTTATTCGAAGTCACAAAGCCATCCAGTTGAAGAAAAATAAATTGGTCTCGAAATCCTTTTCATATCATGAAAACAACACCCCATATCCAGTTGGTGAAAAACATTGGTTTCGAAAACCTCTTTATAGTATGAGACAACATCTCGATAAGCAAGTTTTACCTTCATCCGACGATTGGTAGCCAATTTAAAATTCTTTTGTAACCGTCAATACGATCGTCAGTGAAACACATGGTGTGTCCCTCATACCACTTGATCTTTGGGATCTTCTTGACAATAAATGTTGTTCTCTCTTTTAGACCTTGAATCAGATGAAATCAGAATTCAAAAACATGATTGCCCCATAGCAGGAACTGAGGCTCTGATACCAAACTGATGGCGGAACGAAAATTGAAGAAGAAGCAACAATAGATGAAACCCTAATTAAATGGTAACATGATGAAATCCTAATTTAAGGGTAACAACGACTGAAATTTTTAGAGACAAAAAATATATTATTCTAAAAACTTAACTTAAGGTTTATGAGGCTTTATATAAGAGCTGCTAAAAACCCTAAATTAGAATACAAGGAAATAAAATAAATGTCTTAAAATCAAATAAAATCAATAATTAATACAATTGGATTTGATAAATTTTAATAAAATAAAATTAAATTAATAAGGTTTTTGTTTAGACTTTCTGGGCTACATCATCTATATGAGATCTTCAACTGGGGTCTTTGATTCTCACTAGATTCGATGATAGCGGAGTACTTCGAAGTTTTGAACCTCTTCCCTACACAAGCAACACGGAATAAGTGGTTTACACTTATGTCAGTGATTATGGCTTCGTGACTAAGCCAAAATCCTCTTTCCATTAAATATTTCATTACCATGACTGGCTTTTCGAAGTGACCAATGCTACTTTTTTACTACTTGACGATGGTTGATGACTTCATGGTTATCGATAAATTACTTGAAGCTGACAAATTTTGGAAGCAAAAGTTTGTCTATATATCATGAGTTTGAGAGAATGGCAAAACAATATATGAGGAAAACCCTTCCAAACTTAATTTTGTTTGGAGAGGTAATAATAAGTCTTTTCACTTTTATCTATTTTTATCCTTTATAATTCAAATATAATTTCATATATATATTTTCATTTTTCTTAAGAATTTTGAGGAGGTACAAAAATCGACAAAATGATGCGAAATATGTCTTTGCTCAACTGGCCACCTGGGGAGAAAATGAATGAGGCAATGGGTTTCACTCAACCTTTCAACCCATTAATTTCATCAACAGTAATTTATGGAGGATTTCTTTGGGTTCCGACCTCCCCAAAAATTTAATGGAGCAACCAAACCCAAATCTCATGGTGAAAAGACCGCTTTCTCCTGACAACAAAGTTATATTTCCCGTACACAAAAGATCTGACATATACTTAACTTCGAAAAAGAAAGGTAACGAGAAAAAAACACTTAGTACATCTAGTGCTAGCCCCTCCACTAAACCAAAATCACAAAATAAAAAAGGAACCAAAAACAAAAGGAAAGCATATGAAGTTAGCCTTCCAACAATCGAGGATGAAGTCGAGGTTGAACCTTCTTCGAAAAGAAGAAGACTTCTACCCCAAGGAAAAAGAAAGGTGCAAAAATTTCATCATCAAAAGGAGTAGAAAAGACCCCTTTGCTTTAGATATTCCTCCAACCGGAGCTGAGGAAACTACAACAGACAATCTTCAAGGAGAAGTTGAAGTAGAAGAAAATCAAGCAAAAACGTCGGCAAAATATTACCGAGGAGATGACCAATTCTTTCCTGATGAACCTGCTAGTGAAGAAGAGCTTCAAGCTCTCCGCAAAGATATGGATCCAAGGGTTTAAGAAATCCAGGAACGACTTATCAAGTTACTGCTCCACTCTTGCATGAACTCCTGCCATCTTCAGATGCTCACTTAGCCTCCTTATCTGCTATCATGCCTTACAACAATCAAAGGTTCATCCCTGTCCAAGAGCCATCCGAAGAGGTCTTATTTTCTCTGGAACTTTTTTCCAAACTTGAAGTAGTAGTCAAAGCATTATGCACAAAGGTAAATTCTTCTCGAAGGCACTTAGAAAATATGGCTAAGAAGATGGTCTAATGTAAAACTGATGCTGCTGCAAGAAAAATAATGAAAGAGAGTTTTGACAAACATATCAAGGAGAAATTTCATGTATTCCAATTTGACAGGTCGTAATATATCCATGAAGCCATCAAACTTAAACGTCAAATTTTCTTCGTGCATGATCAACAAATGGATGAGATCAAAACTTCTTATCAGACTAAGATGGAAGATCTTAAGAACAAGCATGCTAAGAAATTATCCGAGGAGCAATAAAAATATTCCAATCTTCAAGAATCTTTAAAGAAGAGTAAAGAAGAAAAGAAGAAACTGACAAGTGATATGGCTGATCTCAAGACTGCCATTGGAAGGAAAAAGGAAATCACCGTGGAGGCCGCAAAAAATGAGTGTGGGAAAGACAAATTGGCTGCTATAAATAATACCAAGGAGCAACAATCAATTAATTTGCTTCGTAAAATTCACACAGTTTTCCCCATGGTAAATATTTCTAACTTATTAGAATTAATCCCCATGGACAACCGACCCAACGAAGCCTTTGATCCTATTCCCATGGATTCCTCTAAAGTGAGGGAATCAGAAGAAAATGAAAATGATGAAGGAGGTTCTCTAGAAGATATCTCCGAATATGTACTGTGAATTTAGATAATGTAGCACCTCGAATATGGTTGTCTTTTTGAATAGTGTTGATAATGAACGTTTAACACTTCAGATTAATTACTCACGGTCAACAACTTCAAAGATGATTATTCTTTGACTAGTTACCAAAATTATTTAAATACTTATGTTTTAAACAACCATTGGCCAAAGAAGACTTTTATTAATATCTTCGAATATTTACATGACACCTCATTAAAACCTCTATGGGCCAACACGGTAGGAAAGAGTGTGCCGATTATTCAAAAACGATTTAAAGCAAAACATCATTCCAAGTATAGCTTCAGGTACTCTATATTTCAAGAATGTTGAAGCATCATACCCTGCTCATCACAAAGTGATATGTACCCGGTTTCAGCCTCTCCATAACCATATAAGAACCCTCCTAATTTGGGGCCATATTTCAGAGGCGTGTGTCCTTTGTATGAAGGAATACGTTTTTCAAGAATTTGTATCCTATTTTAAAATCCCTCATTCTTACCTTTGAATTGTATCGGCTCCTCATCAGCATTTGATAATAAGTTATATTTAAATGAACTCTTACTCTTTTCTCTTTGATCAAGTCTAGTTCTGTTCTCTTTGCCTCTTTATTCACCTTTTCGGAATATTGAAGTACCCTATATAAGAAGGTAGAGTAGATTCTGCATGACTAATAGCATGCATTACCATAGACCAAGGAAAAATGAGTTTCTTGCCTAGCCTCTTTAGGAGTTGTACGATAAGCTCACAACACCTCTTGTAAATAGTTAGGCCATTTCCCTGCAACACATGTTAAATTATTCTTTAAACCTTCCAAAATATATATTGGTCACTTCTACTTGACTATTTGTTTGTGGATGAAATGGCGTAGAAAAAAACTATATAAATCCCCTCGATCCAAAAAAATAAGTCATTTCCCTATTGTTAAATTGAAGCCCATTATACGTGGTAATGTTTTGAGGAACCCTAAAAGAAGCAACAAATATTATTCACAATGAACTTAATAACATCATTTGTCTTTGTCCTAGATAATGGTTCAGTTTCTGCCCACTTTGAAAAGTAATTCACTGCTTTAATGATCATTTGACGCCCTTCAGAAGCCATAGGCAATGATCCTACAAAGTCTATTCCACATTTGTCAAAAGGAATAGTTTTGGAAATAGACATAAGTGGTATTGCTGGTTTGTGAATAGAATAGGCAAAGTGCTGACAAGTATCACATCCTCGAACTAGAATTTTAGCATCGTTCATAATTGAAGGCCAATAATACCCTGCCAACAAAACTCGTTGTATTAAAGACTTAAAACCATAATGTGCTGAACCCTCACCATCCTGTAACTCAAATAAAATCTCTTGAGAGTTTTGTTTTCCCAAACAACGTAGCAATGATCTGCTCAAAGACTTTTTGTATAACACTTCATCCAGTACTACATAACCATGAGCCTGATATCTTAATTTTTTAGCCAGTTGTAGATTTTGAGGCAACATAACCCTTAGTAAAAAAATTAAGAATATTAGACCTCCAATCACCTCGAATTGTATCTGGAGTGAAAAATACCTCATCAGCATATTTACATTGCTCTGATCGTTTTAGAATAGAGGGAATCTCTTGTAACAATATCCAACGATATTCTTCTATATAAGAAATTGTTGTTGAAAAGTCAACAACTGTGTTATCCCCTCGATTAATATGTTTTATAGTCACTTTATCGAACAGGGGAGCCAAATTTCAAAGCTCACGTCGATACAAAATTAAATGATCTTTCTTAGCCTCAGAAACACATGCCATATGATTTGCTACTAATTGTGAATATGTTTCTAATCAAACTATTGTTTCTCCACAGATATTAGCATGCCTCAAACCAGCCAACACAACATTCATATTCAGCTTCATTATTCGATGCACGAAACCCAAATCAAATGGTTTGATACATAGCCCCCCCCCCAAAGGAGAAACCAATTGAACTCCTGCGTTGCACCCTAATATACTAGACCCACCATCTGTTCGAACTATCCACACCAAAGTTTTTGGAAAAGTCTCTTTATATTTCTTCTCATCCGGACCAGCTTGAATGAAAATCAACAAGAAAATCAGCTAAAGCTTGAGCTTTGATGGTTGTTCGAAGAGAAAAAGTGATGTCAAAATCTCTCAACTCTACTCACCACTTGGTCATCCTGCCAGAAATATCCAAGCGTTGCAACATATTTTTCAATGGGAAAGAAGTTTGAACCACAATAGTGTGAGCTTGAAAATAAGGACGCATCTTCCTAGCAGCCACCACTAAAGTTAGATCTAATTTTCAAGTCTTAAATACTTTCTTTCTGCTGCCAAATTTTGTTTACTAACATAATAAACTGGCTTCGAAACTTCTTTATCCTCACTAATCAAAACAGCACTCACAGCAAATTCCGACACTGCTATGTATAAAAATAGTTGCTCTCTAATTCGAGGCTTAGACAAAATTTCTGGTGACAACAACAGTTCTTTAATATTTAAAATAATTGCTTTATAACTTGATGTCCATTCAAATTCCCTAGGTCTTCGCAACACTTGGAGAAAAGGAAAACACTTATGAGAAAACCGTGAAATTAATCTATTAAGAGTAGTTAACCTTCTTGTCAAGACTTGCACCTCCTTTATAGTTTAAGGTGTTATAGTTTAAGGTGATGTCATCAAAACCAAAGACTTAAATTATTCTGAATCTGATCTATCCCCTTTTCACTAACGATATATCCCAAAGTATTTCATGATCGGACACCAAAAGTACATTTCTCAGGATTCAGCTCAAACGAATGGCTCTCAAATTTAAGAAAGTCTACTCTAAGTCTTCAAGATTTTTATCATCTGGATAACTCTTAACCAAAATATCATCAATGTAAACCTCTATATTCCTTCCGGTCTGAGTAGCAAAAGCCTTATTTACCAACCTCTGATATGTGGCTCCAGCATTCTTCAACCCAAATGACATAACTCTATAATAATGTAAACCTTGATCAGTGATGAAACTAGTACTTTCTTGATCTTTAGGGTCCATTTGAATATGATTATACCTTGCAAAAGCATCCATAAAAGACAAAATTTAATTTCAAAAAGTAGAATCCACCAGTTGATCTATTTGAGGAACATGAAATGGATCTTTAGGATAAGCTCGATTCAAATATGTGAAATCAACACACATTCTCCATTTTTCATTCTTATTTTTAACCATTAATGGGTTCGCTCTCCACAAAGGATATTGTGCCTACCTAATATGCCTGACCCTAGATAAGTGGTCCCCTTCTACCACAATAGCCTCTGATTTTTCAAAGAAAAAACACGTCTTTTTTTAATAACAAGCTTGATCTTCGGATTTATCGTTAAGCTATGACATATCACTTCAGGTGAAACCCTCACTACAACTTCTGTTTTCCAAGAAAAAACATCCAAATTAGAGAATAAAAATTATAACAATTCATAACGTAAATTTGGTGACAACAATGTTCCTATTCGAAGAGTCTTTTTATTAGAAATAAAACCATACTCTTTTATACCTTCATTCACTGTGAACCTGTGGTTTCCCTCGGATCATCAACTCTCTCTTCTTCATCTGAGGTAAACCCTCTTATTTTTATTCAGCCAATCGATCTTCACAATTAGGACCTCGAACACGAAGAGCTGTTGCATAACATTCCCATGCTACTTTCTGATCACTTCAATCTACCCAACACGATCTTCAATGACATACTTCAAACATTGATTAACCATGGAAACAACTGCATACATTCTCGAAAGCCATGATCTTCTAAATATAGAATTATAACTGGTCGGACAATCTAGTACCATGAACAAAACTTAAACATTTTTCTTAAAAGGTCATTTCCCCAAAAAATCTCACCCTCGAATTATCCAATCATTTGAGCTGTTACACCTGTAATTTAAATATAGTTCAATCTGATTGATAAATTTGAGGTGGATTACGTATCCTATCATAAGTTGATTTGAACAATATGTTCGCAGAACTTCATGTAGCTATTAGAACACGTCGAATTTCCATCCTAACTATTTTCGCTCAAATAACCATTGCATCTTCATGAGGTCCTGCAATACCCATCAAATCATCCTCATCGAAAAAAATAAAAGGAGTATCTTTTTTACCATAAAGATGTGTAGACATTCTCCTATATATTTGAGTAGTTAGATTCACCGCATGTCTCTTCCTAGAGAAATTAGTATTGCAAGTCATAGAATCACCCCCGAAAGTTGTTAAGGATTCAAAATACTTACACACATTTCAAACCCGTTCTTGTTCAATATGTTCTTCTACAACCATCAAAATCAACCGATCCGGATCAGCATCCAAATATTCTGATGTTACATCAAATTACTCACACTTAGAATCTATAACCATCAACGATCTTTCTTCCTTTTAATTTGGATTAACTGTCTGTTGTGTTGAAGTGTTTGGAATTTTCGAACCACTACTTTGACTTTTAACAAAAGTGGCTAACTTACCATTTTCTATCAAAGCATGTACCTCATTCTTTAAAGCAATGTATTTTGCAGTATCATGTCCAATATTATTATGATACTTACAAAACTTGTTGTTAAGCTCTTCTTTTGGTCTATTTATTGGAGCTGGTTTTTTAAAGCTCACATAACCCTTGACGTTTTCATAAATTACAACAACATTCTCAGTAAATCAACATAGTACTCTGGCCTTATCCATTGATTTTGCCTTGGTCTGTGAAACTGATAACCTGTAGCTTGAGATGGATAACTTCGAGTTCAAGGAGGAAAGTTATTGTTAATCCTTGGGCGAGGTGGCTTATAATTTGAAGAGTGTCCTTGATTATTTGACATTTGCCCTGAATTCTTTTGACTAGGTCCAACCACTCCTCGAACCCCGATTGATTCCTCTATTTTAATTTGATCCTTAACTTGGGCCATCATTGCTCCAACAGTTAAGACTCTCATTTTTGTTGTTATATTTTCTAAATCTCCAGACAATAAACCTTGTCGAAATGCAGCCATAGCACCCAACTCTTCACAATTATCCAGTTCTGCTTTTGTCAACACAAAACGCTTTGTATAATCTTTCAATTTCTCTCTCACGACCTGTTTATATTGTATTATCGTGTCGTCATTCACTCTCATTTCCTTACTTCCCACAAACTATTGTCGAAAACCTGTATAGAAATATCTAAAGTTGAAAATAGATTCCCTCGGAATTTGGTTATACCACCTCAATGTTGTACCCTTGAATGTATGAGAAAAAGCTCTGCATACCAGCCTATCGTCATATTTGAAATTCATCATATATTTTTTAAGTTGTTCGATGTGATTATCTTGATCTTACAGCCCATCTATTATTTCAACCTTAGAGATATTGAACCGCTTCGGAAGAGTAATAGACCTTATCTCAGTTGTTAGAGGAGAATTTATCCAGTCAACTCCTTGCACATAGTGATCATCTTCTTTTGTTACCATTACAACATACAAATTTCGATAATCTAAACCTATGTATTGGTTAGATGTATTCCTTTTGCACCACTCTGTTGATCTTAAACAATAAGGTATATTATATCTTTTGACTTGTTTTTCTTACGTGATTTTTGAGACTTTTTTCTTTCTTCTCATTTTCAAAATTCTCGATATCTCTTTTGCTTAGATGTCCCTTTCTCAAAATCCGAGCTATCAAATCCATCATTACTTGGTGTGATACACCTATTTTTATCTTTTCTTTCTTTTCTCAAAGTATGATGCTCCTTTTCATGCTCAAAATGACTTTTCTTCTGGTCACTTCGAATCTAATGAGATGTATCAGATCGATCATATTAATTTTTCTCATCGTTCTTCTCTTCCACTTGTCTCACCTCATATTTCAGTCTAACTAACTGAATGTTTTGCTCTTTTTGAACATATTTATCATTTAGAGTTGTGATTTTATCCAGCAACTGAATCATTTGAGCTTCGATGTCTGGATGAGTCTGGTGGATTGGAGTTTGATCATTATCATTCTCTTTACTTCATTCTTGAAAATTTGACCTTAAAGTCTCGATTTCTTTTCGAGCCAAAGATCCCATTATCAATCAAGAACTATTATAACTGATCAGAAATCTGATTTTCTCTGGTTTTAGATTAGAAATCTAGGTAGCGATCGATATAAATCTCCCACTGTGGTCTCCAGTTTGATATGTGTGACTTTAGTTCTTGAAAGATAGAAAGAAAGAGTTTGATTTTAGAGAGAGAAAGTAAAAGTGACAAAATAATCTTAGTTTAAGAAAGTATTCTCCATTGTATTAACAGCCTCAACCTTTATTTATAGGCGTTCAAACTTCGTATAACAAAATTAGTTACACAAATGGGTTAATTGCATTTTAGTCCTCCATCTTTACAAACAATCTAAAATATATCTTACATATTTAAAATTTATCTTATAAGAATTTATTTCATTACAATTAAGCCCTTAACATTCTATATCCTTATCAAATTATAGTCCATGGTTGTGTTGTTCCTATATGATTAGAGGTTTTATTTTTGCGCTAGAGTTGCTGTTCAATTTGAATATCAATGTGGGATCCTTTGTAAGACTTAGCGTATTGTTACACTTCTATTTTTCTTGCAATACACTCTTTTAAACCTTCTATAAACTGTGTTATTAGCATTTCTCAGGCTCTTCTAGTTCTAAATGATTTTTGAGCTATTCAAACTCATCAATACTACTCTGTATTTATGGTTCATTGTGAAAGCTTCATGAAACATTTTTATAGGTCATAGTGGTAATAAGCAGATACATACCTCCGCCCTAAAATTAACTCTATAATTTTCCAACTGCCTATGGTTTTAAAATATTGTCTCCTTCTACTGTCATTTATTTGTCCCACCATATAAGAACACTCCTTGAAAATTGTGTAATATATAAGATAAGCTTCATTTAATCAGTATATTCATAAATTTAAAACATATACTTCATACACCTTTCTCGATCCATGTGGGAATTAATATATCATTTTTCAACAAATACATGAGGTGTTAGCTCTATCTTTTCATTTCTATGCCTTGTTGGTTGTTCCACTTTTGTATTTTCTCTCCCAAAATGATCTCTTCTTTGGTTTCAATTAAACAAAATGTATGTAGTGTAATCTTTCAAAATAGGCATATCACCATGTATCTTCTAGTTCAACATGTTGTTAATGGTGTTGCGGAGTTCAAATGTTTTTTATGACTTCATGTCTCATTTGGGAGAATGGTACTCAATTCGCCCAATAATGTTTCCAAACTACTTCCTCATATTATGAACTTTTTTTACCTTGTGTTTGCATAACCTTATTTTATATTCATATCTACTCTTGTATAATAAGTATCATTTGAACAAGAGTCTTCATATTGTTATTTATCATTTTAATAGGTTGTGTGTAAGGTTGTATTTGGTCCGATTTGGTTTGAATCAGACCACTAAGCTTTCAATTCTAGTTTTTGGAATCGGACCGGATCATTAAGCTTCTGGTTCATTTTGGGTTGACTCGGTTCCGTATGGTCTGGTTTTGGTTCGGGTTGGTTTCGAGTTGGTCCAATTTCATCCCGGTTTGGTCCATTTAAAAAAAATCAACTTTAATTTAATTTACAATTTATTTATTTAAATAAATAATATTGAATTTAAAGTTTAAAATTTAGTCTTTGATATTTTTTAATTGGCCATTAATAATAATTTTGGTAATATAATATATAAAAAAACAAGCGACTGTAATATCGCTTCTATCGGTTTATCGGTTTTATCGATTCGGTACCGTATCGGTTTTATCGATTCGGTACCGTATCGGTTTTATCGTCTCATCAGTTTTATCGGTTCAGTTCTAAATTGGTTCTATCAATTTATCGCTTTTATAGATTTGGTTTCTAATCATCTTGGTTTTTAGAATGGAACTACGAACTAAACCATTAAGGTTATGCTCAATTATTGATCTGGTTTCTATCAGTTTGGTTCCTTTCTGATTCTTGATTCTTATAAACCACTAGAAGCTCTAGTTTTGTGTAAGGATGATGGAACCTTGATAAGGAACCTTTTTCCTATAATATTAGATGATGTTGGCATTACATTGGTTTGCTTATAGAATTTTTTGTTTGGAGAACACTCACGACTTGAACATATTAAGATGATGCATGTAACGATTGATGAGATGCCAAATTTCTTTATTGTTATTCAGAGAAACTCATAAGCGAAATCAAATGGAATATGGTGATAGATAGTATTGATCGAGATGCGGTACAAAGGTGATTGAAATACTTTTGATAAAATGAACTTCAAACTGATTTATCCTGAATAAAAACAGAATGAAAGGTCAACTACAATCATTTCTCACAAGATTAGTTTAAAGATAGATTTGTCATGCACAAGTAGTTTTAGTTAAAACTCGTATCTTATTTGATTACTTGATTGCTTCTGAAAGAATACAAAGACTATAAGAATGTATGTAACGACATGCAAACAAATATCAAATGACACTTAGAAAATAAAATAACGATTATAGGTTCATAAAATATGATTAAACAAGTTTAAATACTTAAGTTGTAATTCTTGGATAATAAAAATAAAATAAATCTCATTGACTATTGAAATTCGTCACCTTGATATCTTCAAGAAGATGTTTTCATTTGGGTCTTGACAAAATACGATAATATTTTTAAAGTTACTTATAGTGGATTTCTTGCCTTTAAATGTTGAGGTAATTTAGCATATAATAATATAATCTTGAAGTTGTAGAGGGTGGTTGAGAAGTTGTAGAGGTTGTTGTAAACTGAAACAGAAAAATTATTTTATTCTCTCTATTTAAAACTGTATCTTCAGAGTAGGTAAAATGTTAATTATGTAAGATGATTCATTTCTTCATTTAACTTATAAGACTCTTCATAACCTTGTTAAACTCTCCACGAAGTTCCCTTACTCTTGAGCGTGCTATAGGACTAATTCCAACAGTTAGTACTTTGATGATTCCATATTATGTTCAATAGAGCTGTTACCATGCCTCCCAACCCGATAACCCGCCCATGACCGGTCCAATAAGGTCTGTCCAGGCTCGGTCTGGGAAACTTAGAGAGGGTTGGGAGCCAAAATACTGGCCCGACTCTCTTATCGGTCTAGACCGGTCCGCTTGGTAACCAAACCGGTTAGAGAGATATATAAGGGTTTTCCCCCTAGATATAGTTATTTCTTACTATAATCTGACTCTCTAGTCTCTATACAAAATACATGATTTAAAGTTTTAAACTAAAACCCTAATATCGCATATAATTTTATCAAATATCACCGATTCAAATCCCTAATCGAGCTTGTTCTCAAGGTATTTCTCTCGTGTAGTAGCTTAAAATACTGATGTAGCTTGCGATTAATGCGTGTGTGTTTGGTTGTAGGAGATCGATTTATTAGGTGATGCTGCAAATGTGTACAAGTTGATCGGTCCAGTTCTATTGAAACAAGATTTGGCAGAAGATAATGCTAATGTTCGCAAGAGAATAAAGTACATCTCAACTGCACTGTATACTTGTTTACTTTCTTAGATTTTCTTTTTTTATTCTTTAAAGATTAGGAGTTCATTGAGTTTACTATCTTCTAAGTTTTGAACTGATAAATTCATAAAACTAAACTCTGTTTATAATTTTTTGCAATAGTGAAGAATTAAATTACAAGTTAAGAACATACACAGAGCTATTGTTTCTATCTAATATGCGTTAGATTATTTGGAGAAAAAAAACTCTGGAAAACAATAGGCGTCTATACATTTTTATATGAATTAGATAGACTCTCTATTCGATCTAGAGGACCAAATTTTTAATTGGAAACCTATCACCAAAACAACCTTGTATATGCATGAACTTTGTCTAATTCCCGGAGCAGCATTCGACAAGCTGATTAGTGTGTATGTCATGTCATTAGACATGGTGTGTAAAAAGGTAGATCCACAACAAAAGTAATAAAGCTTAGTACTAATATTATAATCAAAACATCCTATAAATTGTTTTTAGAGTTGTTTCAGCAACTTCTGATAAAAAAGTTTTAAGTGTCCTGTCTATGCTATTTGTAATCATCTTTTTGTGTTTTTAATGAATGATATACAAGGTCATATTTGTCATATCTACTGCTTATTTTTTAATAGAACACTTTCACGGTTATTATAAATTTATCAAATTATTCGTTTCTGATTTCTATTTTTAAAGCAAGTTTGACTGAAGTGGAAGAAGTATATAATTTTGTCATCTTTTTATTCACAAGATGGGTTAGTTTTCTACTTCGACTTTCTATATAAATATAATTTAATCTCTTGCATGTTGAAATAGATAATTGTATTTAAAATTTAATGTATTTTCTAGATTTCTCGAGTTCTTCGGTGATGAATGTTATTGGTGAGGGTGAGTTTGATCTTGAGTCATATGGTTTTGGTAACGAGGAGACTGGTGAGGATGGGATAGAAATAAGAGAACATCTTGAAAATGTTGATAATATTGGCGAATCCCAAACAGATGGGTCAACATTAGATGCTGGTTTAGCCGACACGACCTTGGATGACCCATTTAATTTAACTAAAACTAGGAGTATGACAAAGAAATCCATAGTTTGGAATAATTTGAACTACAAAAAATGCATGATGGTTAGACTAAAAAAAAGTGTAAATGGTGTGGTAAGCTTTATGTATTTGCCGAGACAGGGAAAAGTACCTTTAGCGCCAGAAGACACCTATTTATATATGGTCGAAGGAAAACAATTAATGAACCCACAACGGCTGGGACACAGACTGTATTGACTTCTAAGTCTTTCGATGAAGGTGGTACAAGTCTCAATACTTGGCAATATGATCACGTGAAAGTTAGAAAATTGGCTGCCCAATTTGTGTTAGGGCATGAACATCCCTTCAGTATTATGAAGGAAGTTATATTAAATAAATTTTTGAAAGAAGCCTCATCTTGGTACCAAATGATCACTAGGCACAGTGTCAAAAATGATTGTGAGACTTTTTATATTGAGGAAAAAAAATATGTCTAATATTAAAAAGCTAGGATTAACAACTGATTTGTGGTGGTCCGGGGGAAAACAAATAAGGTACATAACAGTTACAACTCATTTCATAGATGATAATTGGAAACTACACAAGAGATTTATATCCTTTTGTAATGTACCCTCCCCATACCGGCGAGGTACTTGCTAGGGAGCTGCTAAGAGTTATGGATGATTGGAGGATACGAGATAAAATTATCTTAATTTCAGTGAAAAATGCCTCTACAAATAACAATTGCATTAATAGGTTAAAGCTAGACTTAAGCGATCAAAAGAATTTTCCCTTAGGTGGTCAGTTATTCAATGTCTAATGTTGTGCTCACATCTTGAATTTGTTAGTTCAAGATGGTTTGGAAGTAATTAGTACAATAATTGAGAAGGTTAAGGGAGGGCTTAACTATTTGCTAAATTCTGAGGCAAGACCTAAGGAATTTGATAAAATTATGAAAAAATTAGGTTTGAGTGGAAGATTACTTAAACTTGATGTTAAAATGAGGTGGAATTGCATTTGGCTGATGTTGTCAGTTGCTATGTACTATAAAGACGTGTGGTCGAGATATGCAGAACTGGATTCTGCATTTGCCCATTATGTGCTTGACAAGGAAAACTGGATCAGTGGGGGGGGGGGGGGGAATCTGCATTTTTCGTAAAGTATTTGCTACAGATACGAACCTAATAAGTGGTACGTCATATCCAACAGTGAACCTATTTTTGGCCGAGATATCCCATGTTAAGCAGCTGCTGGATCAGATTATTGCAGATGAAACTAAGTCCCACCTATTAAGAATGGTTGTTGTGATAAAGGAAAAGTACGACAAGTATTGGGCGCAATCTAATGTTTTGATTTCTGTCGTGGTCGTGCTTGATCCGAGGTATAATACTATTACTTCTGATTCAGTTTCATCTTTTTCCATGCTAATATCTAATAGACTTGATGCACATTGCAGGTGTAAGATGGTGTTTATCGGATGGACCTACAAGCAACTGTACCCTGCCACTCCTGAGGAAGAAATAAATAAACTAGAGTTTTTGAAGCTAAGTGTGAACAGTTATCCTTCGAGACCAAATTAGCCACCCTATTTTCATTGTACCAAGAAACCAATTAACGAACAGTTGCTTCCCAATCCAATGTTGATACTACTGCTGGATCTTCTAGTGCCTACTCTGGGTTGGGAAAGAGATCGTTTGATGCTTTTCTTGAATTAGTTGAGGCTTCTAAAACTGCTAAAACTGAATTTGAATTGTGCTTATAAGAGCCCCCGTGCAGAGTAACTGAAGGTAAGTTGTTTGACGTATTGCAATGACTGATGGTGAATGGGCCTAAATATTTACTATTAAACATCATGACAAATGATATATTATCAATTCCTATAACAACAATTGCTTCATAATCAACTTTCAGTACCGGAAGACGAGTGATTGATCCTAAACACGCGTTAATGAAAACATGGGCCGTATAAATGATTCTATATAGAGGTGATTGGGTGAAAGAAATTCACGGATTAAAAAAATGACAGGGCCAAAGTAGTGTAAGTATTTAATTAACCGTTTAATATTATTTCATTATTTTTACATCTTCTAATACTGTAATTTTTGTTAGTATCTTGAGGAGGTGGAAATTCAGGTCCAATATGTATTTGGAGATATTTTTTCAGACAATTCAACGACTTAAATATGGTATGTTTTCCAAAGTTGACAAAGGTTAGTTGAGGAAAAAACTTTTGTCGTAGCTGTATGCGCGGTGTTTTGAATTTTGATAATGATTTTTGTTAGGTTTTGCATTGTTTATACATTGCTGAGTTTTGATACATGTTTTGATAATGCTTTTGGTTATCAAAGACAATGTTTATATATTGCTAAGTTTTGATACAGGTTTTGATAATGCTTTTGGTTATCAAAGAAAGTGTTTATATATTGCTGAGTTTTTATACAAGTTTTGATAATGCTTTTGGTTATCAAAGATAGTGTTTGACAAAGATAGTGTTTATATATATATATATATTGCTGAGTTTTGATACAGGTTTTGATAATGATTTTGGTTAGGTTTTCGTTAGGTTAGGTTTTGTATTGTTTTTTCTTAAATCTCATGACCTATTTTGCATGTTGTATGTTTTGTTCAGTTCGCAGGTTGCTGAAGTAGTGATGTCAAAAAAATCATAGAGACAAGTATATCTTTACCCTAAGCGCAACAAATGTTTATTCACTAAGATAAATCTGATCGAGCCAGTTTCGGGCCAGCATGCTTGGTTTAGTTAAGCAGACAGATTTTCTTGTATAACAAATTTTATACAGGTTTAAGGCAGTCTCTAGAAACCTTCCGTTGTAGACAATGTTCTTAGTTTTAGTTAAGAAGAAAAATTGTCTTGTATAACAAGTTTTAGTTATTTTTTAGTCGTTAGTTGTATTGAAGTACTAAACGATATTATTTTTTCCCCACAAAATGCATAGACTTTGTTTATATTATTGCCTTTCTTTTGTTTCAAAAATTAAATCTTATTGGACACAGAGTTTTACTTTTTGAATCATGTATACTGTGGATAAAGAATCAATAACATATTACAGAGAAAATAGGGTTGGAGTTTGGTTTCAGAAAAATTAAAAACCTATTTGTAGATTTGTTGTTAGTCTAAAAATTTGGGAACCAAACACAACCTAAAATTACTCATTAATTTGAGATACAATTTCTGTTTATAGTTGTGTTTGTCTCTCTCAAATTAATTTGAAAACAAATGGTAAAATTAAGATAAAATTTCTACGTTAACTTGAGATAAAATGACCCATTGCACTCTATCATTGATCTACTTCATTTTGTCTTAATCATTTATTTTCAAACAATTAATTTGAGAGAGACAATCATAGATAAATAAAATTAACTTTCTGTTAATTTGAGATAAAATTTTGTTTTAATTGTTAATTTATCGTTTATTTTCAAGAGCTATAACATGATCCGATAAAATTTCTACGTTCTCTTGTTATTAACGGTCCGGTTTCGGGCCAAAATGTTGGCTCTTTTTGCTTAACAGTCTGGGCTGGATCGGTCTGACAGCTTATCGAGCCGATCTCAGGCCTGCATGCTTGATTCCATATGCTTAACGGTCCGAACTGGACCAGTTCGACGGCTTATCGAGCCGGTCTCGGATCTGCATGCTTCTCTCCCTATGCTTAACGGTTCGGACTGACCAAGACCGACAACTTACCGAGTCGGTCTCGGTCAAGTGAAAACTAGAATCGACCAAACCCGATAACAAGACTATGTTTGAATGTCCTCGTCATAGACATATATTACATGTAAATATTTTTTATGTTTGAAATTTGAAGTTATATTGAAAATCCAACTAAATCGTTATTTAATCCTTAATATTGTGTTGTAAAAATAAATTGTACTTCATTACATCTTTTATTTTATTTTTCCAGGATCGTTAAATATGAAAACAAATCGATATTATCATCCTTGTTCTATAGTATACTGTATTAGTAATGATAAAATTTGTTAGAAAATCATGTATAAGTTTATTATACCATCAAATTTTACGGTTTATTTATTTCAATTAATATTTTATAAGGATGTCATTATTAATTATATTCTCTAGAATTTTCCATCTTTGTTCGGTTCCATTTAGACTCGGTATTTATCGTGAGTGCAAAAGTTACAAAATAAAAAAATGAGTTAGACCAATGAGAGACTTAGATGGTGAATATCTCAAATAATGTACAAATAAGTAAGAGAAATAATTATGATTTTAAGACGGTTAAGTAAACTTAACACAAATGTTAGTTTTTTTTTCTTTGAAA
The DNA here is from genome assembly GCA_036936605.1 of Limnanthes douglasii subsp. nivea. NCBI lineage: Eukaryota > Viridiplantae > Streptophyta > Magnoliopsida > Brassicales > Limnanthaceae > Limnanthes > Limnanthes douglasii. The sequence goes on from JAUPFV010000004.1 coordinate 76,905,657, forward strand.
AATCTAAAAAAGATTAAAAAGGTTTGTTAGAAGATTAAGACTTGGTTTAGATGAGAATTTTACTCTCACATCTATGATTTGGTTCACGTATCAAATTATTTTTAGTTCATAAAGACAAATGGTTGGCCGATTCAACTACATCCATAAAAAAATGTCTTTTTTTGGAGACAAATTAAATTTTCATAAAGTTAGTGATGATAAAATATATTTACATCCAACGGAAATTCATGCATAATTTAAAGGATTTACAATGTAACACTATAACTTTAAAGTACGTAATATCATGGTTTCCAATAATACTATGTACTTTAATGCTTTATATATTAAAATAAACCAAAAATCTAGAACAGATAAGCAAACTTTTGACACAAAAATTCATGTTACATATTTAAGGACAATATTGACAAATTAGTTGTTCAATATGTTTATGATCACTTTAATATTCTAGCTTTCATACATGTATGAAAGTAAAAAATACCTAATAAATACAATTAAGTTCATATTGAGTAATATATTTTTAAAAAATATATAATTAAATAAATATGAACCATCTCTATCATAGAATATCAAGATAAATCATATTATTTAGTTATGACATATTTTACTAAATCATAAGTCACTGATAAGTACAAGTCTTTTAAGAGCGCGATAATAATCATTTTAGTAAAAAAATAAGTTTTTCATATCCAACCATGGTAAGTGTAACTACAAAAAAAAATATATTTATCTTTGATTTTATTTTATTTTTTATACTTATTTAATTGTTAGTTTAATTTAATAACAAATAAAATATTCGCATTGTATTTAAATTTATGCTTATTATAAAATTGAGAGATAAAAGAGCGAACAAAATCAATTTAAAAAATAGAAAAAAAAACAAAAATTTAGATATTTTTTTAATAAAAATAAAAATAAAAATATAAGCAAATCCCTCGTACAATATAAATTACAGAAAATCAACTAAGATTTTATCACTAAAGTTATTAATTATTTCTATAACTATTTCACAATTAAAGATTACAAATTTTATAAAACTCTTTAACTATAAATGACAGGTTTTTATAATTAATCAATAAAGTGAGAAAAACAACATACTTGGAAATTATAAACTCATAAAAGATCGTTTATATTACTTAATATCTAAACAAAAAAGGAAAAGACATATCTTGATTATCTAGATTTTTTTAGTTAAAAGTTTCCCTTAAATAAAAAAATATATTGCAGAAATTGAAAAGTATCATAGTAAAAATCATATAGTCATCATCATCTTTTCATTTTTTCTTTTGTTCTTCTTTTCTATTTTTATTATTCTTAGAACTATGAACAAGATTAGCAATAACTATTTTTTCGTTATAGGATTAAAAACGCTACATATATGTAAATTATAATGTATTATTTATCAATTCTATTGATCGTAATACTTTTAATTTTCAACGTGATTAATTGATTGATCTTAAATTTAGGTTGAGACCGAGAGGTAATATCTACTTATGAGCTATATCATTATTATTTGGTTGAATGAGTAGTTTAATAGGACCCTGACCCAAAAGTAGTCTCTTAAAATTTATGACCTAACTGTAGAATGTAGGGACTAGAGAAATAACCAATCATACAAAAAGGTTAGTTATGTCAGACCCAGAGATGATCGCAAAGAGAACCCCGTTTTAACGAATATACCTAAAAATTAGGTTAAATTAATCATATAAGAATTATTATAAATTGTTAACACGTGTTATGGTAACCCTATAATTATTCAAATATTAATTACTTTCATTTTTAATTGAACTTTTTTTATTCAATTTTTGAATCTTGGATCCTTTGGATCAAAATTTAATACTTTTTTTTTTATATAAAATTAGTATAATTTTATATCGAATTGTAGAATTAAAATTTATTTATTTATTCTTTTGGGTTTGATATTCGAGTCTAAAAATACTCATAAAACTACAATGAAATATCAATGTTAATCAATATGATACAAAACAATAACATGTTTGTCGGAGACTCGAAATCTCAAACACCAATTTATTCAATTTTCTAGAGCTGAGCGATACATGCAAGTACAATAATGTTCCAGTTTATGTAATACATTTGAGACTACTACCATTTTCTCTCAAGGAAAAAGCCAATGTAGGGCTTCATTTTCTACTTTATAACTACATCACAATTGAGACCAACCAGCTTGTGTATTCTTGTTTAAGTTTTTTTTTTCCAGTAAAGTCGGTAAAATTTCAAAACAGTATCAACAATTACGCTCAACGAAACGATGAGTCGTTGTATAACTCATGAAAACGATATAAGAAATTCTTACACAAATGCCCTTACCATGGAATTTCGGAGTGGATGATAGTCCAAACATTTTATAATGGACTATTGAGGAATAATAAGTTGATGATTAATGTTGCGAGTGGATGGTATCTGATGAACGAGATGTAAGAGAAAACATACATATTATTAGAGTTGCTGTCTACCAGCAACTACGCGTCTGATAAAAAGAAGAAGTCTGGAATGTACACGTGAGGAGTGAAACGATTCTTGAAGAAAAAATTGAAGCGCTAGAGTAACATGTGGCTCAAGTGAAAATAAATTCACCTGGTCAAAAGAAAGCTGAAACATACTACCTAACAAACGCGAATCGATTCTCGGCATCAAACGATACAATGCATGTAAGTAACTTCAACCAATGACTTAAACCTTAGTATATTAACTACTATTATCAACTTCAAGACAATTAACAAACCAACTAAAATCACAAGTTTTAATCACGAAAATATAATCGATGGTAAATTAAATCAACACACAAGATTTAATTTACGTAAAAATATTCATTCGGTGTAAGGAGTAAAATACCACGAGATTTATGAGGAGTTCACCGTAATTACCTCTATTATTATGTTAAATTGATGGTACACATGTATACCGTGAACAAAACCTAGGGGCTGATTGGGTTGCTAAAGAGACCTTAAGGGTTCAATCGAACGTCGATTTTAATGGTTTGGAGGCTCCTTCGAAGTTGAAAGTCATTGCTTTGTTGGAAAGTCTTAATATGAGATATTTGAGATTTTCAGATTAGGGTTTAGCATTGGTTCTTTGTTGCAGGGAAGAAGATGAAGTTCCCGGTTTGGATTTCAATTTTTTGTAAAATTGCCTATATGGCTTGTTCTTTTCCAATTATTCAATAAAAACCCTTAATTAAAAAAAATTGATGGTACACATACATTCAAATTAATCTCATAAAGAATTACAACCCACCAACAATTACAAACATAATAGATTAACAACAAGCGAATCAAACGTGAACACTTTTACCAAAAACAAAAAATATTTTATTTGTTATTTCTCTCTCAAATCGTAGCACAAAATCACAATCCAACTCTCCAAATTAAAACTTTTATATATATATATATATATAAATAAACTTGACAGCTTTTGAGTTATTTTCATCAGCATTCAGATAAATTTTCTAACAAAATTCGAAATTTTTTAAGCATTCTATTATGTTTAACCTTCGACATTATTAGTATAATATAATATAGAAGGACAAGTTTTAATTTTCACAATATATGAATAAACTATAAAGAATTAGGTGGGAATAAATATAGTAAATAGTGAAATACGGTATATGTCGTTTTCAACTGGAATACATGGGCATAAAGAATCGTAGCATAGATAAAATGTTGCAAGTTGGTTGGCCGACGTAACTATTATTGGTACCTTTTTAATTAGTAGTATTATGAATATAAACTAATGGTTTAAGGTTGGTTCTTCCGGATCAACCAACCAAAAAAGCTGGGAATAAAATGCATTACTAATATTTAAGTTAGTTTATGACCTGGATTTGATTCGTACACAATAATTATTTTCTCAATAGTCTACGATTTGTTTCTAGATGGTGAATAGCTGAGTTTCCAAAAGCTAAAAAAAACATAATGTGGCCTTTGGAGCTATAGACACTGTAGTCTTACGTCATTTTTTGAAACCAACCACTTGCAAACAAAGTTAGATATTGTCATATTGTCAAAGCATTTGCTAGCAACTATGTAATCGGGTTTGGATAATTTTTTTATTTTTTACTTTTTTATTTATTAAATAAAATTTCTATTTCAAAATATTTTTGTTAAAAAATTATTATTTTTAATTCAAAAACAATATATTAATACTTGAGTGAATTACAGAATTGAATTGGGCTCGATCCATATAAGTATGTTAACAATAGTTTTCTAAAAAAAGTAAGGTGTCAATTTTGAAATAAAAATGTCAAAACAATTAAAAATAATTGAAATTGGGGTCGATCCATATAGCAATAGTTTCCTAAAAGGATAAGGGGTCAATTTTGAAATAAAAATGCCAAAACAATTAAAAATAATTGAAATTTAGTTATTTGAGATGTTGAAAAGAAATTTAGGTATTTGAGATATTGAAAAGTTCTCTCACTAGGTTAAAAATAGTTTAACGAGAGTTAGCCTATTTTTTATTATGAAAGATTTTGAGTAGCTAATAAAGCTTCTCACTCAACATCTTTTTAATTTGCATTCTTATAAGTTTCTATTTGAATCATCAATTCAAATCAATCTCTTATTTTCATCTTTCCTTCATAGTTGTCGATAATCATTTTGGTGCTAGATACAACAAGCACCAATGTACATACCATAATGAAGGTTTATGTTTCATATTATATCCAAGTACTTCCTCCGTCTCAAAATACTTGTCGTTCTAGGAAATATTTTTTGTCCTACAATACATGTCATTCTCATTTACCAATGCAAATTTTAATATTATTTATAATCATCTACCAATTAATTTTTTTCTTCTACTTTTTATGAAAAAGAGGTGTAATTATGACCTTCCTTAATACCCGTGCATAACGTTAAAACGACATGTATTTTGGGACAGAGGGAGTACTAATCATTAACTTTCGGCTTGATTCTCGCACTTATTCGGGATTTAACTTATTTTATTTCTTGCAAAAACAAAGTCTGGCCAGCAAATTAAAAATCACGAATAAACATATTTAAAAATTGTTAGTATTAACTAGATTGATTTTATAAGATTCTTAATATATCAAATAAATAATAATTTAAATGATATAATCTGATAGATATTTAGATTTAAGGATATCAATTTTAAGGATTTAAGTTGGGATTTCAGGAAATATCTTCGGTTTTCAATTTTTAAAGTTACTAATAGTTATGATTTCAGAAAATGTTATAGCCCTTAATTGGTTAGGAACTTGACGTTTGTTATAATTAAGTTTCATTTTGCATTTAGGTGTCCACTTAGAAATCTAGTACGCTACGTGATCTTGATCTCTTAAGCTATGAACCAGAGTCATATTTGGTGTTATAAGTTTTCTACGACAATCTATAAGAGATGCTATGTACTAGTGAGCTTTACCTTTAGACAACATTTGAATAAGTATTAATGAGTTAGTTTCCATATGAACATTGTTAAATTTTCCGTACATAGATATACGCCATCTAATAGAGCCGTACTTTCTGCTATAATTGGAGTTTGCTTCCCGTAAATTTTACCAAAAGCAACAACTATGTTTCTATTGTTATTCCTACCAATACCACCACTATGTCTACATAGATGTACGTCATCAGTATTCAGTTTACGTCAGATACCTTATGAGGGTTCCCATGTGAGGATACTGTTTCTTTTCTTAGATAAATGGTTAAATCAACCTATCTCACATGTAACTTTAGATTCCTTAGATCAGTGAGACCTTTTAAGTATGTTAACACAATCTAACCTAATGATGATATGTTTAATATAGTCTATAATAGAGATAACGATATAGTTATGATCATTATGCTTAGTTTTATTTCTAACTTTCCAAATGATACAACAAATAACTAGAGGAATTGATACAGAGTAAACGCAGAGAAGCCAATATAGAGGAAACCCTAATGTTTTTTTTTATCAAAATTCAACTGCCTTACATTGTAAACAAAGTCTGTTTAAATAAGAGTTCGAATGAAAACCCTAATACGAAAATTCCAAAAATGCCCTAAAGTAATAAAAATTTGAAATAAAATAGTAAACGACTCCGAATGCCCAAAAAATGCCGGGAGCTCCGAGACTGTGGGTCAAAATCGGACACCAGGAGCTCCGAGACTGTCAATTCGCTGCATTCTTCGGGTGATCGCCTGTCTTCATAAATTATAGCGCTAATATGTCTGCATCAGGAATAATGGTACGAATATGTACATCTTTGTTAATAGACCAAAACCAACGGCGTATTAGGTGGGTTAGGGTCATATATCTTCTTTAAATAATACCCAACAGTCCTACAAAGTATTTCCGTACTTTCGAAGAAGTATCATATATTATAGACAAATGATTAATATATTATATATTATCACATAATTGACATTTTGAAGCTAAGATGAAATGTATTTTTTGTAGAAAAATGTCCACAATGATCGATTTGTTTAAGAGTCTCCATAAAAAAACATTATTTTGGAGTTATATTTTTCCGAATCTGTTTGAACATATTACACTTGTTTCCTTTGCACCTGAGTTTATTCCAAGTATGATTTGTATTGAAAATATCATTTGATGATAATGACCATTTGATTTCATCTTCCTCAGACATCTTAATATAAAATTTCTCAATTTTCTAGATATCAAAGAGAATTAACTTTTTATTTTTTGTATATGTTGTTGTTTACATGCTTATATAAATATATAAAAGGATTGGAAGCACACCTTTTATCAAGCCATAATTCAAGGTCTTATTATCCTAATTTCTAAAATATAAATTCTTCAGCAACTTCTTTAATGTTCAATAATATTTTCAAGATTGTTGAATTTTGACTAAAGTAATTAACTTGTAGAGGTTGATAAGGATGAAAATATATAAAGTACATGAACTTTGACAAAAAATACTTACACTCTCTAAGCTTGAACAATAGCTTACAACAAAATGTATTATGTAAGCCTTCTAATCTCTTTATGTTTAGTCCACCTTCTTCATAGGGTTTGTATATGTTAATCCACTTAGTCTAGGTAATTGTTTGGTTGGACTTAGTAAATCCTTATAGTTATCGATTGTAAAAATATATATTTTAACTATAAAACCTTTAGAGATACGACTGCTTTGAATATTGTAAACTAGAATTGACATCAAAATAGATTGAACCGATGTTAATCTGCCACCAAAGGATAAGGTTATACTATCCCAACCAAGAATCTTGGTCCTGATTTTAGTTATTAAGTCATCAAAATGACTAGCTTTATTGCTTGAGTGGATAGTATTACCCATATATGCTAAATGGATAGAATCTAGTTTAAAGCCAAAGTATAATCCTATCAATCTAGTTCTCAACTGAGGAGGTCTTTGAAGAGTTATCATTTTTGTTTTTTCTTTATTTATGATTTGACATTAAGCATTTTGGTAATGTTGCAGGAAATGGCCTAGCCTGCTTATACTTTATGTAGAGTCATTTGTGAAGATAACAAAATTGGCAGCAAAAGCTAAACAAGATATTATTATAAAACTCATAGTATTATATCTCATTTCACCCCTGAATGCAAAGAGATTTTTGAATTATCTAATTAAGTATTCCTCTGCAATGATAAATATACTCGGGAATATATAATCCCCTTGTCTAACACCATTAGAGGAATTAAAGAAACAATTTAGCTCTCCATTAACTATAATAGAAAACCTATTAAAATTATTATTTTTTGCAATTCTGTAAAGTAACCTTGTATCAAACCCAAAAAATTCCATAATCTTTAGAATGAATTTGATAGAAATCTTATCAAAAGCTTTTAACATATCAACTTTGATTAGAATAGTACTCCATCTAACTTTTCAATTTAAGTTATGGGTAAACTGGTATGAATTTCAACTTCAGTAGGTAATTTCATAAGTAAACTGGTATCCTCCTCATTGATAAGCTTGAGAATCAAGTTTTGTAAATACAAAGCCTCCATTTGATTTGTATGAGTTGCTAAATAGATTTGAAGTAATTGACTACTGAATTACATAGTAGAACTTGATCTTCAATCCATGAGTTTCCTTCAAGGATTCTTTGAATTTCGTTCTTGCTTCTTCTTTTAAAATACTGATAAGAACTAGCAGTATTTTTATTTCCATCTTTAAGCCAATTCGTGTTGTTTTTTTGCTTCTATAATGCTTCTCTCTAGCCATAAGTTGAAGATGATATGTTTGAGCCTTAGATAGCTTAACTTTATCTTCAATGCTCATTGATTCTTCAAATATTTTTTTCCAAGAATTTAACATCTTCCTCACATTATAAAATGGCATCAAATACATTACCAAAACATTGCCAATTCCAAGTTTTGAGTCTGTATTTTAATGTTTTTAGTTCGTTCTTGATGAGGTTTGATTTTGCTTTAGTAAATTGCTAAGGAATAATTATAGAGAGAGAAAATGCTAAAGAGTTTCTAGAGAGAGAAAACACAAGTACAAATGAGTTTCAAAGTAAAAGTGTTCAACCCCTTTATTAGAGTAGTCTGGTCCTTTATATAGAGGAGCCAAGACTTAGTCTCAAACTGAATCTGTTACAAAAATAGACTAATCGCCGTTTAGTTCTTATAAATTATACAAAGTCACAAATATCCTCTACAATTTACACCAGTCACAAATTAAGGACAAAACTTACATTAATTACAATTAAATCCCTAAATTTACATTATTTACAAATTAATCCTTAAAACTCTATTTCCATATCAGAAGCCCCCCTAGTTCTCATGTCAGTAAATGAATGAGAACTAAAAAGTCTTCAAATCCGTTTTGTCTTCGAATCTTTAACCTGTCATAAATCAAAAAACAGCTGTTCGAAGCCATTAGCTTAATCTATTATTCGAAGCATGTATACAATATTAATGCTTAAAAACATATTCGAACCAATAAAGAAATAATCTTCGAATAATCTTTGCAGATAAATATGGGCAATAAATTTGTAATCACTTCAAATCGATGTAATCGCTTATCACTTCGAAACGATGCAATTACTTTTTATAAAAATTGCCCTCGAAGTATTATGTAGATAGATCATCCTCGAATGTGACGGTTACATATGTAACGGTTATATTCATCATGACCTTAATAAACTAGCCTGACAGATATCAAACATCTAATCCACTCAACGATTCATATTCTAACCTATCACCATATGGGTCTCTTTATCTTCATACGTCTTCACTTACTTTAGTATAAATACCACATATCTCTCATTCCAACTCTCCTCACACAAAAACCGCTTTAGAGAGAAGTTAGAGTTTTTGGCTACCTTCATCTACTCCTCCCCTATTCTCACGATTCTCACCGCAAAATTCAAATTTCCCGATCAACCTTCATCTTCTCCGATCAACCCTTACATGGTTTATGAGAAATAAACCACGAACCAAAAATTCGAAGGCCATTCTTCTCGAAACACCAGAGTCCTCTGATATTGATAACAACCTAGTTTTCGGATCCTATGATTATTTTTGTATTACACAAAGAGCTGAAGAATACCGAAGAGCAGGATTAATTCGAGGTGGTCCAATCGGAACTACAACTGAGACATTTTATTACGGTAATTTCGATCCTACCAAAGTCCCAAATCTTTCACCTTCTCCCATAATTGAAGAGAAAACGTTATCTAAAATATCAGGTCCTAAAACACCTCGAGCCTCCTCATCTCAAAGCAGAGTTTATCCTCTGAAATTGAAAACAAATAACCTTGCCTCAGAAAAATCTTCATTAACCAAACCAAGAAAAACTTTCATCGTCATGGGAGATGAATCAGCAATCATCTGAACTCCCTCTCCCCCAAATCCCTACTAACGATCCTCCTCAAAGAGAAGTGATGGAGGAGGCGCCTCAGACTGTTATCCCTCTTACAGAAACAATTATCCCAACTTCTCAAGATCCTCAAGAAGAGACTTTGAAAGCCAACGAATCTGACTCATAGGCTATAAAAACTGATCTTGAGGCTGACTCTCAAGAAGAGGCTGACATTTGCTCCATCTTTGAAGAAGAAAGAGCGAAAATCGGGAAGAATCTAAGGAACCTTGAAAGCAAATATATTATCTCCTTGAAGAAAGTTCGATATATATACTACAAAGAAAGTCAAGCCTCGACCCTTAAGAAGAAATGGGGAATGGGAGAAAACATAACCATTCGTCTGCCAAAAGAAGGAGAAACTCCCCTCGACTGCAAATATGATGAAGTAGTGGGCTGCCTCCTCAAGATTATTTCCTGATCCAGATCCACAACTCATGTGCCATCAAATACCTCAGCATGACTGCAAAGTATTTCTTCCTATTCGCAACAGATCGGATAGCCATCTGCCAAAAAAAGAAGGTAAAAAGGCAGTTAGCACATCTGGTGCTAACCCTTCCACACCCTCGAAACCAAAACGTTGAAAACGTAAAGTTGCAGAATAGCCTCTTTCCCCCATCGAAGAGGGAAATGTCCAAGAACCATCATCAAAGAAAGAGAAAATATTTTTTGATTCCTTCAGAAAGAAAAAGAAATAGAAGAAAATCACTTCATATACTTTGGTTGATGAAGACGAAGACGCTGCTGCTGGAAACCAACAACACCCCCCAAACCCTTCGACCGAAGAACATTCTAATAAAGACAATCCTGTGATTCTCATTGATGACAATTCCCCCACCATTTATCATGCTCCTACAAGCTTCGAACCAAATATGTTCATCAATTTCGAGAACACATAAGCACTTGCTGGCGAAGAGGATCCTGTTATTCAAGTCATCCAAAATCACATGCTTGATTTTGTGAGGCCTACACCAAACAAAGTTCTTCCAGAAGTTACTCATTCTTATGAACCTGTCACATCTCTGGATATGATTCACAAGCTTAGTACATCGGAATTTTGTAGCCCTCCTCCAAATGCTGCAATTGCTATCGCTCTTCAACCATTTTCTGGTCTTGACGCTGCTGCAAAAACTCTTTCCTTTCAAATCGAAGCTTCTCAAGACCATCTCAAACAGTTGGCCAAAGATATGGTTTACTATAAGGAATCTTATGAAGCTGAAAAGAAATTTAGAGAGACTTTGCATAACAATGTAGCCGAACAGTTTTATGGTTATAAGATAACTAGATCCGAGCTGATAAAAGGCGATCTCGGCATAAAGAATCATCTTCGAATCAAGCATATGGTTGATACAGAACTTCTAACAAAATCTCATAAAGAAAAAATAAAGAAACTCAAAATCGAGCATGTTGCTGAATTGAATATCGAAATATCCAATTCCACCACACTTTGAAATTCTTTAACTCTTTGTGAAGCAAAAAACAAGGAGTTGACCGATAAAATAGAGAAACTGAAGATGAATTTCAAAGGATATGCAAACAGCTATTCACGTCAGAAAAGAAGATGCAACCATTCTTCTTCTTCGAGAACTTCATGCTACTTATCCAAAAATCAATCTTACAAATTTTTGGAACGATATTCCTGAAGAAAAACGTCCAAGTGAAGCTTTCGACCCTGTTCCCAGTTCATCATCTTCAGAAGACGAGTCATCCGAAGAAGAAGAATCTTCTGACTAACTATCTTTTCAGTTTTTTTTTGTCTTTGTCTAATCAAAGTATCCTTTTTTTGTATTGTAACAACTTGATCTAAATGACAAAGAGTTTTTTATGTTTCCATTCTCTTATATATTGTTCGATGCTAAATACAAAATAATTGTAAAATCTTAATAATATAAGCTTACCACCTCAAATACCTTAATAAAAATTAATGAGTATCATAATTCTTCGAAAAAAATTGTATCTCTTTGAAAAGAGATAAATATATTGTTAAGCTTGATTAGCTCATCAAAATTCCGAGTGAGCTTTTAAACTTCCACTTCGAAATATCAAATGTAGAGTGGTTATAAAACATGGTTTTCTCTTCGAAAAGTGTCATAAACACTTCGGAATATTCTACCTTTAACTAATCTCAAAGGTGATCAATCTTTGATGATTTGTTAAGATAGTATCCAAATAAATGTAAACAACCATTGGCCAAAAAACGAACTTTACTGATAAAGTTGAATATGTACATGTACATGACGCCTCGTTAAAACCTTCTTGAGCCAACAAAGTAGGAAAAAGTGCGCCATTGAAACAAAAATTCCAAAGTACAAAAACGTGTCTACTCCCAATAAAGCTTCAAGTTCTGAATATTCCATGGATGTTGTAGCATCCTCCCCTCGAAATCACAAAGACGATAAGACCTCGGCTTAATTCTTTCGACAACTGTATAAGGGCCTTCCCAATTTGGAGCCATTTTTCCGAGGCTCTTTTCCTTTGTGTGTAGGAAAACGTTTCGCAACACTTTATCACCTTCTTTAAATTCTCTTATTTTCAACTTCGAATCATATCTGCTTCTCATAAGAGTTTGATAATGGATTGCATTCAAATGAGCTCGAACCCTTTTTTCCTCAATCAAATCCAAATTTTCCCTTCGAATTTCGTCATTAAATCTTTCAGAATATTGAGATATTCTAAAAGATGACATCGTAGATTCAATAAGTCTAACTGCATTCATACCATATGCCAAAGCAAAAAGAGTCTCTTTTGTAGCCTCTCTTGGAGTTGTTCGATAAGCCCAAAGTATCTCTTGCAACTAATTTGGCCATTTTCCTACTGCCCCCGATAGATTATTCTTCAAGCCATCTAAAATCGTGTTATTTGTAACTTCCACTTGTCCATTAGCTTGAGTATGAAAGGCTGTAAAAAAACATTGCTGAATTCCTTTAGAAGTACAGAATGGAGCCATTCCCCTATTGTTAAATTGAGGGCTATTATCTGTTGTAATTCTCCGAGGAACCCCAAAACGACAACAAATATTATTCACAATAAATTTGATAACATCCTTTTCTTTTGTGCCTGATAGTGGTTCTGCTTCTGTCCACTTCGTAAAATAATCCACCGCCACAATTATCATCTGCCTTCCCCAAGAAGCCATCAGCGAAGATACTACCAGATCAATTCCCTATCTATCAAATGGTATTGCCTTGGATATAGACATAAGCGGTACTGCTGGTCTGTGAATAACATTAACAAATCTTGACAAGTATCACATCATCAGACTAAATTATTAGCATCGTTCATGATTGTAGGCCAGTAAAACCCTGTAAGTAAAACTCGACGCGATAAAGCTTTGAACCCACAATGAGCTGACCCTTCACCATCATGCAATTCTGACAATATTTTTGTGATTCTTGTTTGCCTAAACATCGTAGTAATGGTCTTCTTAATGCATTTTTATATAAAATTCCATCTAGAACTATATATCTGAAGGATTTACCCCTTAATTTTTTAGCCAATTGAGAATCATGTGGTAGTAATCCTTGGGTAAAAAAAATTAAGAATATCTGATCGCCAATCACGTCGGCTTTCATCAGTGACAAAAAATTCTTCTATAATTTCACATTGGCTAGATTAAGTAACAATTGAAGGATTTTCTTGTAGCAAAATCCAAGGAGATTCTTCCTTGTAGGCAACATTTGCTAAAGAATCAGCCACCATGTTACTTCCTCGCCTGATATATTCCACAACCACATTGTCAAACCAGAAGCATAAAATTCTGAAGCTCCCAAAGATATAAAATCAAACGATCCTTCCTTGCTTCGGAAAATCCAGACACCTGATTTGCCAATAACTGAGAATCCGTTTCCAAATGTACTGAAGTCGCCCCACATATTTTTGCAAATCTCAGACCTACCAAAGCAGCTTCGTACTCATCTTCATTGTTTGAAGTATGAAAACCGAATTTAATTGATTGGACCATTGTTTCCCCAGTCAGAGCTATCAATTGAACCCCAACACTGCACCCAGAAATACTGGATCCTCCATCCGTTCGAACAATCCACCTCGAATCTATAGGCAAAGATTTTTTTACTTTCGTCCTCATCCGATCGACTTGAGTTGAACTCAACAAAAAAATTAGCCAATTCCTGTGCCTTGATCATTGTTCGAGGTGTGAATAAAATATCGTAATCACCCAACTCCACTGACCACTTGGTCATCCTCCCCGAAATATCAGGTCGTTGTAATACATTTTTTTTAAGGGAAATGAAGTTCGGACTTCTATAGTATGAGCTTGAAAATACGGACGCATCTTCCTAGCAGCAATCACCAATGCTAAAGCCAGTTTTTCCAATTTCATATATCTCTTTTCTACAGCCACCAGACTTTTACTAACGTAATACACCAGATTTGGAATTCCTGAATCTTCACTAACTAACACTACACTGAGTGCAAAATCCGATATGGTGATGTACAAGAATAATTTATCCCCATTTCGAGGCTTCGTTAATATTTCTGGTGATGACAAAAAAATTTAATGTTTGTGAACGCTGCTTCGCATTTCGAAGTCCATTCGAACCTGTTAGGGGCTCGTAAAACTTGAAAGAAAGCAAAGCGTTTGTCAGAAAATCTTGAAATAAATCAATTAAGTGCTGCTAACCTTCCTGTCAGTATTTTATTTTCTTTGATTGATCGAGGTGAATTCATGATTATCAAAGCTTTTAACTATTCTGGGTCGGCTTCTATTTCTTTTTCACTAATAATAAAACCCAAAAATTTCCCCAATCAAACTCCGAAGGTACACTTCTCAGGATTTAATTTCAACCTGATCGCTCTTAGATTCAAAACATATTCCTCTAGATCATCAAGATGCACTTCATCCCTTGAATTTTTCAGTACCATATCGTCTATATATACTTTAATATTTTTTCAGATCTGCGTAGCAAAAGCTTTATTCATTGATCTCTGATAAGTGGCTCCAGCATTCTTCAATCCGAAGGGAATCACTCTATAACAATGCAGGCCCCTATCAGTTATAAAAGTCGTGCACTCTTGATCCTTTGGATCTGATTATACCCTACAAAAGCATCCATACAAGTCAAAAGTTTGTTGCCTGAAGTGGAATCAATCAACTGATCTATTCGAGGAACAAGAAATGGATCTTTGGGGCAAGCTCTATTCAAATTTGTAAAATCCACACACATCTTCTATTTCCCATTCTTCTTTTTAACCACCATCGGATTCGCCATCCACAAAGGATACTATGATTCCCTTATGTGTCCGACCTTAGACAACCGATTCACTTCCGCAACAATTGCTTCCGTTTTTTCTGAGGAAAACGCTCTTCTTTTTTGAATCACCGGCTTGACCTTCAGATTTATGGCCAAGTTGTGCCGAATTACCTCAATAGGTACTCCTGTTACATCTTCTGTCTTCCAAGTGAAGACATCCAAATTCTGAGATAAAAAATCAAGCAGTTGTTGACGTAGAAAATGGGTCAATAAAGTTCCAATCCAAAGTACTTTTCCTTCCGAAAAAGTAAACTCCTTCATTTCTTCACTCACTGTTAAAGACCCCGGGGTTTCCCTCGAATCATCAACCCTTTCTTCCGAATCCGAGGGTATCCTCTCTAACTGTTATTCTCGCATCAAATCTCCACTGCTGGATCCTCGGACCCGAAGTGCAGTGACATAGCATTCTCTGGCAACCTTTTGATCGCCTCGAACCACTCCAACTCTGTCTCCAACCACGTACTTAAAGCACTGATGAACTGTTGAAACCACCCCGTACATTATTGAAAGCCATGATCTTCCAAAAATATCATTATAACTTGTGGGACAGTCCACCACCACAAAGAGTACTTGGACCTTTTTCTTGAATGGTCCTTTTCCCAAACTAACTTCACCCTCGAATTCTCCAACAACACGAGTTGTTACACCCGTGAATCCGATAATTGTACAATCCGATTGAGTAATCCGAGGTGGGTTTATCATCCTATCATAGATGGACTTAAAAAGGACATTAGCAGAACTGCCAATGTTAATCAATACACGTCGAATTTTGACGCCAGCCACTTTAGCTATAATCACCACAGCATCCTCATGTGGTCCTGCAGTACCTCTCAAACCATCTTCATAAAAAAATGAAGGGAATATCTTTCTTTCCATACAAATGTGTTGACATTCTCCTTTAAACTTGACTTGTCAAGTTGAGAACATGCATTTTACTTGAACTGTCTGAATTTTGAGTCATTGAATCGCCCCCAAAAATTGCCAATGATTCAAAAAACTTGCACAATTCCCGAATATTCCCCTTTTCCACAAAAGCAAACCTCAACAGGCTCCTCGACTGCCATCAGAAGCAACCTGTTCGGATCCTTTTCAATATATTCAGTAGAAGCATCGAATGACTCAATCTGTGAATACATAATCATCAAGTTCTCAGCTGGCGGTGCAGCCTTCGAAGTTGATGCACCATTATTCTTCGATGCGCTCCCATGTGACTTTAAATAAGTCAAGAGCTTTCCATTCTCAATCAAATATTGGATTTCTTTCTTCAGAGCAATACAATCATTCGTATCATGCCCAATATCATCATAATACATACAATTTTTTTTATCCTTTCTTCCCTCGGTCTGGTGATAGGAGCTGGCTTCTTAAAGTTCACAGAATTCTTAGTCTTATCCCATATGACAGAAACATTCTCTGTCAAATCAGCATAGTACTCTGGCCTGACCCATGTATTTGGCGTAGGCCTATTGTAATTGCTAGATGGAGTGTGGTTTGAATAACCACCACTCCGAGGAGGCAAATTGTTGTTCTTTTGCCCCAACTGCTGATTATTACCATTACAATTGTTATTACCATTCGAGGGCTGCCCCTGATTATTGGCTGCCTGTCACAAATTTTTCGGAGTGTTAGCTGGTCCACCTCGGACTCTAATCGACTCCTCCACTTTGATCTAATCCTCAACTTGAGCCATAAACGCTCCAAAAGTCAAGGCCCTTCTCTTTATCGTCTCATTAGCCAAATCCCTTGGCAATAATCCCTGACGAAAAGCTGCCATCGCCACATTTTCCTCACAATTGTCCAAACTAGCCTTGATCAACACAAATCTCTTGGTATAGTCTTTCATTTTTTTTCTCCCGGTGCCTGCTTGCACCTGATGAGTCCGAATTCGGAGTGCTCCCCGGAAGGGCATCCCAAGGTAAATCTCTCCGTAAACCGGACAGACTCCAAGAGCTTAATTCGGACAGGACTTTTGAATCGGACAGATGACTTCGAACACTGCAAATCTAAAGCAGTTCGAACTATGACTAAAGTACTAAAATACCTAAACACTATCTGACTAAGCTACCTGCTCATCTACTTAAAACTCATGGGTCTTTAAACATGACCCGGGTCCATTAAACTTGACCCGAAAGCCCATAAGGGCCCAAACTACATACTATAAATACCCAACCACCAGCATTAACTATGGGTAACAAAAATTTACTGCTGCCAAGCTGCTCAATTCTCTCTCCACCTTGAAATATCTTGAAACACCTTCACACCACCCTGAAACACCCTCACGCCGCCTTAAAACTCAACTTGAAATTACTAGCCTACCCTCAGGCTACTTTTACCCTCACCAAATTGGCGACCACAGTGGGAGGCGACGGTGCCTGAATCCAGTATTCAAAACCAAGTAAAGAAATTCTGTCCGAATGAATCCGGATAATCCAGAGCTTCCACCAGCTTTGCTCGAAGTGGTGGAAGAGAATGATGAGTATACTGTCCAAGAGCGCGACAGGTTAAAACTTGAGATAGAAGCTCCGAGGGCTGAAAAAGCCAAGATGGGCGTGAAAGAGAAATCCAAAGCATCAGCTGCTCACCACACCGATAACCCAAGAGAGCATGGGGTTTCCAAAACTCATGAGAGCACTAAGAAGACGCATGCCAGCTCTAAAAAATCTCACCGGTCCAAGCCTGTGGAGAGTTCTGACTCGAGTTCAGAGTCTTCGGACAGCTCTTCGGACAGTGAGGGGAATGAAAAGTCCTTGTCCTCTAGTACTGATGAGGGACGAACCAAGAAGAAACAAAATCAAGTTAAGAAGTATTCCAGAAAAAGAGATCACCATGGAAGAATGAAGAGACATATAGGAAAAGGGTCATCTCACCACCGGAGGTATACAGACAAGATGCTGATGGATCCTTTTGCCTTCCATGATGAGCCAGGTATCTTTGCAACTCCTAATGAGGATACCGTGTTCAGTCGTGGAAGGAATTGGAGGCAGTCTCCACTGTCTTCTAAAATCCTATCCGGAAACCTCCCCAAGAGGTTTGATAGCACCAAGATGGAGAAGTATGATGGCAGTACTGATCCGGACAACACCTGGGGCTGCAACACAAGAATCCCCCTTTGCCTTGGTCTATGGGATGGATGCAGTAGCTCCCATAGAGAAGACACTCCCCTCCTTTCGTGTTCATAAGTTCTCCGGACAGGCTAATGAGATGACAATTAGAAATCAACTTGATTTAATTGAAGAAAGGCGGGTAAAAGCTCATCTTAGAATGGCACATTATCAAGGCTTGATGAGAAGCAGGTTTGCTTCTAAAGTTAAAAGAAGGGATTTTCAACCAGGAGATAAAGTATTGAGAAAAGTTTTCTTACACACCAAGGAAAAGCTCTTCGGAAAGCTGGCCCCAACTTGGGAGGGTCCGTATATTGTGGTTGAAAGAATCAAGCCTGGGACATACTGGTTGGAAAACAGAGATGGCAGGGTTTTAACTCACCCTTGGAATATTGAACACCTTCGAATGTACTTGGAGTAAAGCTTATGTAAATATTTACTTGTTTAAACATCCATGTAAATATTTGGGGGCATACCACTTCCTCTCTTCGGCGCCACGGAGAGCTTTCAATAAAACTTGATGCCTTCTCCAGTCCGGACAGCTTAGCCCGGAGATCTTTTACGGTCTCTTCTAAAGAAGCAACTTTTGTGTTGCTTTCATTATGATTCTTCTTTAGTTGTTCGTTCGATTCCTTAAGTAAATCAACCTTAGTGGCAGCAGTCCTGAGGTCATCGGACAGCTTCTCCTTCTCAGACTTGAGGTCTTTGATGGTGGTTGCCTGACTCCGGACTTGCCTTTCCAAGGTAAGTACTGGCTGCACGTTGCTAAGGAGAGAGTGGGCTATGATGTCCCTCTCACTGGAAACCATAAAAGTCTTACCATTGAAGTTCACTGTGTTGGAACTACTTGGGGGAACATATGGTCCTGCGAATTCGTCTCTGGACAGGCCAAGGAAATAATCACCTAGTTCACCAAGACCGGTGACGTCCACTTCATCCATGTTAATCTCTCCCCTTTCGACCTCATCAGTATGGAATTCCATTGGAATCCCTTCATTAAGATTCCCTGGGATCTCTTCGGCTAACGTCGGGTCGGTTGGGAAAGTGGGCTCCGGATCCCGGAGAGCGAGCTCTTCTCCTTGGGAAGTCTTTTTCTTTTTGACTTCCCTGTCAGCACTGTCACTTGCTTGCTTACGAGCCCGTTTAGAAGCCCTTGACGGTTTTGGGGGCTTCACTCCTTGTTTCTCGCTCTCCTGTTCTACTACTTGTAGAAGGTTTGCATCAACTTGAGCCTGGGCTGGCACCTCTGAATCCATTGGGGCCTCTTTCTCAGTATCCTCTACCACTTTCCTGTCTTTCTTCTTCTTGCCCTTCATTTTACTTGGGGCTTTGGCCCGGGCAGGAAGGAAGAGGTTCCCATCCAGTTCATGAGACCTTCTCAGCACGACATCTTCATCAGGTGGGGTGGAGAACTCCTCCCAGGTTAAGTCTCTTCGACCTGTGGTGTTCCACAGGTGAGACCTCGCTAGGTTTCCAGGAGTGAAGGCTTTATGAAATCGGTTCTCCCAGTTCTCTGCGGCCCAAGCGTTGAGCTTGCCACAGGTGACCTGTCCGGCCTTCAGATAGTCCCCGAACTCCTTTGGCAGCTCTGACAAAACAAAAGAAAAACTAATTAGTATAAACTTAAAGGAAAGAGAGGTTCGAACAGAGACTTGAAAAAAAAAAACTTACGATCGCTCCTCCATCTACTTCGAAGTAGGCTAGGATTCTCCCCGGTTTTAATTTTCTTGCCATTCTCCCATGAGCCACTGACGAACAGGAATTGGCTCCTCCACTTGCTCTCCGACTCCAGGAGATCGTCAACAGCTTTAAGATCGTTCCCCATGTTGAAATGGTAAAAGGGGAACTGATGGTGTTTGCACAAGTTAGCCACAGCTGCAAACTCTTCCATAGGAAGAGGAATTCCGGATAGCCTAGACGCCATAATACATGACATCAAGGTGTACCAACCGTTGGGGCTTAGCTGTGTTGGACATAGCTTGACCAAATGAAAATAGCGCACTATCTCTGGGTCCAGTGGGAACCTAAGTCCCCAGTTGAATAGCTCCGTAAAGAAGACTATCTCATTTCTTTTGCAGTCCATCGGAGTCTCTGGATCGATGGGAATTCGAATCTTTACATTCTCAAGGATCCCCCACTTAGTACGCAGTCGTCCCAGATCTCTAGTATGAATGAACGCATACTTGGTCTTTAACAGAGATAAAAGATATTTGAACTCTACCTTGTGAAAGCAGGGCCCTACTCTCCCTTCGAGGCTCTCCGGCAGGTCCGGACGCCTCAGATACAAGTCCTCTTTGCCCTTCTTAGCAACAACTATAGCAGTTTCAGCTTGTCCGGAAGACTCGGACTCAAACCTAACCTCCTCAGTGGAGTCTTCCATCCTCTCCTCCATTATTGTTGGGGGAGCTTCTGCAGAAACAGCCCGGGGAGGGATGAAGCTTGGCACAGCTGATCCTCCGGACTGTTGGCTCTTTGTATATTTTTGAGTTCTCACCTCAGTCTGAGTTTCTGAGGTCGAAGTTTCTTTGGGAGGTAGTGGGCTGCTAGCCTCCGGACCAACCGGCCTTTCCCGGAGAGTCCTAATAGTTGCCCCGGACCCTGATTCACTATTTTTTGCCCCCGATTTTGAGGGTGCACTTTTAGAAGGAAGCCCTTTAACCAATCTACTTGGTCTTTTCATGATTAGTTTATCTGGAGAATGGTCGGAGTCGGACCCCATAGCAATGAAAGTGGATTTTTTCCTAACACTTGTGACAGTGACCCCCGGTTCAACAATAGGGATCGACTCTTGGACTGAAGAGCCAGATACTATGGGGGAGAGCGTTGATTGAAAGAGTTTTCTAGGTTTTGTACCTTTAGAAGAAGATGAACCTCTGTCAGATTCTTCGATTGAAGGGGCTGGTTTCTCGACAGGCGACGCTGGAAGCCCTGCTGCAAGTCTTTTCTCTTTTTCAACCCTTTGAGCTTTCTCCAATTCTGAGAGATTAAGCCAACCGCCCTTGATCAGTGCTGTTCTTGCTGTGAACATAAACAACTAAGGAAATTTTGAGGTTTTAGAGAGATAAAGCTTTGGGTGAAATGGCAAAGTGAAAGAGATAGTGAGGTTCTGTTCTCAACTCTCTCCGAATTGATAAACCACTTCCTGAATCGGACTGTTTTTCAGTTCTTTGACAAGGATACTTGTTCAAATACCTAAAAAAGGGGCTCCTGATGAGTCCGAATTCGGAGTGCTCCCCGGAAGGGCATCCCAAGGTAAATCTCTCCGTAAACCGGACAGACTCCAAGAGCTTAATTCGGACAGGACTTTTGAATCGGACAGATGACTTCGAACACTGCAAATCTAAAGCAGTTCGAACTATGACTAAAGTACTAAAATACCTAAACACTATCTGACTAAGCTACCTGCTCATCTACTTAAAACTCATGGGTCTTTAAACATGACCCGGGTCCATTAAACTTGACCCGAAAGCCCATAAGGGCCCAAACTACATACTATAAATACCCAACCACCGACATTAACTATGGGTAACAAAAATTTACTGCTGCCAAGCTGCTCAATTCTCTCTCCACCTTGAAATATCTTGAAACACCTTCACACCACCCTGAAACACCCTCACGCCGCCTTAAAACTCAACTTGAAATTACTAGCCTACCCTCAGGCTACTTTTATCCTCACCAGCACTGAATAATCGTATCACCATTGGCTCTCATCTCTTTGCTTCCCACAAACTGCCTTCGAAAATCAGTATAACAATCTCTGAAATTTGATATGGGCCCCCTCAGAATCCTGTTGTACCATTTGAGAGTTGTTCTCTTAAAAGTTTGAGAAAAGGAACGATACACAACATGGTCGTCATCCTCGGAGTTCATCATATAATTTTTGAATTGTTCGATGTGATCATCGGGATCCTGCATCCCATCGAACTTTTCAAACTTCGAAATATCAAAACGCTTCGGAAGCGTCATGGAACGAATTTCATCTGTTAATGGGGAATTTCTCCAATCAACGCCTTGAACGAGTTGATCATCGGTTCCCATTGTGACATATAGATTCCTATCAATTTCAGCATACTGATTTGAAGGATTCCATTCATGCCAAGTTGATCGAGGAGTATTCTTAGACTTACTCTCCTTTTTATACCTCATCGAATAATCTCTTTCTGATTCCCATTTCGAAGAACCTCTATGCCTTTTAAATCCCGAGGTTGAACTTTCTACCTCCTCATTACTCGAAGTTATTAATTTCTGTTTATCTTTTTTCTCCTTTCGAGACGAATATCGCTTTTTAGGAGACATAAAGCGTGCTTTTTTGTACTCAGACTTAGCATGTCGATCATCAAAAGATCGATCTGACTGACCTTCCACATCGATTTTTTCCATTTCTTGCCTAACTTCAGATCTAATTCTTGCAGAAAGTATCTCTTGTTCTCTCCGTTCATATTTTTCATTCAAAGCATTAATTTTATCTAGGAGTTGATTCATTTTTGTCTCAACATAAGATCAAACTTGGACCGGAGACGATCCATCAGTTCTATTCCCATCAGTTCTGTTCTTTTGCAAATCATCTCTCACAGTTTCTATCGCTGATTGAAGCGTTGGATTATTATCGGGATTCTCGTATGAATTTTAGTCAAGAAATACCACTAAATAGTATCACTTTCGAATAGAATAAGCCACTAATGTTTCTTATTCCGTCCCCACTGGAGTCGCCAATTTGATGAGGTTTGATTTTGCTTTAGTAAATTGCTAAGGAAGAATTCTAGAGAGAGGAAATGCTAACGAGTTTTTAGAGAGAGAAAACACAAGTACAATTGAGTTTCAAAGTAAAAGTGTTCAACCCCTTTATTAGAGTAGTTTGGTCCTTTATATAGAGGAGCCAAGACTTAGTCTCAAACTGAATCTGTTACAAAAATGGACTAATTGTCGTTTAGTCCTTATAAATTATACAGAGTCCCAAATATCCTCTAAAAATTACACCAGTCACAAATTAAGAACAAAACTTACATTAATTACAATTAAATCCTTAAATTTACATTATTTACAAATTAATCCTTAAAACTCTATTTCCATATCAGTTCTGAAAACAATTTATAGGAGGCCCTCCATATCAACATTCTAATTTAGTTCAACCATACTAAGGAATTTATGATGCGTTACCCACATGCTTTGAAAGTTAATTGCAGACTTGATTTTATTAGTTCCAACTAATATTATGATTCAAATAGGAGAATGATCAGACCATGTCTTTGATATATGCTTGACCATAGTATCTTCAAAATAGGTAGACCATGAAGTACTATATAGAGATATGTCGAGTCTCTTCTATATCTAATTATTTTTCCATGTGTCCTTAAATCATGTATAACTTGCATCTTCAAGATTGTAATCAAATTTAGCATTCTTGAATTCATCAAGACATTTCAAACATAGAGAACAACATGGAAGTTGTTTTTGAGTATATTAATAATGTCCTAAGTGTAGACATTCAGGACAATATATAGGGAAAGCTCCATAAAGAATGTCAAGCCAACAACCATTATTTTCACCAAAACCTATTTAGTATTTGTGGATAAGATCTTTTGATACATCGAGCTAAATCCAAGCTCTACATAAATTGTGTTTTGCTCTGTTTTTTTAAGGTATCCACACTTGTAAAGACTTCTCTAAAGATAACACTATTTTTCTTATGATTTTTTCATTGAACATAAACTATGGAATATTTAGAAAGGTGATCCAACCCGAGGTAATTGGAGATTCAATCGTCGGGGTTAAAATATGGTCTCCATTTCAAAAGTCACATTGAATGTTCTCCCACTGCCAAAATTTCCTTTTTTACAATTCACATAAAATCTTCTTCGAGATCAAATTCTAACATAATATGTCAAGAATTCTAATACAATATATGAACTTCACCAACAAACTTGAATGAATCCAATAATTTCTGAACATGAGACATATGTGGTTTTCCTTTGACAACTTTTTCAACCAAAGTTGATTTTAAAGAATCAAGTAGTTTTGCTTTATCTTAAGAAGTGAACTAAAGATCCATATGATCTCCTCTATGTTGAATCTCAATATTTACCAGAATATTAACATTATATGAGATGTTAGTAACATCTATATATGATTGTTGTAGGATCTTGTTTTCATTATTTAAAGTAGGTTTGAGACCATATATAGGACTGCTTCTTAAATATATATGTTGGTTAGAGCTAAATTATTGATTTTCTCTGTTTTCTTTCTTGTTATCAATCTTTAATTGTATGAAAAGTTATTTTTTTATCGATTTTGTTTTTTGTTTTCGGGAGATAGATTGAGTTCTTTGACCTGAAGTTTTTTTTGTCATAAGTAAAGATGTTTTTTTGCATGAAGTAAGAAATAATATGACTGGGTTGGCATGTATGAGTGTAACCTTGATAAACATGTTCCTTTCTTCATGGTAGCCACTGGAAAACTGGCAAGAAACCATAAATAGCGACAGTTCAATCACTAAGAATGATTTCTTTGAAAGTAAGAAACCACTTTTTGAGGAGAATCCAGAGCTTCAAACTGTAATGAATCATTCTTGTCTTTTTTTAAACAACAACTTTTTTTAGTTTTTAGTTTTAAAAATACTTCACATTCTTTCAAGAACATATTTTCCTCCTCCACGCTTCTTCTTCTTATACTATATCATATTTTTATTCTAAAAATAAATAAATCATCTTCATCCATAAATAAAAGAAAAGAATAAGTTCTTCTTCTCAATATTGATTTAATTCATGTTTGCTTTATAATTGATTTTTTTGGTAGAATCGAAATAGATAGGATGTAATAGTTAGTGGAAATGAGTTACATGTAGGATTATAATCGATTTGGTGGTGATTTCATGGTATAATAGTGTTCATTTTCTATTAGAATCTATTTTGTTTAAATATTTTTTTGCGATTCTGATTTTTGGGTTTCGCGAGTAATTTTTAGCAAGAACGACACATAGGCTTCGTACTACCAGTACTGTTGAAATGACACCGTCAATATTTTTAAAACGGCATTGCCGGCATTGTATCCTGGATTTTGTAATGTTCTTGAGCACAATTGGTACACCCATTTTGTACCGTCGTAATGTGGAAATGGCAACGTGGTGCTTTTAGCACCACCAATGCTTTCTCGCATCATCGGTGCCAATTCAATAGTAATGGAAGTGTAGGTAAGTTATATTATCGATGCCTTTTACACAATACCGATAGTATGGATATATATTTATTTTTTTACTTTTTTTAACATATCATTTAGACAACTAATTTATTGTTTCCATTATTGGGAAAGAGAGTGATAGGCCGGGAAAACCCGTCAATATTTTTAAAACGGCATTGCCGGCATTGTATCCTGGATTTTGTAATGTTCTTGAGCACAATTGGTACACCCATTTTGTACCGTCGTAATGTGGAAATGGCAATGTGGTGCTTTTAGCACCACCAATGCTTTCTCGCATCATCGGTGCCAATTCAATAGTAATGGAAGTGTAGGTAAGTTATATTATCGATGCCTTTTACACAATACCGATAGTATGGATATATATTTATTTTTTTACTTTTTTTAACATATCATTTAGACAACTAATTTATTGTTTCCATTATTGGGAAAGAGAGTGATAGGCCGGGAAAACCCTTAAAAATGTAAAGGACGCTCAAACAAAAAAATCACATGCTATAGACCAAAAGGCATGTGACAAGACTAATACTTACAAACGTAGGTGTATTGAAAACTCTTCATAAACCAAAGAAACCCATGCCATTAGGTCAAACGAGCCTTCCCATACAGAGCGATCTTTGCGGGTAAGCAAGTACCATGCCCGAAGAATAACCTTTGAATAAACGGGTGGCTCACCTAGTGTTCGTGAAGAATCACATGATGATGATAAACCTTCTGAGCCTCACATTGATTCTTATACACCGAGTGTTCTAGTCGACCTTAAGAATTTACTCTTGGAAAAAACAA
Source organism: Limnanthes douglasii subsp. nivea (assembly GCA_036936605.1). Taxonomy (NCBI): domain Eukaryota; kingdom Viridiplantae; phylum Streptophyta; class Magnoliopsida; order Brassicales; family Limnanthaceae; genus Limnanthes; species Limnanthes douglasii. The sequence continues at coordinate 76,931,810 of JAUPFV010000004.1, forward strand.
TATAATATTATTTATGTACTTCAAGCAACACGAGGCGTACAACATCTATATTGGGAGTGTAAGTTTATTCATATTTCAATATTTTTAACTTAGTTTATATCTATTAATAGATTATAACAATATTTTTTCCTTTTTACAGTCCCGTACCAGTATTAATGTTCGACCTATATATGAAGTGTTACATAAATGAGACATTAATAAGCATATGCGGGTTAAGAATCCGCTAGTTGGAACTCCATTCAGGCCTATTATTGATCGCATGAGTAGGTTATTATCAAACTCTCAATTGAACGAGGAGTTTTTTAAAAAATGGAATCAATAAACTAGCTTTTTCAGTTCTCTTTAGGTGAAATAACTATCACTCTCGACGACGTATTCGTCATTACTGGCCTCCCGGTGAAGGGGATAATTTTTTTGTTAATGTGTATGGATATTATGTTTGGTTATTGGAGGTTTCACCAAACGATGTTCGTGAGGATTTGAAGGTGCAAAAATAAGTCAGATATGGTCTTATATGTCTTAGAGGACCCTTTTGTTCTTATTTGTATTTGGATGAAAATCAGAATTATACCAATGATATGGTCGTACATGATCAACGCACGTACCTGATGGTTTTGTTTGGTTGGATTATTTGTAAAGAAGACATCCTCGTCTGTTTGGATCATATAGATCAACTAGATGAGATAGCATGATGGACGTGCACAGTGGCGTGATTATATAGATGTATGGGAGAAGCGTCGAAATCATCGATAAAAACTCTTTATAGCTTCATCGGTTCGTTAGATTTCTAGATCTACGAACATTTCCTTTGTTTTCTCCCTTAGGTGAACAAACACTATATCATATCCAATCTGAAGCTTCTTAGTTAGTTTCCGAAAAATCTTATATGCATGAATTTTTGACCGAAAATCTATTACAACGACATATTTGGTGGTCTCAATGAGAATGATGTAAGTACTTTATTATTTTTATTTTACTTTTATCAAACCTGAAGTATTTTTTAGTTTGTTTTGTTTAAATATAATAAGCTATGTGTTAGTTTTCATATTATATTCGAGTCATATGCGGACATGAGGGTTCAGAATCATGTATAAGAGGTTAGGCTCTATAATGATCTGATTTAGATTATGTGGATGAATCAAGGATATATGCCAAATTGAGTGATTCAGATTATATGGACAGATGAAGGATATATGCCAGATTGGATGATACAATGATTTGGTAGGATCTAAGACAATTGAGGCCTCCTCAAAAAGCTAGACAGGTTATTAAAAACATAAGCACAATCAGTCTCAGTTTGATGAGTACGTGAAGAGATATGGATGGCATGTCATCACTCATAATGTTCTTGGTTACCGTGAGGCAGTACAAGTGATTCATAAGATCAATTGTATTTGACCTCTTGATGATAACGACAAAGTGAAGATTAATTATAAACCAAGTTATGCAAATCACTACTTCTTGGCTCCTTATTCTTTTAGGTATTTTGATGTTATGTATGTTTTCATATGCATGAGCAATGATGTTGTTGTACTATTGGATGTTGGATTAGAACAATTATTGTGATGTATTGGATATTGGATGTATTGAATGTTGGATATTGGATGTTGGATTAGAAAAATCCTTGTCACGTATATTAATTATCATTATAAAATTGGATGTTGTATTGAACATTATAATAAATCTTGTGATTAGCCACACAGCGTGTAGTGGTAAGAAATGTTCGTCACTTTTTTTCAAATTTACAGTACTATAACGGTGGTACACGGACACCATACCGAGAGTTTAATATACGCACTTGTGGTATAAAAATTCCACACCATTGGTTTAGTTTCATATTGGCGGTAAAGAAATTCCATACCACCGGTATAGTTTGTCAATTATTGTGTTTGCTTTATAGTATCAAGCACTTGCGGCATAGTAAACATATACCGTCGGTCTAATTATCGCATTGATAGTATGAAAATCATACACCACTGGTGAATTTTTGTACCGACGATACCATAACCCATATCGTTGGTATACTTCATCATATTAAGTATCAATTTCAAGTGTCCTTTTCAAATACAACACTAGTGGTATGTCAAACGTATATCGTCGATATACTTGTTACACCGACGTTATATAAATTGTGCATCAGCATTGTGTTTTTGTACCTAAGGTATGTAAAATCCACACTGTCGATACTCCTCCTTAGAAAATGCACCAATTCATGTGATTTTTAAAATCCAGCAATGACGATACAGTAAACCTATACCATCGATGTATTATTACACTAATAGTATGAAAAGTGTTTATCGATGGCATAGTTTTTTTACTGATGATATGGAAAATCTCTACCACTGGTATACCCTATTTTTATGTTTAATTTTATAGATTTAAGTATACTGTTCTCAATTTTTTAGCACAAAAATATAAAATAATAAATTAAACAAATAAGACTTTAGTTTAGACACATTACAATTACAAATAGTTTTTAAAAATGGACGTAATATTAAACGAATTTTCCTAAATCGGTCAATATGTGGTCGAGGTGAACTTTTCTATGATTTTGAAAAGACATGGTCAACGTACACGTAAAAAAATACACGTGATATTATATAGTTTTTATTTCAATAGTCATGTCGTTGTTAGATTAATATGGAAAACTATATCTAGCATATTCTAATAATCGTTAAAATAGTATAAAGGTTCCGCTATACCTTTTAAAAAAATCAGATGTCGTGTGAACACAGCTTTTCGTGCGTAGTGCGTATAATGGAAGTTCGACTTGTATCCACAACTTTAATATTTTGGCCACGTTCTACTCCGTTTGATAAAATTTCTAAATCAGTGTGAGAGATGTTGCTTCTGAGCTCGCTGTACATATTTTCTACAAATTTATTAGAGTATAAGTTGACTAATTTCAAATGATGCTCTAATTGATCCATGTTTTTTTTCGAGCAAACCGTGCACCTTACCCTAAAACGACTAGAAGTTACCTTTGCTCGTACCAATGAAATGCTTTAGATTGGTATGAGCACTCTACACGCGGTTATTGGTCTGGTTGCCAATATGCATGAACTTGTTAGTTTTCCACGTGAAGAACTATCATTGTATGGCTCCACCAAATTTTCATGTATTCAATTGCTTTCAGATAATCTTTGAAGTCAAAGAGTATTTTAGACTGATTATTATTGAACTTGAGTTTCGTCTTCGAGAACATCACCTTGTTACACACACATAAAAAACATTAGAGGCCTTTTATCATTCATGTTTTTTTTTATTTCCTTAAGATGTTCATGTTAATGTCCAATCGACATTATAAAATTTACTTGAGAGCCTTAATCAACACTAAGTATTTATCTGTCAAAACAACGAACGATTGTTCAATCGAGTTAGTTACCATCAACAATTGCAAAAATTATAATATCCACTTGTAGTTGTCAACTTTCTCCTGAAATATAAATGCAAATATGATGTAGAAAGTCATACGAGAACAATTAGCTCAGATGACCTAAAAATGGTATCAAATACCTTATTAACTTGTAGGTGTTATCCATTATTAGCACATTTAGAAACATCTGTAGTAAATCTCAACTAATCAGGTGTGCAAAGAAAAGTTCAGTGATGATATCACTTATGTCTTCGCACAATCTATGCCATTCATAATAATTTAAACTTTTGAGTTTGCCTAAACAAAATTGCAACTGTGAGCGTTTGTCTTTCTAGATCTTTCGTCGTTTTAGTTGGTATATAGTGTGCATGGATGACAAATTCTTAGGGTGTAACTTTTTCACTCCATTCAAAATTTCTCAAGGACAGGTTCACATGTTAGTATAACTAAGTACAAATTTAAAATTTTCCCTAGAAAAGCGTTCCAAGTACGAATGACCTTCATTAAAATTCACAATTTCATGATTGTTAAGCCCGCATACAACCGCTAAGGAACGTTCGTTATGATTTTCATATCTTCTAGAAGCTTGAAATGACATCCAAATTTCTTTGTTCCATTAGACTTTCTCTTAAGGTCATATGACCCGGATCTCTCGCATTCAAATAATTTCTACGAGTTTTCATTTTTTTCTTATCTTCACGATTTCTTAATACAACTACGAATCCGTTGTTTTTCTCGGTAACCGTAACCTAAGTATATGAATTGTTTTCTCGTGGTAAAAAAATCACTATAGTTGATATTAATGGGTAAAAATATAAAAAGTATAGAGAATAATTAGCCAAACAACATTTCTCTGGCACTCCACTAGTATCCTTAACCTCATATAATAACAAATTATTAAAAATTAAAACGTAACATAGAGAACAAACTGAAGATAAAGTTTGTTGGATGATATATCGTCATCACTATAATGCCTCAGTATCGAAAATATTGCTTTGGTTATTCTTTCGGTGGCCTAAGACTTTCCTGATTGTTGTGCTGGGTATCGACACAAGCGCCAACGACACGCAAACAAAACCCAATTCCATAAGTATCAGAGTTATTTTTTATATATCGGTACGCAAATACTGTCAATACAAAGGAACTAGCGGTGCATATGCTTTGTACTTGCGATGGTAGTGCCCCATACCGCTGGTACACTACATAGACAATTCTTAAAAATATGAAGATATATTAAAAGTTTATATTAATAAGTTATGTTTAGTTGGTTATCCCCTTTCGAGTTTCATTTTCATCAATACTTTTGTTGCTTTACAGTTTGAAGTTTTTTTTGTAAGGTTTGAGTTTGAGTTTTATTTGTTTAAAAATAAGAACTTGTTTTTTAAAAACAAATTTGTAATTTTGAAAAAAAATTGTTAAATGATGTTGTTTATGATGGTTTTATATTGAATCTTATGTTTTTAAGACAAGTAAAGTTTTTTACCAAGTTCTTCCAAAAGCAAAATAAAGTCAAACTCAAATTAAATAGTCAAAAGATATATAATAATAATATATTTGATTTTGTTCTATACGTTTTTTTGGAAGAACTTATAGTTTTGAGGTCAAAAGTTTCCGAACCCATTGTTATTTGACCTATGAGATGTTATTTATTGTACTTTGAATTTGTATATTCTACTCACCAAATAGATAAATTCTTCTAATTTTAACATCTCCCATCTATAAGATAAGTCTCCCATTTTATACCCAAATTATCCATTCTCCAAAAACTAATATTTACCACCTATTTACTATATTCTCTTATTTTCAAAAAATAAAAACTATTTTTAAGTTCAAAAATAGTTCATAAAAAACATTTCTTCATCTACTACTCTATCATCTTCTTATTCTCAAAAATAAATAAACAATTCATCTTCAGTTCACGTGCAAAGGAAAATAGTAACTTCTTGTTTCCAATCTTGATTTAGTTTATGTTTAGTTCAAAATTGAGTTTTTGGTAGAATCAACATGGACATGATGTTATAGTTAGCATAAATAAGCTAATTATAGGATTATAATCGATCTGGTAATGACATGTTATAATGGTATTGATTCTGGGTTAGAATTGATTTTAAGTTAGAGATTTTTGCGACTGTGGTTCGTGGGTTGTACAGATGTTTTTTAGCATCAATGGTTCACCCTTCCCATGCCGCTAATATTATAGAAAGGGCATCAGTGATGCTATCGAAAGCAACGTCGGTACTTATTACACGACCAGTTTTTTTGGCTCATCATCGGTGCGCTTTTCACAATACTGGAAGTATAGGTTAGTGAGCTTGAGTTGCGGGAGGTGCTCTAGAAAATGACAATTCTTAGATTTATTCACGACACCAATGAAGAAATTATTGTTTTCGCGAAATGAGTTATCAAGATCACTAAATCAATATTTTGTTAGCGACAAACAATATTGTTGTTGGATTTCGATGTTGTTTTGGATGTTTTTGTTTCTTACTTGCATTTTTTTTCTTATGTTTTAAGGTACGAATGATGTTGTTTTTATATCTTGATGTTGTTGTTGTAATTTTATGTTGTTGTGGGTGTTGTTGTCTCTTACACACACTTTTCCTTATGGTTAAAGGTTTTGATAATATTTTTTGTATGTAGTAGGTGCCTTGTTGTTTTAGTTGATGGTGTAAACTCTTTCGTTTTTTTTTATGTTTTGTTGTGTTACAAATATTGTTTTTACTCTAACACCGGTGGTATCAGTAATTTATATTGTCGGTTTAGAGCATCCCCAACAGACTAGGTAAATAGGACTAAATAGCAAATTTAGCGATTATGTATCAATTTTTCTTTTCCAGCAGATACGGTAGAAGACTAGTTATATTTACTTGCTTTATTTTAGGTAGGTAAAATTAGAGTGACAGCTACCCACTCTCTATTATTATTCCTTGTTTTTCTCTTCCACAAACAAAATAAAAAACTACTTTAATTTTAAAGAGACTGTTGGATTATTTCATAATCTAAAATTATAAAGGATGAAAATCCTAAATATATTTATCAAATTTTTATAGTAGCTGTTGGGGATCTTCTTAGTCCCCGATAATATGTAAATTATGTACAGCCAGTCAAGTTTTTTACCGACGGTATGAAAATATGGTACCACCGGTAATATCTATCTTAAAAATATATTGTTTTTTTACTATAACATCAGCGGTATACGTCATTCTTAGTGCTGGTATAACAATTGTGCACCGCATGTGATGTTTCATACCAGCGGTACGGTATATTCTCTTATTCTAAATCTTTTGTCATCTCAAACTTCGACCAACTAGATTTCCTTCCAACTAAAAAGTTCTACCAACTATGAACTCTCTCAAATTCTATAATTTATATATTTTTTAAAAATCTAATCAAGCATACCACATTTCTTCATCAACCAAAATAACATAAGTAATCAAATTTATAAAAACAATTCAATATAGAATGGACTCTTAATGAAGACAATCATTTTCTACAAGCCGTTAATATTTTGAAAAGAGTGAGGTTAGATGAGACTACCGATGGGTTTTGAAATATAGTGTTGTGTATAATATACTATATGTAGGGGTACATGTACAGGCGTGAAGGGAGAAATTCATGTCCGACTCCACGCAGTTGTGAAGAAATATCTAGTAAGTACAAGTATATGAAATCAAAACCAATAGTTCAGGTATTCGAACTCTCGTACAAACTTAGGCAATATGCGTTAAACTCATTTAATTTGAATTAAAAAATATAATATGTTATATAAAGAAAAAACTCATTCAAAAAGATGATACAAACAAAAATTAGGTAAGAATCAAATTTAATGAAGGATATGACTTTAGCTAGTATTTTATGTGTTGTTATAGTTCATATTTAATGTTGTTTTATGCTTGTTCAACTATTTAAGTTATGTTATTTGCTACTTTGTAGGTTTTATTTACATTAATTGTTAGTTTCTTAAGTTATTCGCCTCTTGTACTGATGTTAAATTTATTTATCATGCTATAATATTTGGAATCTGTTCTAGATATTTGGGTTCATGACCTCCTACTCGATGTCAGAGAAGAGGTGCGTAAGTTGTTGGGTTTGTGAATTACTAATTCTATTAAACAACATATATTTCACGATATTGACTTGGATTTCTTTGACAGCAGACTGGAACAAGTCAAATTAGATGCTTGTTAAATATATTTGCAAGGATATAACTTTTTGTAAAGTGTTGTGTTATTCGTTTACCTATCTCTATTTCATTTACTTTCATCTGACGTCTTTAAATTTTATGTTTAATTTTATCGTGTTATGTATGATGTTTTCAAATCGTTAGCACAATAACATAAAATTAATACCTTAAACATATAAGTCTTTAGAACAAATATGATGCAGTGACAAATAGTTTTTTTGAAGTGCATACCATCGATACAACCCACTAGCACCGTAGTTATAATGCCTCAATACAAACGATATTGAATTGGTAATACCGACAATTGGCTAATGCACTTATAGTTGTTGTATTGGGCATGAACACGAGCACAGTTGGTGCGTTAAAGCACCAATAATGTGAAAGTAAAAGTTGGTACGAATGGAACCGCCAGAATATATACCACATACCGGTGGTCGAATTTGTAACTTTGTAATTTTGAAATAAAATTAAGTTCAATGTTGTGTTCATACTGAATTTGTATTAAATCATATATTTTTATAGCAAGTTGTCTTTTTTACTAAGTGCTCCAAAAAATTTCAAACTCAACTTAAATAGTCAAATAAGTAAAATGGTAAAATATTAAAAAAAAATTGGAAGAACTTATAGTTTTGGAAAATTTGCCAAAATCTTGTACCTTTTAAAACCTTTTTATTGGCTAGTACCATTAGATATTTAAAAGAGAATATAATTATCATGTGTTATCCTTAAAATAAAAATTATCAATAAGTATTTGAGTCACAATCTAAATCAAAATTACATTTTTACTATAAATTAAAATTTTAAATGCTGCAACTATTTTCTCGTTTTTCCTTTTTTTTTGCAACTTTTTTTTTCTCTTTCCAACTTTTCAACTCTCAGCATCTTTCTAAATTTATTCTAGACTTTTACATTCCGGTAAGAAAATTACCAACTCCGGTGAAATGATATTAGATGTAAAATTGATTCGGGCTTCTATTAAAGATTTCAAACTCCGACTTCACGATTATCAGTAGCACTGACTTAATTCATGCTTTTGTTCGAGATATCAATTTCAAGTTTATTTACACTTAGTTTATTTACACTTAGGTAAGTAAGTTTATTTTTAGTTATAAAAGAATACAAATTTTTTTTTTTATCGGTTTAAGTATGACTGATTATTTTTGTGGTGAAAATGTAGCTTTTATTGTTTTCCGTGAGAACTATTAGTACAAAGACTTGGAATGAGAAACAGACGAATTGGAATGTTGTTTTTACATGAATGTTTTGGGACTTCAGATGTATTGGTTGAGTTGGGTTGTTCGTATAGTTGACAAAAGGTTTGTGGTTCATATTTTCTATTATTTGTATTATATTTTAGCTTTGGTTCACGATTCATTCTTTATAATCTAGAAGTAATTCAGGATTTACGTTTTATAGTTTGCAACTCATATTTCAGTTTAAATAATGCTTTACTATCTGCGCATGAAACATCTATTTATGGTTCAAACATATATTTGTTACACACAACATATTGACAACCATTTATATTTTAGATCAACTCTATATACTCTTATTAAAGGTACTAAGGAACAAATATAAAATACTACTTTATTCACGATTCTTGATAAATTTATCATTCGCAATTTATGACTCAGTTTAATTTTTTTTAGTCACGATCATGTTTCGAGTTTGTTATTTATGTTTCATTCGTATTTCATACTTATAATATTTTAAACTCCATTTGTAGTGATAATAATTCGTAATTTTTGTAATATCAAAGGATAAACTAATTGACATGTTATTTTTAATATGAAAGTTTTGGGATTTTAGATGTATTTGTTGAAAACTGGGTTATTAATATAGTTTGTGTTTTAATTTTAAAGATAATTCACGATCCATGTTTGAATTTCTAATATATAACTAACAAAAGATTTACTATTATCCTTCTTTATGATTCACGATTCGCGCTTTATTGTTTAAAAATAGTTCACGATTTGCACTTTGCTAGTACATGATATTTATTTGGTGGTTTATGATTCGTTCATACATGATATGTTTATGATTCTAACATGTATTTGTCGGGAAACTGTGTTTGTTCAAATAATCTGTATATACTCTTACCACGATTCGCAATAGCTTCTTCGTTTGCTATTCGTGATTCAATTTACTTTCTTGTTCACATTTTTCCTATCGAGTTTGTAGTTTATTCTACGTCCGAATTTCATACTTTTAATATTGCCAATTCCATTTGCAACAATTAGTAATTTGTAATTTTTTTAATATTAATATTTTTTTTATTATAACTAATTCATATTTAAAATATTCCAAAATAAAAAATAAAACATTAAACCCAATATTTTGCGTTTTCTTATTAGAAACTATTTATAATTTGTGTTATAAACAAATTGTTTACAAGTAATATAGAAAACATACTAAAACAATTTAAATTTTTAATAATTATAAACCGTACCAACAACCAAAAAATTGGTTTAATATTGATTTAAGAACTTGACGTAGAGTGTTGAGTCCTTACACTTTGGCGTTGTGTTCTTTGGCTACTTATACTTTGGCTACTTATAGAGGAGTTCACTTCTTCTGTATTTGCATTGTTGTTCTTATCCTTGCTGGGATCCACTTTGTTCAGTATGTGCTGCAGCGGAAAACTAGTTCCAGTAGCTGCTTGTTGCGAAAATTCTTAATAGATCACTAAGGTGGGGACGATGCATGAACGTTGTGGGAGGATCGAGTTTTAACTCTGTACCTGGTTTTTGTTGGGAAGATTGAAAGTGGTATCGTTTTTGCCTGATTGAAGAAAACCTTGGATAATTTCAGATTAAGTAGAGTTCTCTTGTTGAGGTATAAGATAGTTTTCGTCCTTATCAAGTGCAAAACGATATGTCATGTAATTATTAACAACTTCATCAAAGATTATGTACTTGTAGTTTGCATTTAAGATCAAATGATTTGCATTTCGTATACTCTTAACTATTCACAATTCACAATCATCAATACTACTATCATGATTCACGTTAGCATATTCACAATGGATCGTGTTTCATATATTCGAAATGATTCGTAATTCGTAATAAATAAGTATTGATCAGATAGTAAACTATTACAATTTGCACTAGTTTAATAGGTACATTCACGATTCACATTTAATATGTAGATTTAAGATTCTCATTTCATATATGCATGCTATATATACTTGATATTCATAGACATTTACGATTCATAATTTCTATATACATTTGTTGTTCACATTTGGAGTCATGATATAATTTGCGTTTCATAGTTACATAAGAATTCATGAATCATAATATCCATCATTTATAACTAAAAGAATGAGTTTTTTTTTGTTATAAATAATAGACCTTTAGTGTAAGGAAATCTAAAATTAGAATGTCTTATGATGTGGAATTTAGGTTATTCATGTCTGTAACGGTAAAATTCAATTATAGTAATCAATTGACATATTGGACCAACCAATAATAATAATAATAATTAAATAGTACTATTTAGTCTTACAGCGTTATAAATAAAAGTGTGGATACTAGTTGGACTAAAGTATACCTAAAAAGAGGATTTTTTAATTGAATAATTAAGTATTGGGCTTAATGTCCAATAAAGATCATGTTTCCTATTGGCACAGAGTCCATCATAAAAATTATGTGAATTATTTGATTAGAATCAATTGCAGAAAATGAATAAGTAATAAATGGCATAATGAAAACATTTTATTCTCTTGAATAAAATAATTAAGTAAAAATAAAAAAGTTTCATTATTTTCAATAAAAGAAAAATCGTATTGTTTTATTTAATAGATTAAGAGGTTTTAATGGTATGAAAACTCAAGTTTTATATAAATGAAAACTCTAGTTCTTTTTATAGCTTATACCTTTTAGTTCCATAAATTAAGAAAAAAATCTTTTTTTCTCAATTTCGGTTCTTCACATATTCTTTAAGGTTTTTGTTCTGTTCCTAAAAAGATAAGATCTAAAGTAACTATCAAATCGATAGATGATCCATAACCAATATCTTGCAGATTCACATGAGATTTAAGAGATATGGCAAACTGTAAGTATTCAATATCTCTTCTTGTATTATTATTTTCACATAGAAGAACTAGATTCGTCGCCTTTGAACCAAGGGTATGGATACCCTTGAAAGATTCTAAGGTTCTAACAAGTAGTGTCAGAGTCGCCTCTGATTCTTATTGTGTAGAAATAATAACCGTGAAATTAAGTCTCCCGAAATTCATTTTTTTGAAATTCATTCAGTTGAGAGAAAACGTTTTTGGTATTTTTTTAATTTATTGATTTTTATTTAAATTTATACGTAAGAAGTATGCGATATAAAATATAGAATTGTATGTTAGATACCGTGTTGTGTGCGACCGAAGGCACTTAAATATTATTTATTACTATTTTTATGTTTATCTGTAGATCTAATGTTTTGAAAATAATTCACGACGAAACCCTAATTCAGTTTATAGGCGGTTTTGATTTTTTTCAAATTTTGAAGTTCGTCGAGACTAAAGGTGGTCACCGCAACGAACTCACTACAGGTATAGTTCTCCATGACCACCATAATGGCCATCCCGGTAAATTGCAGTTCACTGCGATCATCCCTAATACGGTCTCCTCGAACATGTACTACAGTTTCAGCTCTAGGTGTCTGACTTCAAGAGGTCATAACTTGGCGCTCAGTTATCCAAGTGAGGTGATTATTTTTTTCATTAGGTCTAAATGATCATTTAGTTATTTTTTTGAATAACCAAGTGATTCGGGCCCAGAACTGCAATATATGTAAATGTTTTTTATTACTTTGTTAAGATCATTCTGAATGAGTTTGTTCTACATACCCCATATAGAGGCGCACCCAACCGATTTAGATATTTAAAATATCATATGTATGTACACATGCTAAAAGTATGTTTAGTACAATTATATATATAATCGAACATCATGTTTCTAATGCGATATTTAAAATATTTTGCATGTATAGGCTGGTTGATTATTCAAGTATATACCATGTTTGGGTGTTGTGCTATTTGTTTAGGGATTCACAATTACGTGACCCCATTATGTGCGAATTAGAAAGAATCTAGAGTTGTGAATGTATAATCATAAGATGGAATGTAATTACTCATTGCTAATGGCACTTGGAATCTGGGATGTACACAGTGATGGCATGCATGCCTAGAGATTGTTTATTTCAGGTACATGGAGTTTTGATTGACGTACATCTTCTTTCAAAATTCTAAGAACTATATGGGATATATCACATCCTTGAACTGATTTAGATGCTCAAAATATATTTTGGTACGGTGAATTCAAGTATTATCTAGTAAGATAAACATCAAGTCACATCGATACGTAATACAATACATGTATTAGATGTTCAATCTCTAGGACTAATTAGCAAAATTATGTAACTTGAGATTCTGAGCAACGTCAGCCGAGTCATTAAAGGAAAGGAGTTTGAGGCCTCACAACTTAAGGAACAGTTGTTGTGTGTGTGGGTTGACCCTTTCAGAAAACTACCACACATATTTCCTGATAGCAAGCACTAGTTGCATGATATTATTGTTCCATTTATATGCGCCATACTCATGCATAAATAGTTTTTCATTATTGAAAGGTTCGTTTAGTTATCATGATCAGTCATGTACGGCTCCTTCAGAAGCCTTGGCTGATCGGATATGACATAAACCTACAATGTCTAATCTTAAAGTACTAGCTCCGTAGATAATGCATAGCGCGTTGGTGCATTTCGTCTCCGCTAATAATTATGACGAATTTAGTACATATGAATGCCTAATAACGACCATTAATCTGATAACCTCGAATGTTTTTATGTTATATATATGAGATGATTATGTTGAAGTGTTGTGAGTAATTAATGTTATACCTTAATAACTTATTCAAATTATTCAGATAAATTATATAAATTCTTTGGTAAGAACGCCATGAAATCCATCAAATTATGGTATTAGACTATTCTTCATAGAAGATATTAGGAATCCATAGATTTTTTGGTTGTTCTATACACATGTTTCAGTATAGATTAAGTATGTTAACAAGTTCAAGTAGTTTGTCATATATGTTCATGATGGCTACCAGTCAAGGGAGGTATGACAGTTCAGTGAACAATGTCATGACTGAATTTTTGGATGAACACAATTCACATTTGTAATTTTTCCTTATTAACCAAAGTTCTTAAGGAGATAACTAATAATATGAGTACATTAAGCTTTAACATAGCAAAAAAATTGTTTAAAGAATTTTGTACATTTAGGGATATCTCTTACGAGCAAACCCTAACATGTCTGGCATTGGAACCTAGCGTCTGATACCATAAAAATTATCTCCATTTGAATTTATTCTATTCTATAATAGTTATTTTAGATACCCACTGCCCAATTTTAGATATGAGACAATTCAGTTATTTTGAGGATATTTAGTTTGGAGGGAAATATTTAGTGACAACCTTGATATTGGGAAAGCATCAAAAATAATTTGCTTAGATTCAAAGGATAAGGATTTGATAATTATGTTATGATCATCTCCTCCTTACTCTTTAGGAATCAATGTTTGAATCCCCACTTAAGATTAAGAATTTGTAGTTGTTCATGAAAGACAAACTCAACATCTTCAAGAAATTACACAAACTTAAGTAGCTTACAGATGATCAATAGAAAAATCTGGTTTCAAATTTTGTAAAGTCATAAATAAGTTCCACGAGAACTTTAAGATTCTTTATATCAACATAAGAATTTGGGTCGAGCCCGTGTAACGTCGTAAAGAAGTTTCCCAAAAATATTAAGTTTCTTTATGATCAACAAAATAAATTATCTCAGCTTTTGTAATATCATAAAACGCTCGAGAAGAACATTAAGATCCTCTGAAATTAAGCTTTATTAAATGAATATTAGTTACAAGTCTTTCTAAATGGTAACATTAAAAAAACTTGATATATATATATTAAAATTTAAGAACTTTTATTAGTTAATAATGATGAGTTGGAATAGTTAATCATTCCATGTAAATATGAACATGTTTGTAACACTCATATTCAGATATAATACAGTTAACAATCTGTAATAATTAGAAATTTATTTATCAAATTAAGTTTAAGTGTCTCATTTTTATATCATAATCTAGTTACCATCCTTTTTGGTTTTGAGATTAACTTAGTAAATTATTATAATTTTATTAATTTAGTGGGGTGGCTTCAAGTCTAAAGATGCTTGTCATATTAATTACCATAAGCTATAGTGACCTATTGCATGTCATCAAGAAATTTATGTTAATTCTAAATTTATAGGTGATGTTTCTTTTATAATAAGTAGCGCTGAATAATTAGGATTACTCTTGATAACTAATTGGGTTTATCACTTAAGACACTCATTAATAACATGCTAAAGGTTTATGATTTGAAAACAAGAAACCTCCAGTAAATATTTCAAAATCCCAAAGTCTTTCATCAACACGACATTCATGTGAGGGTTCGTAGTTTAAGGATATTCATATTCAATGGGAGTATTTTTGCACTATAGTAAAGTTTTTTATTTTAATTCAAAACTGAATTCAAATAAGCTTTCAATATTTGAGATTGTATTATTAAGGTATGCATACACTTAAGATATCAATAATATAATGATTCAGTTTTCAGTACTCCAAACTGAATCAATAAACGATTCAGCTTTCAGATTTTGCTCTAAAATTTAGAGATCTCAATTCAGTAAGACCAGTTGAATTGTATACATTTCTGATTATATGGTGGTGTCTAACGTTCATGTTGCACTCCATAAGAGGTCATGGTCCATTAAGATGACAATTAACAATACTGTTTATTGTAAACTAGTACGCAAAATAAGTCATAGTGCGCCTCTTTGTTTGGTTGTTAGTTATCGCCTGACATGGATAGACATTCAATGATTATTTGTAAGAAAAAATATTTCATAAGTGCACATTATATGAAATCAATTTTAGTACACATGACTGATCAAGTGAGAGATTGTAAAATCTTAAATTTGAATGTCTCATCATGTGTAATTTAAGGTATTCAAACCTGTATGGGTAAAATCCAATTAAAATAATCAATTTGAATATTAAACCAGCAAATAATAATAATATTTATTATTAAATATTATTATTCAGTTTTATGGCGTTATAAATAAATTGTGGATATTGGTTGAGCTAAATTATACATAGAAATGATCGTTTGATCCAACAATTAAGTATTGGACTTTATGTACAATGAAAATTATTGACCTTATTGGTGGAGAGTTCATGACAAATATTAAGTGAACTATTTGATTTAGAGAATCAATTAAAGAACATAAATAAATACCATAAAGAAAATGTTTTATTTCTCTGAATAAAACAATTAAGTAAAAAAGAAAAGATTTTATTATTTTTAATAAAATAATTTATTGAATACATTAAAAGGGTTTAATTATAAAGAAACTATATTACTAAAACTTTTAGATAAATGAAATCATTAGTTCATTACACACTTCACTCCTTTTAGTTTTGTAGTTTACAAAAGAAAATTATTTACTTTTTTTTTCGATTTTGATTCTTCACACATTCTGCACGGTTTCTGTTTTTTTCAAAGAAAATATCTACACCAGTTCTCAAATCAGTATAATATCCATAACCATCATCCCTCACTACCAAGTAATCGAAGAAAAGTTTAAACTATAGATTCACATGAGCTGTACGAGATATGGAAAACTATAAGTATCCAATATATCTCGTTGGTATTATTATTTATACAAGGAGATACATTTGAATGATTTAAAGGTTCTAACATTTATTTCTTGATCCATAACTAAAATAAGTTAGTTTTATATTCTCTATCTTATTTTTCCATAGCTTGTTTTTTAATTCATTTTTTCGTGAATTCACTTTATTTCTTTTGTTTTTAGCACTTGTTTTTTTTTTATCATTTTTCCAGTTTAGCTCATTTATACTTTCCTTATTCAATAAATCTCTAAATAACCTGTTAAAATCTAAATAAATATAATGAGATTATTTTATTCTTTTTATAAATTAAAATAACTAATAAATTAAATATAAATATTCATCGGTCGAAATACCTCACGTGTATTATTTTGCTAGTCTCGAATAAGAGATAAAGATCACAATATATAAGTATGATAAAAAAAAATTATATGGTATAAAACAAGACCAACCTTTTCATTTTTACCACAAATCCATGATTCAAGCTAAAAAAACATAACCACGTGTTATAGGTATTTAAAAAAAAGTGTAAACATTTTCAAATTATTATAAGAGAAAAGTAACCCTAAATACCTTCTCAACTATCAAATACCAAGATGGTACCCGTTTTTGGACTAGTTTCAAAAACTACCTAGAGCCATAATATGGACAATTATACCCTTTAGGGTATAAAAGGGGTTATTTTGTTGAAACGCACTTTTTTTCACCTTCTAATCAGACTTTTGGGTTCCAATTCCCCCCACTTTCACATTTCCAAATTTGAGGAGAGAGAAACACGTTTTACGAGAGCAAAACCAAAAGACATTTTTGAAAGGAAACGTAACGGCGAACCACCACTGTCTCTGTCTCTGTTCCGATAGTCTTGACAGCCACCGGCGATCCACCGTCGACCAGTAAGCAGCGTCTCTGTCACTCCTCCGATAGTTCTGACATCCACAGGCGAACCACCGGCGACAACTAACCAGTTTACTCGTCTTCGTTCCGAAATTTCGGACACCTACCGGCGAACCACCACTGTCTCTGTCTCTGGTTCGAAATTTGGAACCACAACCGGCGAGCCTCCAACTGCAACAAACTTTCCGTCGAACGGAACAGTTGCCTTCAAACCAAATCAGGTATCTGTTCGATTCGTATGCGTTGATGTGTAGGTTTTCCAACCCAATGATAGTCCATGCTGTATGATGTCTAATACTCCGGTAGAAACGTAAGGTTATTTGTTACTGTTGCTCGACCGGACGACGTTACGTGATAGTCGTATTGGTAGTGAGGATGGTGTTGTTGTAATCATTGTGAAGCTGATGTTTTAAGCATTGTCAGGCTGTTGTTTTAAGCATTGTGAGTTTGCGTAGGGTTGGTACATGTCTAGCAATATGGGCTGTATTATCTATCAGTACAACTATCAGCATTATGAGGCTGATCGTTAACATGTTAGATCGTGTATCACAGATTTAGGGATGTTGTTCCAAATGTTGTGAGTGTATCTAGGTATCGTCAAACATCTAGCAATGTATCTTGTATTATATATCAGGGTCTGATAGTAGTTTAACCATATAATGCAGTGGCTGCTTAGTATTATTGTTTTAGATACCATGTAAATTACTAACTACCTTATTATGTGAACGTTGACAGGTTTAAAATGACGAAAACAGGAGTATTCTACCGCTCGGGATTGGTTGGCATAATCAATGTACTGAGACGGGATTTAATCAAAGCTGAACACATCGAGGCTGCTCGCGGAACCCCTTTCTACACCTTCCTCAAAACCTCGTACGACTTGAGGAACGAGGTTCTGAAGCTTAAAAAGTTCCACCACTTGATCGAGGAGATCTATGGTTTATACGACGTCAGATGAAAGGCTTTCAAGATTGGACAAAAGCATGTAAGGCTGACCAAGAAAGATGTAAAGGCGATCTTTGGCCTCAGACACGGTAACGAAGAGATGCCGATGAGCAAATCAGGTGGATTTATCACTCGGTACGCCGATGGAGCCGAGTTAGATTCGATTTTGATGAAGAAATATTTTTTGAGTCCAAGGACGAGGAGAAGCGGGCCAACGAACGACAAATCAGTTTCCAACGCGTTAATAAAGGTAAATAGAGTATGTTTGAATGTAGTTGTTTTGTAGTTCATAGTGCAGGCTGTGCTGGTTGATGAAATGCAGGTACATTTTCACATCACTATAAATAGTTTGCTATAAATCACAATCTATGAACACTAAGATATCAGAGATATTGTAACATTAAAAGAACAGAACATGTAGACCTAATTTATAAGATGCAAACATGGATAGAAAGGTTTAATAGACTAGATATCAGAGGGTACCAGCATAGATAACAATGTAGCCAGGGATAAATATCAGAGTATGTAACAAATGTAAGTAAAGATGTTAAATACGAAATAGAAAACAAAGCCTGATGTATGCAGATTTGGAAACTATCAATGTTGAATAGATTGGATATCAGAGGGTAGCAGCATAGATAGCAATGTAAACATGGATAGATATCAGAGTATGTTTACAAACAACTATGGTATGTATGCAATCATATATCTAATATCTTATTAGTTGTGGATGCCTTTAATAGTTCTTTCTGTATTGTTGTTATGATTTTGGATGTTTTTTTAGGAAGCAATCGAGAAAGCAGTCAGCGAAGGAGGGGAGGATAAAGCGAGGGATGTGGCTCGGCTACTGATACTTTTCATATGCTCGACACTGTTCTTTTCAGTGTCGGGCGACGTAACCGGATGGACAACAATCTTCTACGTGGAGAATCTCGACAAGGTAAACGACTATGACTGGTCTGGAGCCATCTTGGATAAGCTTCACAAATCGCTCGACAAATGTATTAAGGCCGGGCATCCTTCAAGAGTTATCGGATGCGTTGCTCTGCTTTTTGTAAGTATAGTGTGTTATGATCAGCATGTCTGTTAGGAAAATGTTTATTTCTCTTTTTTTAATGGTTAGTTATGTTCTGTGCAGCCGTTTCTTATGGAACATATTTCTATAAATGTCTACATACCAAGGCCAAACATAATACCCAGATGTTACAAGTGGTGGGGGCTAGAGGGTAATGAGTCGACATTCGAAATGATCCAGATGGTCGGTGAGCTGAGGGACGACGAGGTATGTTGTGGTATAGTAGATATATCGTAGTAGTATAATAAATATATCAGTGATGATTATTATATTTTGCCGCTAAATGAATTATATACTATATCTCCTAGGTTGTCGGTGGGGAGTTGGTGTTTACAGCATCGGAATGTTTTGTTTATGGAGTAAATGATTCGCGGAGACAGTGGGAAGGGGCTGGTGAACCAAGCGAAGAGAGGAGTAGGAAAAGAAAGAAATCTGTTGCGAACAGAAGTTCAATAAGGAAGGTAGATGACGGAGCTGGTAGTAAGAACAAAAGACGTTCGATGATTGAGGTTGAAGATGATGTTACGTTGGGGGAGTTCATTGTGGAGAGGAAGACAACAGTTGGTAAAAACAAAGGGGAGAGGTTGAAGAACCGGAAAAAACGTAGGTCGAGTGTGGTTCCTAGTTTTGGAGTGCTGTTGCAGTCGGTACTGCGTGACAGCAAAAAACTGAAAAAAAGAAGCCGGTTGCGCCGGTCGAAAGTTGAGAACAAGAGGCTTAAAACATGCCTTGATGAAAGAAATGAAGAGGTTAGTGCTAGCAAGTTTTCTAAGTACTACTAACATCTGTATGTTTGTTAAAATGAAGTTGTCTATCAACGAAGTATTCTGTAACTATCATTGTTAAAAATAATGTAACAATTTCGTATGCTCGTTTGAATCAGGTTGAAAAGTTGAAGAACGATTTGGAGGACCTTAAACAAAAGCTGGAGCTGGGAGGTGAAAGAATGGATGGTGAGGATCAACAACTGATGTTGATCTTGTCCATGCCATTTTGCCGCGTTGACGAGGATGCTACTGAAACCGTAGATGCACGCGTTGGTCAGAAGGTGGTTAAGGAAACACTGGTTTACAAAAGATCTCGGAGGCATGTAGTAGCTGAAACAAAAAAATCAACGGAAGAAGAGGGCTTTGATGGGGAGGATAAAACAGAAGAACAACAGGAGCTTGACAAAGCTAAGCAAAAAGAAAGGGACGAATCGGAGGAGGACAAAGAAGAAGTTGACGGAGGGGGTGTTCAATCCGAAACACGTGTTGAACCAATGGAAGAGAGTACTACACAGGATGCTGTTGCTGTTGATGTGTCTAGGAAGCCGAAAGGGACTACAACAAGTGGTTGTGACGCTGGTAAGGAGAAACAGGATGTGGAAGAAGAATTACCACCCCTAACTCATGCTGCCGGTGCGCAGAATGTAGTTTTGGTACCTGCACAGGGACCTGGAGTTGGAAACAACGAGGTTGAACAACAACAGCTGACGGTGGACAGAAATGATTTGTTGGACGGAGTATCCAACGAAGGAACGAAAACAATGGAACGACAGTTGGAGGAGTCGCCAAAAACCGTCGATGAAGGAAAGAATGCAGAGATAGGTGAGGACAAAGGACAAGATGACATAGAAGTAGCAACTACATTGTTGGAGATAGCAGCAACCGAACTACAGGTTCCAGAACCTGTATCTCACAATGTGGTAGAGACATTTGCTGAAGATGTAAGTGCATGTTAAATAGCTTAGTTGTATTTGAATACCATACATGATTGATAGTTAATCTCACAATTAATGGTTTCAAATCGTATGTTTTTAGGAAGTCGAAACAGCGGAGCCTGAAGACACACGACACTCTAGCTTAGTTGTATTCACTGGCACTGGAACAGCAGCAAAGTGCGAACAACTATCGCAAGCTGTGTCTCCATTAAAGGTGATACAAATTTTCAACAGAGGAGATCAATCCGCAGAGAAGATTGAAAAAGTGTCACAGGTAGAGCCATCTTCGTACGCAACACCAGAACAACAGAAAGCAGCATCGAAGGGTCTTATTGTCCAGTCGGTTACACCATTGGCTGACGATAGCTTTGTAGACTGCACACAATCATTTTATGCTGAAGTTGACAAGGCTGTTGAAACTTCAAACGAGAAGAGACGTACACTCGAATCCATCGAGGAAGAACAAACGGACGTTGAGGTAAGTAGATATTTGGTATTCTCAATAAACATTTAAAAAGTAATGTTAACAGTTTACTATGCTGTTTTTTTTAGGTACCCATTGATGACATGCCTGGGTTCAACTTACTTACTCCGACGCAGGTTCAACAACAGCAAACTGAAGTTGTAGCTTGGCCGTTCCCGACAGAGACACCTGAACTGATCGATGTAAGTGAGTACGAGAAAGTGCTGAAACTGAAACAGGTAGAACAACAAGAAGATCCAGAAGTGTGGTACTTTCCAACAACAGAGTTCTCGTATAGGCTTTCCGTAAGTGTGACAGAGATAATGGAACTGCCCAACGAAACTCAAGTGGACTTCAAGGTAAAAATCTATTAGGATGTATCTATCGTATTTTACTTGTTAGTCTAGCAACGTGTCTATATACGTCTATCAATATTAACTGAAGCATCTATCATTGTGTCAACCAATAAACTGTTGGTTACTCAACTAACTTGGGATTGTAATTGTGCTCTGATAGGTAATAGATGCTTGGATATATAAGCTGTTAAAGGATTCAGATTTCAAAGTCCCTGTGAAAGGGTTTGATAATAAGTATTCATTTCATGTCCTAGCCATTCAAATAACTGGGATTGCAACTGTAAGTTCCCAGGGGATTATTGGTTTTATATTAGGTACATCTACTTCCTGTATAAATGTCTTAAATTTACAGGGGACACTGGCTAAAAAGGGAGATATGTCTGTCATTGTGGACAATGTTTTTGAGACAATGAACCGCGACACATATGTTGCATTCGTCCCCCTATGTACTGTAAACACGGACGGCGTGAACCACTGGACGCTCCTGGTCATAGACATGGAGAATGGGGCTGCCAGAAGCTACAACCCAATGCTGCCGTGGAGCAAATTCATTCCCGATAAGACAAGAAACACAGCCGATGCTCTGGTAAGGAATCTAAATTCCAAGTAAACTATTTTGATTGCATATCTAGCTATTTCGAATATTATATCTAGCAAACAGTATAGTAATGCATATCAATGACTGCTACTATATCTATCAATGTAGCTGGCCTATTGCATGAAGAAGAAATATATACTGCATGTTAAAGGTGGGTACAAAATTAAAACCATGTTAAACACCCCACAGCAAAAGAGGGGCAGCTACGACTGCGGTGTTTTCGTTTGCAAATACGTAGAAGACATCATTACAAAAGGGTTTGTTGGACGGGAATATGGTGATGAAATGCCGGCAGAAACAAGAGCTAAAATATTCAAACATTTCTTGAATGATCGTAACACAAACAAACGTTGGTAGTATGTAATTTATATTTTGGTGCCCATTTGTATATTTCGCATAGATTAGCAATGGGTGAATTAAGCAGGACCTCTATGATTTATGTTTGCAGACGAAAATTTACATGTAAACGCACTTTTTACTTGTTGCGGTCGACTGTGTAATAGTTATCAAAGGACAGTCTGTCTAACTTAATCTATCTGACAGAGCCTCCAAAGCTAGCAATCAGTAATACCTAAAATACCAGAGTATGTAATACAAACTATCAGACAGTCTTATTAAATCGCAAACTATGTAAACATATTTGTCAGACCAAATGTATATTGAAACGTATTTGTACTGACAGTTGTTTCCATCTCTAGCCACTGTTGAAAGCAACACGCCACTTTTTTTTCACAAATCAACCTTAATAATGATCCGCTGTTCGAAAAATTACATGTAAACGCAGTAGTTCACATCACTGTTACAGCATTCAGTGTTGTATCCTACTAATTTAGATATGTTGTTACCTTTCATAGTAGTTTTCAAGACGTTAGCAAAGTTTCCATATTAACTATCAGGCTTGAAGCAACCATCTATCAATGTATAATTTGTTAACTATCAGAAAAATAATCAGTTGGTTTATGTAGATGTATAAGAAATGGTTTTTTAAGCAGGTGTATACTAAATTAAATATGTAGGGCAAATAAATTTATTAACTACCTTGGCATATACACCATTATTTGCATGAAACAATTTCATCTATGGGCATTATATATCTACTATTTGTACATATAAGAGATGTAATAAAAAACTATAAATAATGCATATATAAGATGAACTATCAATGTTTACCAAATTATCTATCTGGGTTAAGGAAGGATCTATCTGGGGTTAAGCAAGCAAATATCGTAGTGCGAAACATATCGTAATTTATAAAAAATTTGGTTACGAACCATATAGTATAGTTTTAGATATCGTTCACATAAAATAGATAGACCAAATAGGTTTTAAATTTTTAATATAATTTATCTACCATTGAAAATTACTCGTAAATATCATATAACAGGTTAGTGATGCTCAAAATAAATATATATGGACTGCACAACATGGTTATTGGTAGATAAATGCAATTAATCTGTTGAAAGGACTTTTAACCACACACATTACTCATTAGAAGTTAATGTGTTAAAACCATTGGTTAGATTGAACTTGATAAGACAATGGGTAGATGAAGTAGAATGATTACATTCATTTAATGTACGTGTGCCATTAAAGTTGTGAAAGAAAATATGGTTGCTTAATGGGACTCAGCATTGGGTGCTGGGTTTTGCTATAAATAGAGGGTCATATGTCAACCTATTCCTCACAAACTCACCTGCGAAGAAAAAAAATCCAGAACCTCTACCCTAAGTTCAAACCACTACTCCTCCTACCATGGCTCCTTGATCACCCTTCTCCCTACACCAGTCCGGCGACGACGCGTGGTCCTCTGACCACTACGCATGTAACAAGGCATACAAGCGTACGACAACGTCGGAGTACTCCTCTGACGAAGAAGATGATTGGTCGGTCTGGTATGAGGACCAAGAAGACCCTTATGGATCATGGGATTCTTGGTCCATGGACGACTGTTATCTTTCTGACGATGAAAAGCTGCCAAAAAGGAAAAGATGTAAGAGCAGCAGCAAGTGGGAAGAAGAAGACGACGATGAAGATGAAGAGGCAGACGACGAGGCCTCTGAAGACGAAGAAGATGATGAAGATGAAGAAGAAGAAGAAGAAGAAGAAGAAGAAGAGGACGAGGGATCTGATAGAGACGAGTCTGATTAGGTTAGAACATTGAGATGTAGTTTCATGGCACTTTAGGTTTATCTTTTGTTGTTTTCGGCTGTTTGTTTATGGTATTTTAAGACTGTTAGTGTGACCAACCCTGTGCAGTAGACTGTTTTTTTGACAGGGTTGGATGATTTATGGTTTATGGCACTTTGCGAATCTCTGTAGCATTGCATGCTTTTAATGTTAAAGTTTCGTTGCATTTTACCTTCTGTAGCTTAAACTGGTAAGATTTGGTATGACATGGTGCAGTTGAAAGTAGCAGTTTTACTTGGAGTTATTTCACAGAATCGCAATCTATGAAAACTAAGATATCAGAGTTATCGTAACATGAAAAGAACATACAATGTAGCCCTAATGTATAAGATGTAAACATGGATAGCAAGGTTGAATGGAGTGTTCATCAGAGTATAACAGCATAGATAGCAATGTAAGTAAAATATCAGATGGATCTAAACCAAAATAGAAAACATATGTTGATGTATATGTTAGATGGAAAATCCAGAAACTATCAATGTTTAATATAGTGGATATCATAGGGAAGCAGCATAAATAGCAATGTATACATGGACAGATATCAGTGTCTGAAACGAAGAGATATGGTACGTGTAAATTCTTTTAGGGGACCAAACATAAGTGGAGATACAAGAAGTGCTTATGTTTGAGATGAATATGGCATGAAAGATTTATAGTACATGTATAACAAATGTAAGTAAAGCATCAGATGGATGTAAATCGAAACAAAAAAACATACTTTTGATGTATCCGTCAGATGCAATATCTAGAATCTATCAATGTTTAACAGAGTCGATATCATAGTATAACATCAAAGATAGCAATGTATACGTGAATAGATATCATAGGGGATAAGAAACAGAAATGGAACATGTAAATGTTAAAAGTGTACAAAACATAAGTCGAAAGATAAGGAGTGCTTATCTTTGATATGTGAAATGTTACAAAAAAGTAGGTTAATAATGTTTAGAACGGAGCATCACATGACCTCCTATTATGGCCCGATTTGAAACATCGACCACAACGGGACTGGTTGCTGGAAACTTCGCCTCTTGATGGAATACGCTTCTTCCTCGGATGACCGGGTCGTCTTTTAACGTTAGGGGGCATCACCAAGGGCTCTCCATCACAATCTGCGCTACTGGATTCACCAAACTCTGTTATGGCCGGTATGTTAAATGAATAGCTGGACAGGTAATTTTGGGTAGTGAAAAACGGCTCAACCAACGTCATAGGATCCTCGTTTATAGATGCAATTGCAGCCAACGCATGAGCGCACGGGAAACATTCTTGCTGCCAAGAGCCGCATGTGCATTTGAAATCCAGTATGTTGACCACCATGACTGGGTCCGATTAAACCTCAAAATAAGCGGCAGAAGACTTGCGAACTAACCATGTCCGACTGGATTGTACATTCTCTTTGAACATCTTGTCAAAATCGGGGCACAAATGTGTGTTCCAACTTTGGCCTTCTCCTAAACGTCGAGACATTTGAGTCATCAAGAGAGCTCTAATCCGGTCGATTAATTCGACTATAGGCAGATGGCACAACTTTTTAATCTGGCCATTGAACGACTCAACAGCGGTTGATGCCATCGCCCCATACCGTTTGCCTTTGACATATGCCTGAGCCCATTTTTCTGGGGCCAGATTCCTTAAGAAGTTTTCAATACGCTTACCGCCTTGGCGCAAAAACTGACCATAACGTTCATTAAAAAGATCCATCATAGGGGCATAAGCACAGCTCTTAAACATCACTAGCATATCTTGTTTGTAGACTCTGTTAGTGTGTTCAAGAGCTTTATTCAAGTTCTGGATAAGATGGAAGATGCAATAAGCGTGGTAGTCAGTAGGATAAAGAGTTGCGACAGCGCTAATAATAGCAGCATGGCGGTCCGAAATGAAAGTTATTTGGCGCCCTAACAGATGAGGTTTTAAATTTTCCAAAAACCAAAACCAGTTGTCCGAGTCTTCACTACCAAATATACCAAAAGCTACGGGGAAAAGACCTGCGATGGAAAAGATATAGCTTAAAAACAGAACTACATTAACAGAACGATGTTTTTTCGACTGTGTAATAGTAAACAAACAACAGTATGTGTAACCTAATCTAGCAGACAAAGCCTCCCAAGCTAGCAATCAGTAATACCTAAAATACCAGAGTATGTAATACAAACTATAAGACAGTCTTATTAAATCGCAAACTATGTAGGCATATTTATCAGATCAAATGTATATTGAAACGTATTTGTACTGACCGTTGTTTCCATCTTTTGCCACTGCTGATAGCAACACGCCACCGTGCTTCCCTGATAGGTGGGTTCCGTCAACGTACAGTAGAGGGCGGCACGAATGGAAACCCTGAAGACACGCCCCAAACGCTATAAAACAGCGACGGAAAACATTCCCGGGAGCCAAATCCAAATGACAGTCCGTAGTGATATCACGACTCTTTAGCCTCTTGAAGTATGGTTTTAGCAATCCAAAAGAGGTATTGCTATCTCCAAATACAACGCGACGGGCCTTCTCCAACGCATTCCAAGATAGACGATATGAAACGTCTAAACCGTAGTCTTGCTTGATGGTGGACTGTATAGGCTTAGCTGTTAAAGAATGGCTGTTCCGTAGAGAATCGTGAATTTCATCAGCAATCAAATCGGACGACAGATGCCTGCTTTTCTTCTTTGTGAATACGGGACTGCACGTGTGGGTACTGAAAAATCTTTTAATTGTCATCAAACCGGTCTTAGAATCGACAGAAGCGTAAAGCCTCCATTTGCAGCCATCCGAATCTTTGTTTACACAATAAACGGTGATCTTGTTAAAGGTATTGTGCATGTACCTAAACGCAAAACCGTTCTCTAATGCATAACGGGATAAGGATAACCGCAGACCTTGAGCACCGTCTTGAAATGACTGTCCAACACCGATGATAGCTTATGCCCATCCCGCTGTAGCTAGATGTCTTTTTTTGGGGGTTGTAATGACCAAACAGGTACTGCTTTCGCCGCTGGTTCGTTGCATGTAAGAGGATTCTTCGAACAGTTGAGCGGGTTGTTTACGTTTAATGGCGGAGCCTTTATCAGCAACATGTTCTTCGATAAGAAATGACACACTCTTCAAACGCTCAACATCGAGGTAACATTCCAACCCAATGAAATCGGTCTCCTTATTAAAAATACAATTATTCTGAGCACCGCAAGAGTACGTAATGTTGTAGTTTCCTCTAACAAGCCCTTGCCATGTTTGCTCAACGTACTGTTGGAATGACTCGAAGTTTTCAAATTCGGACAGCGGAACAATACCTGTTTCCGTACCAAATTTGAAAATGCAAACTCTTGGTTTAGACATTGTGTACCCTGAATTATAGGAGTTTTGGTTAGCTTGTTTAACGTTGGTGTAGAACAACTGAATGTGTTACTGATATTATAACATATATAGCAATATCCTGTAACTAACATATCAGCGTATATGCATCGTGGTATATTTTCAACACAAATAGCAAACTGTCATACCTAAACTATCAGGGTATATGGACTATTGGTATGGTTTCCAACACATATATCAACCTATTATAGCTAACATATAAGGGTGTATGCAGCAAGAGGAAATGGTTTGAAACATATAGCAATATCACGCACCTAAACTATAAGGGTATATGGAGTCGTGGTCTAACTATCAACACATATAGCAACATGTCATAACTAAGATATCAGGGTGTATGCTGTCAGGTTTCATCTACTCTCATATAATTTAACCTATCAGGGTCTATGCAATGATCTAGCAACATCAAGCATACAATTGCAGGCGACAAATCGCAAAGTGTAACCATATAAATATCAGGGTTCAACACAGAGGTGGAAAAATGAAATTACTCACCAGAATGTGATCGGAGCTGGTTTGGCTGCTTTGAATTGAGCAGAAGCAGATGGTAATAAGTTTCTTGCAATTAACGTACATTATATGAGAGTCTGGAATCAATTTCGAAAATGGAAAACGATTTTGAAACATAAAACTCAGCTCTGTTACTGACCTGAAAGATGTACCGTTTTTGGCTCCGATTTCGAAACTTAAATCAGTTGTATGAGCCTGAGATACGGTGGTTTAGGAGGCTGAGACACGGTTAGAAATCGGAGCTAGGAGGCTGAGACGGTTCAAAATCGGAGCTACGAGCCTCTGTATGAAACTGACGACGTTAAACTTCAATTCTGAAACTCGCCGGTGATCGGAACACTCCGATAACGCGATAATATGGATCGCCGGTGGTTACGTAAGGTAAATGGTGGTTCAACAGTGTCGCCGGAGGTGGTGTGATTAGCCGTGGTTTTTTGAAATGAAGAGACGTTCTTGGAAAATGGGTTGTTTCTTAGGTTAGGAGAGAGGAGAGAGAAAGGAGGCTAATAAATTCAAAATTCAAAATTCAAAAGTAATTAAGAAGGTGCTGAAGCTAAAAGGGGCCCTTTTTTTTCACAAATCAACCTTATATACTAGGTTGAGGGTAATCTTGGTATTAAAAAAAGAAAAGTTATTAGAAGTGGATATGTTTAATGAGATGGGTATTAAGTGAGCATTAACCCATTTTGGGGTACTAGGTTGTAATAGGTTTGGTTAAAAGGTACTTAGTGTGTCATTTCCCTTATTATAATTTTTTTATTTTATTCCATAATCATCTACTTGAAATTTTCTTAGATATCTTCGTTAATAAACGAAAATAATATTAAAAAAATTAGTAATTATTAATCTATAAAAAAAATACATCATCTTTATTTATTTATGTGATAGTCGATGGATCTCACACTAGTAAGCCTAGATCATTAGGTGATAAGGCACCCAAAGTGACATATAAACTTGGACTAAATGTAATGGTTTTTTTAATGCGTGGTTAGTGCAATATCAAGTTTTCTTATGCTTTCTAACTAATCCATAACGAATGTTAAATCAATGACTTCATTCCTAGTTCATTGGAAGCATATGGTGATGAAACACCCCATAAATTTTAATATTCAAGACTAATTAGGCTACAAAATTATAAAATTCACAATACACAAAGTCACTATTCGTGCCTTCAATATCATCCGTAAGATAGGTGACCGAACGAACAATTTGGACCTTTGGACCTTGTCGATAAACAATTTCAATAATTGTTGTAACATGAGCGAGCTCAATGATATTTGCACCACAAGTTTTCAGTTCTCCTGATATAACAAGCAGCCTAAATCCTGTCTCGTCAAGAATTAATTGGGTATTTGCTAAAAACCATTGAGATGACCATTTTCTCAATTTATTTGCTCACTATGATTATCCTCGTAGCTCTGAACACATCCTAATTACACTTTTTTCGGCACCCCAAGTCATGTGGCCAAAAATTCATTCTGTTATTTCAATATGGCAACCCCACCCTGACTATGAGTATATTAATAATTGGAACCTCCTTATCAACGCATATGTCATGTCTATCATCCCTACCAAACTAAAGTGTGTCCAAATTTCACTTTCATGTCTTAATAAGAGAGATTCAAGTAACATAAGTGAGTATGTCTTTATCATTCAATCTATTCTCCTTAGAGCCCAACATCTTATGGTAAGCGACTTTCTTAACTCATCGATCATCGAGGATGAAATCATTGTCTCCAAAGACTATGTCTTTTTCAGACAGAAGTTTTATGAAACTTGTCTCAACTTGGGGGACCATAACTCCAAATATTTCCAAACTATTATAAAATCCCGCATTTCTAAAAATAAAGTTATTTTTATTAATGACTTTAAGGGTAACCTTTGTTCTTCCCCCAAAGGTGTCGCTGACATCTTTGTATTCCCCAATCTCTTTAGTATCAAGAACCCTTCAAAATACCATGGCATCGATAGAGTTAGAAACCTAACAATAACCTAGCTTAATAACTTTTAAACCTCATACACTTTGGCCCATTACCGATGATGAGACCAAAAATGCCTTATTTAGTATCGGCAGTAACAAAGCACTCGGGCCTAACGACTACATCACTAGTTTTTTAAGTCCTCCTAGGTCATTATTGGTACAGATTTATGTAATGTTATCTATCACTTATTTATTCATAACTGCATGGAACCTTGTTGGAACAAAATCCTTATTACTCTGATCCCAAAGTCGAACAATCATTCATCCCCTTTCGACTTCAGACCCATTTTTTTATTGCAATGTATCTACAAGTTCATTTCCAAAATCCTCACCAATGGGATTAATGACTTATTCCCCTGTCTCATTGACCATTCTCAATCACCTTTCATCCCAGGTTATAGTATTTTCGATAACATACTCCTTTTGCATGAGCTGCTCCATGGTTACCATACTAACAGGAAAGGTCACCAAAAAACCCTTAAGATTGACCTTATGAAGTCTTCGACGATCTTTTTTGGTATATCCTCTTGGATATTCTCCACGTTATGGATTTCTCCAATGAAATGATTGGCTGGATTATCCAATGTATCTCCTCTCCTTCATACTCAATTAACATCAATGATAACATTTTTGGTTCATGTTGTGGTAAAAGAGGCCTTTCTCAAAGGGACCCCCCTTCATTCCTCTTGTTCTTTATCATACAAGTGTTTACTATTATTCTTACAGAAAAGAGCCTTCATCCTTTCTTTGTCTTCCAGTGGAAGTTCCATAAGCTCAAAATCATTATCCTCTACTTCCCATATGACTTACTAATTTTCTGTCATACCAACATGGACTCTATTAATCTTGTTAAAGATGGTCTTGAGGAATTCGTGGTCCTTTTGGGCCTCCGTCTTAACTCTAGCAAGAATTAACATTTCCTTATCTAGTGTCTCTGACCTTATTCGTCGCTAGATCGTCTCCTTATTGGGTTCTTTTACTTATGTGTTCCTTTTATCAATTCTCAGTTTATGTATAATAATTATAGGTCACTTTTTAATCAAATCACCAATCATATTAACTATGGACTTCCAAATACCTAGTGCATGCTGCTAGGCTACAACTTATCCGTGATGTTTTCTTTGCTGGTCAAGTACATTGGTCATCTGTATTTATTCTCCATGTTCGTGTTATTAAGGAACTTGATCAGTTATTTAGTAAATTCTTTTCGGTATGGGCCCGATTTGAAAATCACTCGTTTGAAAATCATTTGGTCCAAGTTTACCCTATCATCGTCATAAGGCGGCTTTAGGATTCTAGACGTTATGGTCTAGAATGAAGCGGTCGTCTTCAAGAACTTGTGGTTCATCTTGAGTGACATTTCTTCCTCAATTTTGTGTAATTGGGTTATTATTGAGAATGTAAAAGATAATAGCCTTTGGAATCTCCTTATTGGGGGTGAAGGAAGAGCATTAACTTAAGGCCCCTCGTTGCTAAGCTCTACAAAACTATTGTCGTCAATTAATACTTCACTTCCTTCTGGTATGACCTTTGGTTCTTGCCTAATTCTCTTGTTGACCATTACGGTCCTAATATTATTCGTTATGCTAAAATGCGCAACAATAGCATGGTTTCTCACATACTCTACAACGATTTTTGGAGCTGGCCCAATCAACTCTACTCAGGCCGAATCTGTCACCAAACTCATATGCTAAATTAGTAACGCTATCAATCTCCTTCCATCCCCTTTAGACAGTTAGGATGTTAACCTCTGGATACCCAACCAAAATCGTAACGCATTCACCATCATCAATACATATCATCACATTAGGTTTTTGGTACTTATAGTCTGTTGAGGCAATCTCGTTTGGAACAAATATAACATTTTCAAACATTCCTTCATTATCTGACTCGTTATTTAGGGGAAGCTCATCAGACGTGATAAACTTCTCGCATGTGGTTAAATACAACTACCGACTATGTCTTGTGTAGCAATTCCCGGAGACCACTAATTATATATTGGTGGAATTTTCTTTCACCCAACGCATTAGGAGGACTGTTCCAGAAAGTTAAGATTCTCATATATATCATCTGATTTACTTAATTGACTACTCACCGTCAGGGTTTAAACTTCCGTTCACTCCGCTCTTGGTCATTTTTGGCACAATATGATCTATTATTTATAGCTGGAGAGGAATGTTAGAATCTTCTCTAACTACTTTTCATTGGAATCGATATTATCTCATCGCATTTTCTCCGTAATCTGTTACAGATTATAGGGCACAAAAAAACTAATTTTTCTTTTGCCTTGATTTATCTTTTCTAATACATTTTGTTTTTGTTTCTCGTCGTACAATATTTTGGCGTACCAGTTCCACTCAATTTGCTCTGCAGCTTTTGGATGATTTTTATTACACTACTTTTGTGTCTTTGTTAAAGGAGAGAACAGTGAGTGAGTGGGGAGAATGACTATTGTCTCGTTTAATCTTTCAGCTTCCAAGATTAGAAATGAGGATGGAAAATCTTAGGATTCTAAGTTAGAGGGAAACCTAATTAACGGGTTGGATCTTGTTATTTGTTAATTGGTTGGGGTAAATTCATGATTAGATCAGTGAATTAATAGGTTAAAATATAAAAAAAAAAAACTAGGGTAAAGTTAGTAATGAGTCTAAATAATAAATGGGTCCGACTATTTTGTATTAAATGGACCCATTTAGGTTAACAAAATATAAATATTTGAAATAAAAGGTAAAAATTAAAGTTAAAATAAAAAAAATCAATTGAACTAAAAAATTAAAATAAAAAATAAAAAAATTAAAGTGAAAAGGTTAAACTACTCCCTCCGTCTCATAATATTAGTCGTTTAAGGTTTCTTCACCAATATTAAGAAAAGTAATAATGATTTTGAAAAAATAAAAGAAAATAAATTTAATTGGTAGAGTTAATAACTTGTACAAAAAGTTAACTATTTTATTGGTTGAGAGTGGAATACATGTAATAATGCTGTATTGGAAAACGAGAACGACATATATTATGAGACAAAAAAATTCTTCTAGAAAGACACATATTATGAAACAAAGGGAGTAATAAATAAAAATATTTTGGATAAGATTTAATAGGTGACCATGTATAGAACAAACAGAGGTAGATAGGATGTCGTGTGTCAAACTCCTGTTAATTGTAGAGATAGATATCCTGTTAATTTGTAGAAGTAGATTAGGATGTCGTTTAATTGTAGAGGTAGATTAGGATGTCGCCTGTCAATCTCCTGTTAATTTGTAGAAGTAGATTAGGATGTCGCCTGTCAATCTCCTGTTAATTTGTAGAAGTAGATCTGTTAATTTGTAGAAGTAGATTAGGATGTCAATCTTATGTTAATTTGTAGAAATAGATTAGGATGTCGCTGTCAATCTTATGTTAATTTGTAGAAGTAGATTAGGACTGTCAATCTTATGTTAATTTGAGCGGCTATTGATCCGCAGCTGTCAACCACCTTTGCAAGATTTCTAGTCATTATCTTCAGGTCCAGGTATAACTACTACCAGAATATAGAGTATCTACCCTGTATGTCTTACGATAGCAATCGAAATAAAAAAAAAAAAAAAAAAAAATATTCTCCAAAGTTTCCATCTAATTGAGATATAAAACCAATTCATATACCACCCTCGAGATAACTTAATCAAAAAATTGAAACAGACATGTTATTTACAGTTTTAGGAAACAAAGCAAAATCTACAACCTCAGAGGAAAAGGACTCAGGAAATCATGTTAATCAGTCTTTTCTTCCTTGGCATTTGATATTTGGGAAGTGGTAGATCCTTCACTATCTGTACATGATTTACCCATACCACTAGCACCCTCCTGCTGTGTGCTTACATCTTCATCATTGTTCCTTGTGCGTCTTTTAATATTTGCTGATGGCCCACCGACCTTAACAAAACCCATGGCAGTATCAAAATCTCTGTTTCCGCTGAAGAGACCATGACTTCCAGTTACAAATATACTTTGTTTACCTTCGACTTTTGTCAAAACAGAAGGCAGGTCATCATCCACTGAAAACAGGTTGGGCTGGGTAGAACCACTAATAAGGAAACGCAGAGTTTCTCTAGCCCCCTTTTCAGCCACAGAATCATTTTCGGTGAGCAATGGATTCATGAGCCTCGAATGCAATGGATTAATACTGGTTGAAATAGTAGGAACGCCACTAACTAGGTAGGCTTGACCTGCAGAGCAATAATCAACAAAAGGAATATGAACAATCGGATCACACATTAGAGGAGTGAAAGTTGGAATCTGCTCAGGATTCGGTGAGGGGAGGCAGGTGAATGGATCTGGCAGTAAAGTTGGGAAATTCAAGGGAGGGATATCAGTTAGATTCGGAGGTGATGATCCACTGACTGGTAGCAAGCAAGCAAAAGGAGGCAGCTTAGGTAATTCAAGTGATGAAATTGAACGCGGTGGAGCTGAGGATGCACCTAGCGGACACCAAGAATAGTAAGGAGAAAAAAGTGGTGGAACCATTGCAGGGTTACTGCCGCTGACACTCATTGGAGGAAGAGCAAAGTTCCTCTGCAACTTTAGAAAGTCCAATTCATTTTCTATGTGAATAGATCTGAATGTGTCAATGGAAGTAACAGACAAATTTTCAATTGGTGAAAGGTTAATCTGCTGCAATGGTATAGTTGTATGTATGTCTTCTTTCAAGGAAATGGAACTTGAGCTCCGGCTACTCTGAGAGGATAAATTTGCATCGATTGCTTGACACTGTTGAGGCTCTGACACATATTGTTCATCCTCAGAGGTATTGTGGCAGTCGGATGGAGAGTCTAGGTAAGGGGTAGAGGAGCCTCCATAACTTGCCTCTTCCGATTTAGCAGCTGCTGATCCCAATAGATAAACACGAACATTAGTTGCAAAGCAGCTGAGGCGTGATTCGCTGATTCCAGTTAATTCAGCTATTGATGGTTTCCGCTTTATAAAATCTTTCATCTGGTAAACCAAAATGAAAACATAGGTTATTTAGTCACCTCATAGATATTGTATACAATCTTGTGGAACTGCAATTTTTCTCCAAATTACAGAAAGCATAGGATTTTAGGATAATTGTATATATAAAGTATTGAAACTGCATTTTTTCTCGGAATTACAGAAAGCATAGGATTTTAGGAATATTGTATATATAAAGTACAGGAAAAAAAAGGTTTATTTGGAGGAACCTTCAAAAGCAATTCAGTTGCCAGAAGTTTAGACTTCTCAGAGCACCAATAATAAAACACTCTGCCATCAGGAACCTTCAATAGAAAAGATCTGGAGGAGGTGTCTGCTATGATCTCCTCAATTACCATAGCAGAGCATTGAGATTTACTGCTAAAGGTGAAAAGTCTCTCTGTCTGACCATTATCTCCAATAAATGAGAGACGCAAATCCGATGTTGGCAAGACCATAAGAATCAGATTCCCCCTGTGGCAGTAGAAGAAGCATAGAAATATTTCAGACGACAGAAGTGGAAAACTACAAGCCAACAAAAGACCCGCATAATTTTCAGCATGTTAACGCATCAAAACACGACAAAGCTCAGAAGAAGGAACAAGAAAACTGTACCCCGTAAGAACAAATAGTAGAAGATCCATTTTTATCAAAAAAATAACACTTTTAGCAGGGTTTAAGGAGTTTAAACAATTGCCTTTATATATTATGTACCAATTTAATAGATCTGAAATTCAGGATTACATCATGTTAACACAAGGCCATCTATCTTTAACTTATGATAACACATCAGCATATCTGGGATCAATCAGTAGCCAAGCGTATTCTACATGCATGAATCTTCTTAATAATAATCCTATGTGCACTTCTAATTCAGGCACCTATAAAAACGGTGATATATCTATGACCCAAAGTTTTAGTCACCTCTACCTATCTATTGCATATAGATTGGATACGGAAGCCTTTGACAGATTTATTTCATCAATTAATTTTGCCAGCAACCCATGTAAGATCTTATCAGATAAAATAAAAATGACTATGTACCCAAACGAATGAAAGGATCCAAATATTTTGACAAGTCATGTACAAATCCCGGAGGAGAAAAATATCTGACGAAGACAATTAGAGAAAGAGAATGTGTCTACTGATCAATGGCGCGGACAGACATCACATATTAGAACAATATTAAATGTATTATAAGGTGAGCAAGGATAGAACATCTAAATGAACTAAAGTTTCTTCAAGAAATATGCAGAGGTAAAGACACGAGAATATCAATGATGAATCTAATAAATTTAGGTGATCCCTAATAGAGTAGTAGCAGACTATGTAATACAAGAGATGAAACTACCTTTACTTCCTCATAATTCAGAGAGCATAATAGAATACGGCCATTTTTACCTACAATAAAAAGATATATTTATTGGGAAGCAAGAATATTATCACCGAATAATCCTGCAATTTCTACTTATCATTGACAAAAGAAGCACTTGTGCCAAGGTATGGTACATTTGTAAATGGCACCAGATACTGAAGGTCCTCCGGCAGGTGAAATATCACATTTTTTAAAGACAAGCTATAATCCAGATAATATTCTTTACTAATATGAGAAATGACAAGCCATGTACTAATCAACCTCTTATTCCAAGCTAAGATGGAGACGACCATGATTATA
Organism: Limnanthes douglasii subsp. nivea; assembly: GCA_036936605.1. Classification (NCBI taxonomy): domain Eukaryota; kingdom Viridiplantae; phylum Streptophyta; class Magnoliopsida; order Brassicales; family Limnanthaceae; genus Limnanthes; species Limnanthes douglasii. The sequence continues at coordinate 76,968,815 of JAUPFV010000004.1, forward strand.
GACAGATTCTGTATTTCAGTTAGACATCTGAAATGTTGAGTATATCAAAGGCGGTTACAAAGGACCAAGATCATAATAGACGGGAAACTGATAGAGAAACAAAAGAAAAAGAAAGGACAATTAAAACCTATGGTCAACTCAAAGGAAAAGTAAGGTGGTAGTGCAACAGGGTGAGAGATCAATTTCTATATGACCATGTTAAAAATGAATCATACACGATAAACTAAAACAGCTTATTATTATTAGTCCCCGACAGCAGAGCAATGTGCACAAATTGAGATACAGAGAAATAGATGGCAGTACACAAATTCGAAAAGATATGGCCTCCAAACTTACTCTAAAAGTTATGGGAGAAGTACTCTACCCCAACAGAGTTTCTAAATCAGTTGTACCAATCAGTTTATTCACTTGTTTATTCAGTTACCAACTATAAGGTTTTTATAAAGATACAAAGTTGTATGAGGATTATTGATTTTTACTTTAAGGAGCAGTGTCTTTATAAACAAGTAGGTGACATACGAAATGGACAATTAGAAAGAGAGATAAAAACAACATATGCAAGGTGAACTTAAGCACATGTTGAGTTGGCTAAAATAGCCAACCATAGATATATGAATTTCAATCTACATCATAAAGACATAAAAAATGGGTTCAATTTACCTTGCATCAGTAGGGCATAAACGAGTCCCTTCCTTGTTGGTCTTGCCAACCCGAAGAGAAACAAGGGGCAAGCAAAAACACCTAGCAAGCATACCAACTTCACCTGGCTCAAAATGCTGGAAGCAAAGACAGAAATGAAAACTCTTAATCAAACCAAGGAACTAAATAACGCCAAAAACGCACATTAACACCCACAATCTTCTCTTCGAACAGGACTATATCAATACGATCTATGGTAGTAGCATATATTACAATGCAAAAACAGAGGGCACAATTCGCACAAAACACAATCGAATCACCCTTACTAATAGCATAAATTTAATTTAATCGTTCTTATTCAAATCATACCTGACTCAATTGAGCAAGCAAGCCCTCCTCTGCGACAGAGGTAGAGCCGTTCGACTTTAATAAAGGCTTCAATCTTTCATCTCCTCGACAAGCCCCCATGACTTGCACGTCCAAAGCATGTAACCAGTGCAAGATATTATTCTCGCGGCCACCATCCGAAACCAACGACTCTCCGTCGTCGTTATCAATGAGAATATTCGACAATCGATTAGCAAAACCATCCTCGTTCCTCGAAACGCCGTTTTCCAGCGAGCCGGATGATACGGAGCTCAAATCGGTCGACGATAAGTCGGAAAAATCATCGCTGCTCGATTGATCTGCACGATCGTCGACGAAATCTTGCTTTCTAGGGTTAGTCATGATAAGCTGCTTCGTTTTTTCGATCAACAAAAAGCACAAGTATCTTGAATGTTAATCCAAAAAGAATTCACCAACAGGCAACAGCAATGACGGAGGTTCGAAGAACGAATCAATTAATACGCCGAGGCCTTCAATCGATTGGATTGAAAATCAGTATTCGAAGAAGATAAAGTGATTTGACGAGGTTTTTCAGAGAGAGAAAGGGAGGAGTTTTAGAGAGAGAAGAATATCTGAAATAGAAGATTACAGTTTTAGGAAAGATAACCGAAGTTATTGAAAGGGGAAATGTGATTTATCACATCAGCATATGTTGTTTTAGAAGTTTTCTCTGTTACGAGCACCGATAAATAAATAAATAAATATATATATATATATATATATATATATATATATATATATATATATATATATATATATATATATTAAACAAGTGTAAAATTTTATTACGAAATTAAGAGAAATACAATGTTTAGGATAAATTGAAAATTACACGAAATTATAGGGACTAAAATTTAAAATAAGTGCTAAGGCGCCCAACTTCATCTCCTTCCTCAGGACACTTCGACAAAACTCAGGTAATATACCCTAAATCTAAACTTTCCAATAACACCATCAAGCTCGTCGGGGAGTTACGAATTGAATGTTCTTCTTTGAATTAATCACAGCTTTAGCAATCCAGTCTGCACACTAGTTTTGAAGATGAGATATATGCCTAATCGACATCTTAGGATGAATTAAAGAACTGCAAATCTACATTGAATCAAACATGTACCATACTTTCTTTCTATCGGCTAATAAATTGATAAGAACCAGGTTATCCGATTCAACATCCACATCAGTTCATTGATTTTGCTTACACCTTATCAGGTCTTCTATTAAAGCACAGATTTCAGCAAAAAAAAAAGATTTAACTTATTTATAAATATAAGAATGGTTTATGCGAAGGGAAAATAACTTATTTATTTTTATTATTTTTAAAAATAAATTCGATTCAACTTTTGGAAAGTTAGATTAAGTCAAGAATTTATTCAATTTTTTTGAATTTTAATTTACAAAATCTATAACTTACAAAATATCTAATTATCCATAATTAAATTTATTCACCGTCACCACGTTTAAATAAAATTAAGCTAACAAAAATCTATTTAAATCCATTTTTTTTATAAACTATAGATTTAAGTGTTTTGAACCATGATTTTAGGTGCAATATGACAAATTTCTTTAAAGGGAAATGTCACACTAAATACTTTTTCACCAAACTTATTACCATCTAGTACTCCAACTTTCTTTTATGCCTACTAAATACTTATCTCAGCAAACTAATTCCTATTTAGTACCCAGCTAATATTTTCCTTCCTGAAATACCCTCAACTGTGTCAGTCTATTTTCGGACCACAATTCAAATTTTGAATTTTTAATAGTACAACCTAGTCTGTTATTTTGAAAAGTTGTAATGAACCTATACATTTTTCAAAAGAAACCATTTTCAATCAATCTCCTTGTTTAAACTGGTTCCCGAAATCTAGAAAAGAGGTAACCTTGTATCAACTTTTGTTCTGTTTTTCACGAGTGGAAGCTGGGTTTTGTTTTGTTTTTCCAACTTTTGTTAGTTCCTGGGTTTTGTTAGTTCCTAGGTTTTGTTAGTTTTCAAAGATTTCAACTTTATTCTGTTTACATTAAAGTCTTGTTTAGGTTCTGTGGAACTGGAAACCATTTTCTTAAAGTTTTTTCATAGTCGAGATTTTGTACAGGTTCTTTAATGGCGTTTATATCTTACATGTTGTGTGGTTGAAGACGATAGCTGCAGTTGACTGTTGCATGTTACTTTATGTTGTGTCTCGCGTTGTTTTCTGTTATACTAGTGTACGCGAGTTGTAGCGGACTGCATCCCACATCTCGCGCGATGTGGTTTTTTTTAATTGAATTTAAATATGAAGCGACATAGGTTTGCCACCGGATGAGCTAATTGAAGTGTATAGCATTTCACGTATCGCGTGAGTCAATTCGGTAATTCACTACGCGAGTCACCCTAGGAGGTAAGTCGCATATATCTCACGCCATTGCTAGCGTATTATATTATTCCTTTTTATCTAACGCGATTTACCTATCGGGGTCACGCGAGTTTCAGTACCTACAACAAACGCGAGTGACTCAAGCAGTTAACATCACAACTCACGTTTGGACTGACGCGATTTAGGGCAGCTCCCTCACCTAGCCTAATTTTGTTTATCATTTGCAGCGTACTAGATGTCTAAGCAAAAAGTTTATATTTTTAAATATATGAAGCAGACCTCAATCATTCCTTTTAGCGCGTTTGAAAACTTTGAAGCTGTTGAAAAATATATTGAAGGTAGATGGGATGATCTAGTTAAGGGTTGCTACACTATTTCCTACTCCTGTGGCGGTGAAAATTAATACTTGTTTACTAACGAGACTGATTTCATTAGTTTAACTGTTTATCTCAATGTGGAGCGTCTGAAAAGCGTTAGCTTCTTTATAGAACAACGAGTAGTTGAAACAGATGTGCATGACATTGGTAAACAGCCTACCGTAAGCTTTGTAGATACATGTGATGATCATTTATTAAGTGGGGAGAGTAGTAATGGTTTAGTCAGTTCGTAACATAAAAAAAGACATCTTGCCACTACAGGTTGGGTTGATGCTATCACAGGATTTGGTCAGACATTTGATGATGGTGCCTCCGGTTTAAGGTTATCTTTATGCCGATATGCTTTAGAACTTGGTTTTGCTTTCAATTATATGCATAATACATCCACCAAGATCACTACTTACTGTGTCAACAAAAAGTCAGGTTGTAAATAGCGAATGTATGCATCAATAGATTCTAGTACTTGTTTCATGATGATCAAGCGCTTTGCCAACACCCATTCATGTAGCCCGGTATTTTCCAAGAAAAAAAGTAGGCATTTCACGTCTGATTTAATGGCGGATGAAATACATGAATCAATTAGGACAAGTCATTCTTTAACAGCAAAAACTATTCAGTCTTCTGTCAAACAAGACTATGGTTTAGATATTTCCAACCGTTTATCGTGGAATGCGTTAGCGAAGGCGAGGAGGGAAGTTTTTAGAGATAGTAATACTTCGTTTGGGTTGCTTAATGCTTATTTTAGAAGATTAAAAATTCGAGATATTACTACCGATTGTCATTTGGAGGTTGGTTTTAGGAATGTTTTCAGGAGGTGCTTTGTGGCTTTCGGATCATGCATTCAAGGGTTTCACTCATGTCGACCATTGCTGTACGTGGATGGTACCCATTCAAACGGCAAACATGGTGGTATTTTGATGTCTGTAGTGGCAAAGGACGGCAATAACGGTGTGTTTTAAACCTTCTTGTAAATGTATATCTATATGCGTGTTAATAAGGTAGAATAATGCGTATCTCAGAATCCCGATAAAAAGCGTACATATAACGCGAGTTGTCCCTCCCCCAATGGTTTTGATTCGCGCCGTATAGACTTGACCATCCTAATTGATCGCGCGATGTTGAATTTGTTTATAGTTACACATCGCGCGATACATGGTATGTAATATGCACCATCGCGCGAGATAGGCATTGTATCATAGCAATCGCGCCTTAATCAATTCATATATCCTTATTTTATAGACTCACTAAACCTATTTTCATATTGCAGGTATTTTTCCAATTGCTTTTGGTATTTTCGGTGGTGAAGATTCTGATAACTGGATGTGGTTTATGGAATGTCTTAAACTTCATTTGTTAAACCGTCAAATCACTTTTATTTCCGACAGACATTCTGGTATTATTAATGTTTTTTTCGTTGTTTACCCAAAATTCTTTCATGCTTACTGTTTATATCATCTGCTTAATAATTTGAAGACAACTCTTGACTGCACCAACCGCGAGTTTAAGAAGAAAATGTTGAAGTGATTCAAAAGTTGTGCTTATGCTCCAACAGATGAACTTTGTAATGAGAGACTTTCCAAGTATTTAAGTAGAATGGTAAAAAAATTAAGGATTTCATCGAGAATTTACCTCTCGATAAGTACGCCCAGCCATTCGTCATTGGCAAACGTTACGGAGCAATGACATCATCTGCTACCGAATCCTTTAACAATCAGATTAATTTTTTTTGCAATCTACCGATTGTTAAAATGATAGACAAGATTAGAGTTATGCTAATGAATCAGATCTCTAGACGTTATTCAGAAGGGCTAAGCTGGAACAGTTATTTATGCCCCGAATATGAGAAGCAGTTTAAGGAGAATGTTCTAATGGGTCGAACCTGGGTGGTATATAAGTCTTCTGTAGGTTCATTCGAAGTTTATTCTGAACCAGTTATGGTTGTCAACATACTTGATTTTAAGTGTTCATGTGGTTCATGGCAGCAAGAGTGTTTTCCATATTCTCACTCATTGGCTGCAATAACATCCGTGAACGAAGATCCTATGACGTTGGTAGAACCATTCTACACTGTAAGTAATTATAGATCCACCTCTTTGTTTAGCATACCTGCAATAACCGACTATGGTGAAAGTTCATCATCTAACGAATCTGAAGGACCTATTGTTCTACCTCCTAACGTAAAAAGGCGAGCTAGAAGGCCAAGGAAGAAGAGAATTCCATCTAGAGGAGAAGTATCATCTACCCACTTGCACTGTGGCCACTACTTTAAATTTGGACACAACCGAAGGACATGTGATATCACATTATGAGCTCCCCGTCGAAATCTTATTTTGTTTTCATTTGTTTTATTTAGTATGTATTAACTTGATTCCACTTGTTCTGTATCTTTCTCGCGTCACTTGCCCAAACTTTTTCGGTTGATATGCTTTAATGACATAGAAGTTTTCATCTGATATGCTAGATTAGTTGAACTTTGCTTGAATCACGCCAGACGTTATTGTACTATGACGCCAGACGCGTTGAAATACAATACTTAACGCGAGATGTTAGTATTATACGACGCTAGATTAGTTGTTTATGGCCATCATCGCGCGAGATACTCGTGTAATATGACGCTAGACACGTCGCACTTTCACATAGTGCGCAAGATATTATTGTGATATGACGCTAGATGCATTGGCGTTGTGCAAAGCATGCTAGAATTAAGTGCACTACGATAGATGTAACTATGCTACGACGCGAGATGTAGCTATGTTATGACTCTAGACACGATCCACTTGCTTCAGACACCCGAGATGTTCGTCTGCTATGATGCTAGATTAGTTGCAATTCTACTCTCACGCGATGTATATCTTAGAAATCCTATTACCGACGCGAGATCTGTATTACAATATCAACGTAATACGCGCCAAATAAGGCGACAAACGGTACCAAATAACGCTACGATGCAATAGAATTATGCATCCCTTTGATTATGGATTGGGTGATTAACATTATGGTGTCAATGTTACGCGATTCATTAAGGATACATATTGCGTGACAAGGCACCTTCCTATTAATCTCTACTGTTTTATGTGTTAATTAGTTTTATAATTCCTCCGCGCGAGTCATGTAGGATTTACAACGCATGACAAATGAATTTACTATGCATATCTACTGTACTCTGTTTTTCAATTAGAGGCTGTCACATACACTATCAAACTATCGAAACAGACAATCAAATCCATTCATAATTTTAACATTGCAAAAGGAAGTAAGGAAGACAAACTTAATACATATGGATAACAAAGGGCCTACCCATTCCCAGATACTAAACCCTAATAAAAAACAACCAAATGCTATAGGGTTTACCAATTAAAAGCACAAAAAACCACTACAGTTTGAAACAACACAAACATATTTTAATAATCTGAAGAATTATCCTCCTCTTCAGTGTCCTCCTCATCCTCAGACTCCTCGTCTGTCTCTTCATCCTCCTTCTCTTCATCCTCGTCGTCGGTTTCCTCCCCCCAGTAGAATCGTCTGAGTCATTTGAAGACTTCCTTGGAGTTATCTTCCTCCTGGCCATCTTCGTCTTCTTGTTCTTCAGTATCCTTCGTCGTTTAGGATACCAGTCGATGTCGGAATCCTCGTCCGGCCACGACAGGGAGTATTCAGATTCATACTCAAGCGTAGGTGAAAGTGAGGGAGAGAAATGATCTAACTCAGCGTTGGAAGAGTACTCGGTGGTAGTCTCCCGCTTGTAGTCCGAGTACCTAGAACTCACGTCGGAAAATGTACCGTCAGAACCGTGATTTCCGTAGGAGTCGTCTGAACTGCTCATGGTCGAGTTTTTCTTTTCTATAGAATATCAACAGTTTTTAGAAGTTTAATAGTCTGATGGATAACCATGCAAGAAAACGCGAGACGCTTATCTATATAATTTCGAAAACAACGAGTACCCTAGTGAGCATTTAATGCACATGTAATGAACTTAACAATTAGGCATCCGACGCCCTGATATTAGTATTCTTATCATTCAGGAAGTGGTTAAAAATTTATGCGCGTGCTTCAGCTGGCATACACTTGCTATATTCCTTATCTACAAACCCGTGCTGGATAATGTCTTTGACATACTAACAGACGAACACTCCACAGTCAAGCGAATCTTTATCTTGCTGTGGAATCTCTCTAGTAGATTTTACTTTGTATCCATTCTTCACACGTGGTATGTATCTCTTCTTCATACAATAGTTCAGCTTGTCAAATAAGAAAAATGTTAGTTTATATTTTTGAAGTAAAATGTGAACTCGTAATGTTGCGAATCACTTTACAGTAGGACGTGAGTTCCATCCTTTTACACGTGATTCGCACACACGCTGACGCGAGACGTATGTAATGCCCATTACGGTGCGATTCACCATCCCGCGTAATGGATAATCAGCCTGCAAACAATGAACATACACCGTCATCCAATAAGGTTTCATACTACTTACCAAGGCGTTGCCCATTTTCCTCGTGTCGTCTAGAGTGAATTTGCTAGGAGGGAACAAGGGATTGTAGTTTTTTGCCAAACCATTCTCCATGTCTATTACCAACAACGTCCAGTGGTTAGTACCTTTTTTCATTTATGGTGCATATCGGAATGAATGCAATAAATGTATGTATCGCGTTTTCAAAAACTACGCCAATAACGTTTGTAACATCTCCTTTATTGGCTAGTAATGTCTGTAATAAAACCAGTGTACACCATAACAATATCAAACTTATGGCTCACTTTAAATGGCTATTTATTAATTAGATACTAACCTTTGCGACACCTGAAATCTGAATAGCTTTATATCTACAGTTGTACTCGTCATCGAGCCCTTTAAAAGGTACAATCCAGTTTGATTCTTGAAACAACTTATATATCCAGGCATCGATGATCTACGGCGCATAAAAACATAGCTATTTCTAGAGTAGTTGTCAATTATTTGTGTTATATCAAGTTTCTAAACTTTACCTTGAAATCTATCTCCCCTTCGTATGCTACGGCCATTAGCTCTGTCACACTAACACTTAGTCGGTATGTAAATTCGTGTTCTGGCATGATGAGTCTGGATTTTCTCACCACTTACTGTAGAAACCTGACAGGGGCATTTTGGACAAGAACCACCCACTAAACCATCCGAACAGGACTAAAATATTAAAAATTAATCACTTTATGACTAAGATAATTACCAACCTGCTTAATAAACTAATGGGCCTTTGAATTCGACCCAGTTTCATGAGTTTGACCCGAAAACCCATGAGGCTCATAATTAAGGGTATAAATACCCAACCACTTTCATTAATGAGGGTAATGAGCATTTAATACAACCACGCAGCTTATATCTCTTACTACAAACTACCCAAATATTAAATACTCTTGAGACATCACAAAACTCCTGACAAAAGTACCCTCAAACTGAAATTATCCTCACCAAATTGACGACCACTGTGGGAGGAGAAGGTGTCTGAATCAAGCATTCGAAACCATCAAGAAAAGTCAGTTCGGATGAATCCGGACGAGCAGGAAGTGCCACCAGCCTTGGCAGAAGTGATGGGAGAAAATGATGAATATACTATCGAGGAGCGAGATAGACTAAAAATTGAGATAGAAGCCTTGAGGGCGGCTAAAAGGGCAAAATTGGGTGTGAAAGAAAAGTCAAAAGTGTCAGCAGTTCACCATACTGACAATCCAAGAAAGCAAAAGCCATCAAAAAACCATGTGAGCACTAAAAAGACTTATACTAGTTCAAAGAAGTCTCACCGGTCTAAACTGGTGGAGAGCTCAGATTCAGACTCAGAATCTTCCAGCAGCTCCTCAAATGAAGATGGAGTCGAAGAATCCCTGTCATCCAACAGTGATGAAGGTCGTTCTAAAAAGAAACAGAAGCTGGTTAAAAAATACTTAAGAAAAAGAGACAGGCATGAAAGGTTGAAAAGGCATCTGGGTAAAGGGTCGTCTCATAGTCACAGCCATGGCCGGAGACACGTAGACCGCTTGTTCATGGATCATTTTGCCTTTCATGATGAACCAGGTATCTTTGCAACTCCCAACGAAGATACTGTATTCGATCGTGGCCGGAATTGGAGACAATCCCCATTGTCCTCCAAGATACTGTTCGGAAACCTTCCTAAGAGGTTTGACAGTACAAAGATGGAGAAATATGATGGTAGTAAAGATCCAGATAACCATCTGGAGCAATTCAAAAAAAATTATGATGAACTTCGATGATGATAATAAGCTACTATGTCGAGCATTCTTCCAGTCTTTTACGGGGAGTGCTCTGAAGTGGTACAATAGTTTGACACACGGCTGCATCAGAAATTTCGACACTTTTTGGGTGGCCTTCCGGAGACAGTTCGTTGGAAGTAAAGAAGTGAAGGGAAATGGAGACACTATTATCCATTGTGCCCAAGAACCAAATGAATCTTTAAAGGAGTACATAAGTCGCTTTGTGAACACCAAAAATGGATTAGCTGATTGTTTTGAACAAGTGGCAATAGCTTCTCTGAGGCAGGGTTTGAACCCTGGCAATTTGGCTGATTCAGTAACCAGGAAAAAGACCATGACATGGGGAGGTTTACTGAATCAGGTCGGCAAACAGATTAATATGGATAAAACAAAGAAAACCAGAGTGCAGCGGCAAGTGAGATCTGCCCCAGCTGCACCAAATCAAAACCAGAATCAGTCCGGGTATAAGGCTAAGGAATCCGGACAGGGTCAAAATAGGGCCAAGGCTCAATCCCACCCGGCTGCGCCAGCTCAAAGTCACGGTTTGGAAGATCAAAACAATCTGCTTCCACTTCCACTGCTAGTTGTAGTTGTTCTCTTATCTCAGGATTTGTTAGTACTTCCACATTTGCTTTGCATTGCACTTCCAACTGCGGTTGTAACTCATTTGTTGATTTTATAACATCTCCCAATTCCACTGCGGTTTTAGTTTTTGGTTTTTGATTAATAGTTCGTTATGCGCATTGAAGCATTCCTTTCTATAACCTTCTTTTTTTCACATCGCATACCTGGGAAAATGTAACCGAAGATGCGTGTTATATTATCCAGTGACACGTGACATGTTTCATATTGCTTACCACGTGAGGTACGCGATATATAGGAGTCTTACTATAATGGCTCACAACGCGTGTTACGCAATAAACATTAGTCTTAGTAGACTTTCATGATGCGCGAGTTACGCTATGATGTTTAGACTTACTAAATTTTGACACCACGCGATTCAGGCAAGTAAATATTAGACTGAGGCGACTTACACCACGCGATTCAGGCAGGTAAATATTACACATAAGCGAAGTAGATAAGAAATAGTGAATTCACCCAATTTTGATTTTCCAACGCGAGTTAGACAGTAAATATTTCACTTACGCAACTTAGACAGTAAATATTACACTTACGCGACTTAGAAGACACTGGGGTTTCGTTAGAAGTAAATATTCATTTAACTGCTTTGTATCACATAAGTACAACATGCGATTGGCATAGAACAAACACTTGTTTAGCTGGGGTTTTGTTCTTTTACTATGAAGCGATATAAAAAGGCGATATGGTATAACATTCCACTTGCTTAAAACCCCCTATTAAAATCTGAAGTTTCAAAAACAACATCTTTGCCAAATTAAAAACAAAGCAACTATAAGATAGTTATAAGAAGTTGAATCTTAATTGGTGAGGATAAAAGTAGCCTGAGGGTAGGCTGGTAATTTCAAGTGGAGTTTTAAGGCGGCGTGAGGGTGTTTCAGGGTGGTGTGAAGGTGTTTCAAGATATTTCAAGGTGGAGAGAGAATTGAGCAGCTTGGCAGTAGTAAATTTTTGTTACCCGTAGTTAATGCTGGTGGTTGGGTATTTATAGTATGTAATTTGGGCCCTTATGGGCTTTCGGGTCAAGTTTAATGGACCCGGGTCATGTTTAAAGACCCATGAGTTTTAAGTAGATGAGCAGGTAGCTTAGTCAGATAGTGTTTAGGTTTTTTAGTACTTTAGTCATAGTTCGAACTGCTTTGGGTTTGCAGTGTTCGAAGTCATCTGCCCGGTTCAAAAGTCCTGTCCGAATTAAGTTCTTGGAGCCTGTCCGGTTTACGGAGAGATTTACTTTGGGATGCCATTCCGGGGAGCACTCCGAATTCGGACTCATCAGGAGCCCCTTTTTTAGGTATTTGAACAAGTATCCTTGTCAAAGAACTGAAAAACAGTCCGATTCAGGAAGTGGTTTATCAATTCGGAGAGAGTTGAGAACAAAACCGGACAGACCAAACGTTACGAATTCCAAACGGTTCTTGTCAGAGTTAGTGGGACACGTGTCACTCTCTGGTTGGTCACTTTAGCCGTTTTTTCACCTTGAAAGTTGCACCACTTTCTCGAACAAGTTAATTCTTTTAAATGCCATAAATGACATCAGCGCCGTCTTTTAATTATTGCCCAACTTTTCGGATTCTCCTAGGAATCAAACCCATTTTTCACATTTACTATAAATTCTTTTCACTTTTCACAGCTTCATTATCTCTTTCACTCTGCCATTTCACCCAAAGCTTTATCTCTCTAAAACTTCAAAATTTCCTTAGTTGTTTATGTTCACAGCAAGAACAGCACTGATCAAGGGCGGTTGGCTTAACCTCTCAGAATTGGAGAAAGCTCAAAGAGTTGAAAAAGAAAAAAGACTTGCAGCAGGGCTTCCAGCGTCGCCTGTCGAGAAACCAGCCCCTTCAATCGAAGAATCTGACAGAGGTTCATCTTCTTCTAAAGGTACAAAACCTATAAAACTCTTTCAATCAACACTCTCTCCCATAGTATCTGGCTCTTCAGTTCAAGAGTCGATTCCTATTGTCGAACCGGGGGTCACTGTCACCAGTGTTAGGAAAAAATCCTCTTTTATTGCTATGGGGTCCGATTCTGACCACTCCCCAGACAAATTAATCATGAAAAGGCCAAGTAGGTTGGTTAAAGGGCTTTCTTCCAAAAACACTAGCGAATCAGGGTCCGGGGCAACTATTAGGACTCTCCGGGAAAGGCCGGCCGGTCCGGGGGCTAACAGTCCTCTACCTCCCAAAGAAACTTCAACCTCAGAAACTCAAACTGAGGTGGTAAGTCGAAAACATTCGTAGAGCCAACAGTCCGGTGGATTAGTTGTGCCAAGCTTCATCCCTCCCCGGGCTGTTTCTACAGAAGCTCCCCCAACAATAATGGAAGAGAGGATGAAGGACTCCACTGAGGAGGTTAGATTTGAGTCTGAGTCCTCCGGACAGGTTGAAACTGCTATCGTTGTTGCCAAGAAGGGCAAAGAAGACTTGTATCTTAGGCGTCCGGACCTGCCGGAGAGCCTCGAAGGGAGAGTAGGGCCCTGCTTTCACAAGGTGGAGTTCAAATATCTTTTATCTCTGTTAAAGACCAAGTATGCGTTCATCCATACTAAAGATCTGGGACGACTGCGTACTAAGTCGGGGATCCCTGAGAATGTAAAGATTCGAATTCCCATCGATCCAGAGACCCCGATGGACTGCAAAAGAAATGAGATAGTCTTCTTTACAAAGCTATTCAATTGGGGACTTAGGTTCCCATTGGACCCAGAGATAGTGCGCTATTTTCATTTGGTCAAGCTATGTCCAACACAGCTAAGCCCCAACGGTTGGTACACCTTGATGTCATGTATTATGGCGTCTAGGCTATCCGGAATTCCTCTTCCTATGGAAGAGTTTGCAGCTGTGGCTAACTTGTGCAAACAACATCAGTTCCCCTTCTACCATTTCAACATGGGGAACGATCTTAAAGCTGTTGACGATCTCCTGGAGTCGGAGAGCAAGTGGAGGAGCCAGTTCCTGTTTGTCAGTGGCTCATGGGAGAATGGCAAGAAAATTAAAACCGGGGAGAATCCTAGCGTACTTCAAAGTAGATGGAGGAGCGATCGTAAGTTTTTATTCTAAGTTTCTGTTCGAACATCTCTTTCCTTTAAGTTTATACTAATCAGTTTTTCTTTTGTTTTGTCAGAGCTGCCAAAGGAGTTCGGGGACTATCTGAAGGCCGGACAGGTCACCTGTGGCAAGCTCAACGCTTGGGCCGCAGAGAACTGGGAGAACCAGTTTCATAAAGCCTTCACTCCTGGGAACCTAGCGAGGTCTCACCTGTGGAACACCACAGGTCGAAGAGACTTAACCTGGGAGGAGTTCTCCACCCCACCTGATGAAGATGTCGTGCTGAGAAGGTCTCATGAACTGGATGGGAACCTCTTCCTTCCTGCCCGGGCCAAAGCCCCAAGTAAAATGAAGGGCAAGAAGAAGAAAGGCAGGAAAGTGGTAGAGGATACTGAAAAAGAGGCCCCAATGGATTCAGAGGTGCCAGCCCAGGCTCAAGTTGATGCAAACCTTCTACAAGTGGTAGAACAGTAGAGCGAGAAACAAGGAGTGAAGCCCCCAAAACCGTCAAGGGCTTCAAAACGGGCTCGTAAGCAAGCAAGTGACAGTGCTGACAGAGAATTCAAAAAGAAAAAGACTTCCCAAGGAGAAAAGCTCGCTCTCCGGGATCCGGAGCCCACTTTCCCAACCGACCCGACGTTAGCCGAAGAGATCCCAGGGAATCTTAATGAATGGATTCCAATGGAATTCCATACTGTTGAGGTCGAAAGGGGAGAGATTAACATGGATGAAGTGGACGTCACCGGTCTTGGTGAACTAGGTGATTATTTCCTTGGCCTGTCCAGAGATGAATTCGCAGGGCCATATGTTCCCCCAAGTAGTTCCAACACAGTGAACTTCAATGGTAAGACTTTTATGGTTTCCAGTGAGAGGGACATCATAGCCCACTCTCTCCTTAGCAACGTGCAGCCAGTACTTACCTTGGAAAGGCAAGTCCGGAGTCAGGCAACCACCATCAAAGACCTCAAGTCTGAGAAGGAGAAGATGTCCGATGACCTCAGGACTGCTGCCACTAAGGTTGATTTGCTTAAGGAGTCGAACGAACAGCTAAAGAAGAATCACAATGAAAGCAACACAAAAGTTGCTTCTTTAGAAGAGACCGTAAAAGATCTCCGGGCTAAGCTGTCCGGACTGGAGAAGGATTTGACAGCCTCAAGGGAAGAAACTGCAGCAAAGGAGAAGCTTGTCACCAATCTGACCACTGACAAACTTGCTTTAGAGAATGCAGTAAACCGGGCTGTTGAAGAGAAAGATGCTTTGGTGAAGGATCAAGAGGCCATGATCAAGGCCAAAATCAACGCTTATGCCAGGGAGATGATACGGAGTGAAGAATTAATGATTGAAAAGGTGAAGTCCGATATGGTCCTCCTGTTTCACGAGAAGTTCCCGAAGAGGAGACTAGGGGACTTATGGCGCTATGTGGATGACGATGATCTCCCATACTGGACCATGGTTGATGAAGGGTACACCGATGTGTCCTCGTCTGGTGACGAAGAGGAAACCGGTGAGAGCCCAGGTGAGGAGGAGATTGACCCCAAAGGTAAGAAGATTGTCGAGGAGAGGAGCGACATCAAAGGCAAGAAAGCAGATGAGGGTGAGCCATCTTCAAAGGCTCAACCTTAATTTATAATTTGTTTTGTTTATCTTTTGTTTTGAACTAAAGTCCTTGGAAGGCCAAGGCACCTTTGTTGTGATGGTGTCCGTATTATTCGGACAGATTTTTGTACTCTGCCCAAACATGTTCAAAGAGTCCTTGGAAGGCCAAGGCAACTTTAAGTTGTTGAATGAATGCTTTTATTTTACTCAACCATCTTCTTCTTTTATTATTTGTCTCACTTTAGACAGCTAGAATTTAAGTAGCTTTAAGTTATTGTATTGTGAGAGTGTTTAGTTTCTCTGGCTAGAATTTAAGTAGCCTTTAGTCCTTTCAGTCCGGGTAGTATGGCAAACAACAGAATTTTGCAAAAACTTAGAAAATTATTGAAGAAAGCATCAAGTTTTATTGAAAGCTCTCCGTGGCGCCGAAGAGAGGAAGCGGTATGCCCCCAAATATTTACATGGATGTTTAAACAAGTAAATATTTACATAAGCTTTATTCCAAGTACATTTGAAGGTGTTCAATATTCCAAGGGTGAGTTAAAACCCTGCCATCTTTGTCTTCCAACCAGTATGTCCGAGGCTTGATTCTTTCAACCACAGTATACGGACCCTCCCAAGTTGGGGCCAGCTTACCGAAGAGCTTTTCCTTGGTATGCAAGAAAACTTTTCTCAATACTTTATCTCCTGGTTGAAAATCCCTTCTTTTAACTTTAGAAGCAAACCTGCTTCTCATCAAGCCTTGATAATGTGCCATTCTAAGATGAGCTTTTACCCGTCTTTCTTCAATTAAATCAAGTTGATTTCTAATTGTCATCTCATTAGCCTGTCCGGAGAAGTTATGAACACGAAAGGAGGGGAGTGTCTTCTCTATGGGAGCTACTGCATCCATCCCATAGACCAAGGCAAAGGGGGATTCTTGTGTTGCAGCCCCAGGTGTTGTCCGGTAGGCCCACAGGACTTCTTGTAGATAACTAGGCCACTTCCCAGCAGCCCCTTCTAAGTTTTTCTTTAAGCCGGACAGTATTGTTCTATTAGCCACCTCAACTTGCCCATTGGCCTGTGGGTGGAAAGGTGAAGAAAAGCAATGCTGAATACCCCTTGAGGCACAGAAGCTCTCCATCTCTCTATTATCAAACTGTGGCCCATTGTCTGTTGTTATCTTCTGGGGGACACCAAATCTGCAACATATATTGGACAGAATGAATTTTATAACAGCTTTTGATGTCGTTCCTGCCAAGGGGGCTGCTTCCATCCACTTCGAAAAGTAGTCAATGGCTACAATTATGGTTTTACGCCCTCCGGACGCCACAGGGAGAGGCCCAACTAAGTCCAATCCCCATCGAGCAAAAGGGATGGGCTCAGAAATTGATTCCAAAGGAATGGCTGGTACATGAATTCCATTGCTATACCTCTGACATGGGTCACACCTCCTTACCAGCTCCTTAGCATCTTTCATAATTGATGGCCAATAATATCCGGAGAGAAGCACTCTTCTTGTCAAAGCTCTAAATCCACAATGGGCTGATCCCTCACCATCATGCAATTCAGAGAGAACCATTTGTGACTCATGATCCCCTAAACAGCGTAGGAGAGGTTTGCTATAGGACTTTTTGTACAAGACTTCTCGAATCATAATGAAACCACGAGCCCTGTGTTTCAATGTTCTGGCTTGTGATTTATCCAAGGGCACGATGCCATCGGAAAGATATTGCATTAGAGGAGACCTCCAGTCTTGAGGCCGGTTTACTTGTATTTCAAAGACTTCCTCTTTTTCACCTTCATTAAGTTGAATAGAAGGGCTTTCAAGCACATGGATCCATGGGTAGGACTCCGTATATGCTATCGTTGCCAATGAGTCTGCTAATTCATTCTCTGCCCGGGGGATGTGCTCATAGACAACAGCTTTAAACTTTGACGCTTCATTTTTAAGGAGGAGCAAGTATTTGATCAATTGCTCCTTTCTGGCCTCTGACAGGCCTAGAGCATGGTGGACAAGCAATTGGGAGTCACTTAGTAGCTTGAACCTTTTTGCTCCACAGATGTATGCCAATTTTAACCCAGTTATAGCTGCTTCATATTCGGACTCATTATTGGATGCCCTGAAAGCAAAACAAATAGCTTGGAACATGTTGTCCCCATAGGGGGAAGTGAGACATATTCCTGCCCCAGATCCCATGGTACTGGATCCTCCGTCTGTTCGGACAATCCACACTTTTTTGTCTTTTGAATCAGCAGGTTGTTCTGAATCCCTATCAGAATGGAATTCGACCAGAAAATCAGCCACAGCTTGAGCTTTTACTGCTGTCCGAGGAGCAAAGTCTATGTCGAAGTCCCCCAACTCTACTGACCACTTTGTCATTCTGCTCGAGATGTCTGCTTTTTGAAGGACATTCTTTAAAGGGAAAGATGTCCGGACAACGATAGGATGAGCCTGGAAGTAGGGTCTCATTTTTCTTGCAGCTATCACCAAAGCCAAAGCTAGTTTTTAAAGTTTCAAGTAACGCCTCTCAGCATCAATCAAGCTTTTGCTGATGTAGTACACTGGGTGAGGATACCCATCAACCTCCCTTACTAACACAGCAATGATGGCACAACTTGAAACAGCCAGATATACAAAAAGAGTCTCCCCATCGACTGGTTTAAACAAGGTCTTGGGAGAGGACAGATGCTTCTTGATTTCATTAAATGCCTCATCACACTGTGGTGTCCATTCAAACCCCTTTGCACCCTTCAAGGTTTGAAAGAATGGAGCACATCTGTCCGAAGACCTGGAGATGAATCTGTACAAGGCTGCCAACCTCCCCGTTAAACGCTGCACTTCTTTAATGTTTCGAGGAGGCTCCATTTGGAACAAAGCATTGAGTTGGTCCG
The DNA here is from genome assembly GCA_036936605.1 of Limnanthes douglasii subsp. nivea. Taxonomy (NCBI): domain Eukaryota; kingdom Viridiplantae; phylum Streptophyta; class Magnoliopsida; order Brassicales; family Limnanthaceae; genus Limnanthes; species Limnanthes douglasii. Next base: position 76,986,966 of record JAUPFV010000004.1, read on the forward strand.
GGTCGGGTTGTATTCCATGCTCACTTATGATATACCCTAAGAACTTCCCGGACTGCACTCCGAACACACACTTTTCAGGGTTTAATTTTAAATTCACTTTGGCCAAGTTGGCAAAAGTCTCTTGGAGGTCGGACAAGTGCAACTGCTCATCCACGCTTTTCACCATCATATCGTCAATGTAAACCTCCATATTTCTTCCAATTTGGTCAGCAAACGCCTTATTGACCAACCTTTGATAAGTAGCCCCAGCATTTTTCAAACCAAAGGGCATCACCTTGTAGCAGTGTAAACCTCTATCAGTAACAAAAGTGGTATGCTCTTGATCTTTTGGATTCACTTGGATCTGATTGTACCCGGAGAATGCATCCATAAAGGAGAGTAGCTTGTTCCCTGAAGTAGAGTCTACTAACTGATCTATCCGGGGAACCGGATACAAGTCTTTTGGGCAAGCTCGATTGAGGTCTGTGAAGTCAATGCACATACGCCAGTTACCATTCTTCTTTTTTACCAAGACAGGATTGGCAGTCCACAAAGGGTACTGAGATTCTTTAATGTGCCCCATCTTTGTGAGTCTGTCAACCTCCTGTACAATGACATCGGCCTTTTCCTTTGAGAAAGCTCTCCTTTTTTGTACCACTGGTGCCACATCTCTCCGGACTGATAGGTGATGGGAAATCACCTCTGATGGAACTCCAGTAACATCAGCATTGCACCAAGCGAAAACATACTGATGGTCTTTCAAGAATTTCAACATTCCTTCTTTCAACATCGGTGGCATTTTGGATCCTATCTTGACATTTTTTCCCTCTTCTAAGCAGTGTGTTTCAACCTCCTAAACTGGGATCAACACTCCGGGGGTCTCTCTGGGGTCATCAATTTCACCCTCACCCCCAGAAAGGCCCTCAAACTGCTATTGGTCATTTATACGGACTGCCCCTAGCGTTCGTGGAGCCAAGGCAGTGGCATAACATTCTCTTGCAACTTTTTGGCTGCTCCGGACAACCCCAACCTGCCCCTGAACAGCATATTTCAGACACTGATGGACTGTCGAAGCCACTGCATGCATCCTAGAGAGCCATGATCTCCCTAGAATAGCATTGTAACAGGTGGGACAATCCACCACAATGAAGAGTATTCTAACCATTTTCTTGAAAGGGCCCCTGCCCAACAACACTTCTTCTTCAAACTCCCCGATCACATCGGCTGAGCTGCCCGTGAAGCCCACGATTGATCTGTCCGACTTTTGTATCACAGCTGGATTTCTCATTTTCTTGTAAGTGTTTAGAAAAAGGATATTGGCAGAGCTTCCAGTATCCACCAAAATTCGCCTTATCTCATTGCCCCCTATAGATGCTCCTATGACAACAGCATTCTCATGAGGGCCAGCAATATCTCTCAAATCATCCTCATCGAAAACTATGAATGGGAATGAGTTTGGAGATTGATAGGATGTCATGCCTCCTTCTAGCTGGGAGGCCAAATTATGAACATGTCTTTTTCTTGAAGAGGTGGTAGGAGCTGTCATAGTGTCCCCTCCGAAGATTGTCAGTGACTCGAAGAATTTAATGAGCCCGGAGACTGATCTAGAACGCTCCTCAATAGTACCCACTCTGTTTCTGGTCGGATCAGGATCCAAATACTCGGACTCTACGTCAAACCTTTCAACTATTACCATAGCCCCCTCCGGGGCAGCGTTGTTTGGACCAACCCTATGAGTGTTGTCAGGCCTGTTGCCTCCTCTTCTTTTAACGTATGCACCCAACTTTCCTCTTTCAATCAAGTTCTGTACATCTTGTTTCAACGCTATGCAATCATCGGTAGTATGGCCAATATCATTATGGTATTGGCAAAAGGAATTATTTCGATGTTCTCTGGGAGACTGCAAGGTTGCCGGTCTCCGGTAGTGTACTTCATCTTTTGTTTTCTCGAAAATGGTTGCCACACTTTCTTTGAGCTCTGCAAACCACTCCGGTTGGACCCACGGCCCTCTTTTGTTTCTAGACTGTTGACTTTGTGCAGGAGCAGCTGGTTGAGACTGAGCCTTTCCCCTTCCATGCCCCTATCCGGTTTCTCTTGCTTTGTTTCCGGACTGGTTTTGATTTGGAGTTGGTGCCACCGGGGTGGATCTCACTTGTTTGTGCACCCTGGTCTTTTTCGTTTCATCAACATTTATTTGCTTGCCAACTTGGTTCAGCAATCCTCCCCAGGTCATGGATTTCTTCCTGGTCACCGAATCGGCCAGGTTGCCTGGGTTCAAACCTTGTCTCAGGGATGCTATTGCTACCTGTTCAAAGCAATCAGCCAACCCATTCTTTGTGTTTACAAAACGACTTATGTACTCTTTTAACGACTCATTTGGCTCTTGGGCACAATGGATTATTGTGTCTCCATTGCCCTTCAGCTCCTTACTCCCCACGAATTGCCTCCTAAAAGCCACCCAAAAAGTATCAAAGTCTTTAATACAACCCTGAGGCAGGCTGTTGTACCATTTCAGAGCACTCCCCGTGAAGGATTGGGAGAATGCCCTACAGAGTAGTTTATCGTCATCATCAAAGTTCATCATGAAGTTCTTGAATTGCTCCAGATGATTGTCCGGATCAGTACTGCCATCGTACTTCTCCATCTTGGTGCTATCAAACCTCTTGGGGAGGTTTCCGGATAAGATTTTAGAAGACAGTGGAGACTGCCTCCAATTCCTTCCACGACTGAACACGGTATCCTCATTAGGAGTTGCAAAGATACCTGGCTCATCATGGAAGGCAAAAGGATCCATCAGCATCTTGTCCGTATATCTCCGGTGGTGAGATGACCCTTTTCCAATATGTCTTTTCATTCTTCCATGGTGATCTCTCTTTCTGGAATACTTTTTAACTTGCTTTTGTTTCTTCTTGGTTCGTCCCTCATCACTACTAGAGGACAAGGACTTTTCATTCCCCTCACTGTCCGAAGAGCTGTCCGAAGACTCTGAACTCGAGTCAGAACTCTCCACGGGCTTGGACCGGTGAGATTTTTTAGAGCTGGCATGCGTCTTCTTAGTGCTCTCATGAGTTTTGGAAACCCCATGCTCTCTTGGGTTATCGGTGTGGTGAGCAGCTGATGCTTTGGATTTCTCTTTCACGCCCATCTTGGCTTTTTCAGCCCTCAGAGCTTCTATCTCAAGTTTTAACCTGTCGCGCTCTTGGACAGTATACTCATCATTCTCTTCCACCACTTCGAGCAAAGCTGGTGGAAGCTCTGGATTATCCGGATTCATTCGGACAGAATTTCTTTACTTGGTTTTGAATACTGGATTCAGGCACCGTCGCGCTCCCACTGTGGTCGCCAATTTGGTGAGGATAAAAGTAGCCTGAGGGTAGGCTGGTAATTTCAAGTGGAGTTTTAAGGCGGCGTGAGGGTGTTTCAGGGTGGTGTGAAGGTGTTTCAAGATATTTCAAGGTGGAGAGAGAATTGAGCAGCTTGGCAGCAGTAAATATTTGTTACCCATAGTTAATGCTGGTGGTTGGGTATTTATAGTATGTAATTTGGGCCCTTATGGGCTTTCGGGTCAAGTTTAATGGACCCGGGTCATGTTTAAAGACCCATGAGTTTTAAGTAGATGAGCAGGTAGCTTAGTCAGATAGTGTTTAGGTTTTTTAGTACTTTAGTCATAGTTCGAACTGCTTTGGGTTTGCAGTGTTCGAAGTCATCTGCCCGGTTCAAAAGTCCTGTCCGAATTAAGTTCTTGGAGCCTGTCCGGTTTACGAAGAGATTTACTTTGGGATGCCCTTCCGGGGAGCACTCCGAATTCGGACTCATCATTAATAATTTAAGATCCACTTACATCTTCATATCCTTGCTCCATGGGCTTGGGTACGCAACGGGGAGTTTCATATGGCCCAGTTGTATTCATTTCTGTCCCACTTGTTTGCTCACCAACATTTGTAATTTCCAAATCTGCCTTAGTGTTTTTTGAAGCAACCTCACCACAAACTGTATCAACTGTAGCCTTTGCGCGATTCTGTTCTCCCGCAATCTCATTCGTACTCCCTTTTTGTATAACATCTGGCTGTAACCCTTGTGCAGTTTCAACTACGAACTCAAGAGGTTCTGCTTCTATTGGTATTGGTTCAGGTGCTGCTGCCATAATAGCATGTTGCTTAGCTTGGTCTTGAAACTGTTGAGCAGTTTCGGCTACGACAATATTTTCTTCTGCTTCTATGGGTTTTGGCTCATGCTGCTCAGCTTGGTCTTCAAGCTCTTGTGCATTTTCAGCTACGACAACATTCGGTTCTTCTTCTATGGGTACAATAGAAATTTGCACCTCAGCATCCGCTCCTACTGCACCCCCACCAATATCTGCCTCATCCGTGGCCGCGACAAGCCTGCATTTGTCAACTCCCAAAACATACAAAGTTTTTTCATTTACCTGTCCCTCCCCCGATGTCTCAGTAACATCGTTCGGTCCATCAGCAGTTCCAGATTCATTATTCTCCTCATCCGTTGCACCTCCATCTTCTACCCCCTCGTGTGTGTCTTCTTCATTGTCGTCAGGTGTAGAACCCTCTACAGCTTCTTCTTCTTTATCATGTTTTTTCTGTCCTACTTCTAACTTTTTGAACCCATGTTTTCTTGAGACATAAACTATGGTTTTAGGAACCTCATCCACTCTTACTGATACATCTACTCTTTTCTCTGGTGACTCCTCTTCTACCGAACAGAAAGGGAGTACACAAACCTTCTCCATTGCTTCATTAACCCCAACATTTTCATCATCTTCGTTACCTTTATCAGCTTGTTCTTGAAGCTTCAAAGTCAACAAAGCAACCTCCCTTTGGAGTTCTTCAATATGTGGTGAAATTCAACAAGTATTAGCCAAAGTAATAAAAATGCATCATTAAAGTTGACAACCTATTAAACGACTTACTTGTCGATTCTTTCGTGCAAGAGAAATCTTCAACCTTTTGTTTTCTACCGAGTATCTATATTTTCAACTGGTTCTCTTCTTAACAGATTCCATCCTCTTAAATAAAATATTTCAAGCGCTTGCCTTGTAAACTTTTATCCTCTTCGTCCGAGTACTTGAGTTGCCCTCTTTCTCGGGTGTATTTTTATTCTGATCCATCCACCCCTACAGCTGTTGCCCGTAATCCTCATCCACTCCCCGGTAATCAACTGTTCCAGATCTTTGCCCAATTTCTATCTTATTTGTTTGCCCTCTACTACAATACTTGGCCCGCTTCCCTCTTCTACTAATCATTGTCTTTTTCCTTTTGCTTGTCAACTTCCTACCAGACCCTACCTCAGTCTCCCCCGACCCGAAGGCCATTTCTTCAACTTCTGTTAACTTTACCTCTCCTTCTAATACCTGCAATACGCAACATGTATGTTCAAACAACAGTGCACACGCACATATAAGACGCATATCATTCGAATGAAGTATCACTATGATGCGAATCATGTACTGTTAGAGTACTCATCTCGCGATGCGAGTCATATAATCGTTTGCTTCACGCGCGAGTCAATTTTGTACCTTCAATGTAATTCTATCTCCCAGCAACAACATCTGATGCGATGCATGCAGTGCAGACGTTGTTGTTGGTTTTTTTACCTGTTGCAGCATATGGTGCGAGTCTCTTAAAAGAATCGCGCACCATAAACGTGATTGGATGCAAATACCTCTCGAGCGATTAAACACTTAATAATTAATGTAAATCGCTCTATGCCAGTTATGCCTCACGAGATTCACTACGTAAATAACATGAAACGGCCATATACTACCTCATCGTCTGCCAGCTTCCTCAGCCTTTTAACAAGCGCAATAGTTGACTCCTTGCACTCAAGCCCCCATCATTTGTAGCACATAGGTATCATGTTTGGCCTTACCAAATATTCCCCTAGCGTGGTGTGCTCCATCATGAAGGGTTGGGAAAAAACAGGTCACACTCGTATCACTTTTATAAGAGAACAAAATAATACAAACAGTGAGTTCAATACTCACCAATAACACTGCTACGCATCCGATGACGTGATCTGGGGTCCCTTTCTCCAAACAATTAACCATAGACTTTGTCAGCTTCTCAACAATTGCTCCCGACCAATCATAGTCATTAATTTTGAGCATGTCTTCTACGTAGAAAACCATTATCCAACCCATGATATCTCCAGATACAGCGTAGAACAGGGTAGAACAAATGAAGAGTATCAAAAGCTTCGCAACGTCGGTTACCGATTCCTCACTCCCATCATTTGCTGTTATTTCTATTGCGTCCTGTATCAAAACAGACAATAGTTATTTAATTGTATATGCTAAAACATCCCTACGTTTCATAATCTGTTATTTCTACCTTTATCATCGCATTTGAAACAACTTTTTGGTTTGACGGTCCACTTTTCCTCGCCCTTGGACACAAGAAATATTTCTGCATCAGTGGAGACTGGTTCTCCGCACCATCGACAAATCTTCCGGTGAAAGCCTCTGTTCTGTTCATCGGCATTTCCTCCGTTCCGTGTTTAAGACCGAAGATGGCTTTAACATCGTTCGTTGTCATTTTAACCCGCTTCGAACCTATTTTAAAACACTCATTCTTTACAGAATATCTCTTTATAATCTCCTCTATAACTTTGTTAAACTTCTTCTTTGACAGATCTTCGTTCTTTAGCATGAAGGATGTTTTCAGTAACGTATAGAATGGCGTGTTCTTCGTAGCCTCGATATGCTCCTTAGCCACTATCTCTTTCTGCAGCAAATTTAATATGCTTACCAAACCAGACCTGTAAAAAGTACCTTTTCCCATAGCAGAACCTGTACGCATAAAAAAGAACACCCATGTCAGATTTTAGAAATTCATATCTCCTTGTAGAACTATCACCTTGTAGAACCGATTATAAACCCAATATAAATGAGTTAACATACACAACGCGTGCTAGACCAAACATGTTGCGCGGGATACAACGACCAACCATACTCTAGCCACAACGACCAACCCTACGACGCGACATAATCACTACATATCACGCGTGTTACCCTTAACTGATTTGTCTATTTACAACTCCCATCACCCACCACACAAGACACGACAACGACGGAAACGCGATGCGAAATTCCAAAACATATCCCGGCGTGAGGTAACTTACAGATCCTATTACCGACGTGAGATTAGTTTTACAATACAAACAGTACTAAAACAGAACACCCGTCATCCAATCTAGCACCCACCAGACGCGAGACGCACGCCACAACTACTGCCAATATGATGCATTAAAACACCAGAAGCGATACACACACAAACTACTGAAAACCACCTATAAACTACCCAGTGTTCATTACGGACGCGAGATCAGTTTTACAATATCAACGTAATATGCGCCAAATAAGGCGACACTCTGTACTAAAACAGAACACCCGTCTTCCAATCTAGCACCCATCATACGCGAGACGCACGCCACAACTACTGCCCGTATGATGCATTAAAACACCAGACGCGATACACACACACAAACTACTGTAAACCACCTAAAAACTACCCATCTGTTAGTTATCAAACAACATACATTCGTCTTTTTAAAACAACACACCGTACAATCACCGGCCGGAAAATTTAAACACACTACTAAATCGATAAGGCAGTTATCGAACAAAAACGGTTCATACGGATATCATCCAACATGCAGTCGACTAAACACGATTAAGAAAAAATGTAAGCCCGAACCTTAACTGTAGTTCCGACAGTACGAAGTTTGCCGGCCCCGGTGGTTCTTGCTTCACACGACGAAAAGACGAGAAAGTCGACACGACGATTATGGAGTTCGCCGATCGCTTTGCACGGAAGTTCTGCTACACTCGCCGGAGTTTGTTCGCTCAAAACGAGACGGTGGACAGAGTTCTTTTAGGTTTGAACTTCTTCTCTGACTTTCTCTTATTGTCTTTTCGGTTTCTAAAAGTTATTGGGATTTGGGGGGAAATTAAAAATTATAATAATAATAACCTACTTTCTCTTTATTCTAGTATTAGGGCTAATTTGGTAAAAATATTAGCTTCTTACTAGTAGTGTAAGAGTCTCATATTTGGGTACTTATTTGGGATTACATACTTGAAAAGGTATTTAAGGGTACTTTTCTCTTTTTTAAAAGGAGAAAAAACAATTAAAGGATCATCTAGACACGCAAGTCGATGTAAGCTAGTTTCAGTAGATATTTTGTGTGATACACTAGCGTTTTTTAACAACTCCGCAGATTTAGGTCGCACAATATCTAGCAAAATTGGGCAAGCGGTCCGTGCGATTTCTAGCAAAATCATGGGTCTTGTTCTTGCTCGATTGTTATACAAAAAGCGCTATTACAAGCGCGATTTTGTTAAATTTTGTGCATGGTCATGCGCGATTTATGTAGATGCTATTTTAATGAGTGTGGATATATGTGTATCTTACATGCATATTTTTACTAAAACCGGAACAACCATCATGTTTGATGGTCGATTATATGCATATTTTTACCACGAAAAGTAATTACACTAAATAAGATTTGGACGCATAGGTCGAATCCCAAAACACAAAGTTATAATCCATCACTTATAATGTCAAAGACGACGACATTAGTAAGAATAGAAAACCTCTAGGATGTATTATAAATGTGACAGGCACAACGTTTATAAACCTAGGCTCAAACCGAGGTTTGTGAAGAAGCGACCACAATGTTCATCCAAAACATATAGTTGTCATTTCATGTTAATGGGAAAGCTAGTTGAAGGAGTACCTGATTATTGGAGATTAATAGTGGTTAATGGTAAACACAACCATAAAACGTTTTTAATTGAATGGTTGAACCTGGACCTTTAGACTAAAATCGGATGAAGAGGAATTAGTTTGTACACTCACGACAATTGGTTTTTGTCCCAGAGAGATATATTAGAGTTTAAAGATTCAAATCCCTAAAACCCACATGTAATACTTGTTTGGTAAACTAAAGGAACACAAGTACTTAGTGTAGGAGCGAACAAACAATACAACTAATAAGAACCTCAGATTATTTTTCGCACATTTTAAAAGCATCGAGCTTTTACGCATATTTCCCTGAGTTCTGGTAAGGATAACACGTACAATACTACAAGGTACAAGACACTTTTGCTAGAAATTGTTGGTGTAACATCAACATGACATTTTATATTGCTTTTGTTTTTTAAGCTTCGAAAAATAAGTGAATAACACGTGGGCTTTGAGTGTCCTAAGGACCGTGATGACAGATAATAATTGTGTATTTCCGTATATTATTGTCACCGATATGGAGTTTTCATTTATTCATACTATTGAGGACGTAGTTCCATATGCCCCATGTGCTATCCAAATGACGTATAAATAAGAACATTTCAGCGTACGTTACAAAGGTGTTGCCCAAAGTAGATATAGCAGAAGATTTTTGTGAATTTTATAATATGGTTACCCAATCTGTCACGGTTAAAGAGTATAACAAAAATCTTGTCAAGTTAACCATGTGTTCTTTTTTTTTCTGGTGGCTATATATTATGTCATGAATCAATGAATTACGAATACACCAGGAGAAAATTCTTAATATCCATACGAACGAGCATACAAGTTTAGACAACCAAACTAGCAACCGATAAGTAAAATTTTCATTTAAAAACTTTCATTTTGCGAAATACGACGTTACAATTGTAATTTATATATTCATATGTTATAGCTTGGAGATTTCTCACTCGATCCTAAAACACGCACTCGGTATAAGTCTATGCACATTTGAACAATTTTGGGAAAATGTTCATGCCTTGTTTGATGCTTAACACTCAATAATTTTGAAACACTCGAATGAAATAAGTATCATCCAAAAACAATATATAGACTTTATATCTATGAAAATTTAAAAGGTAAAATATCGTGTGTGTCTTTGGACGTTGTTGATAAAAGTCTCAAAATTTCTTGTCAAATTGGCATAGATCATGTAGCTCATGGTTGTATTGTTAGAAAAACACACGGGTTACCGTGCGGATGCGAGGTAGCTATGACCGAGAAAAAAGATAGGCACATTCTTCTTGAAGAACATGATGTTTATTGGACTACTTTAAATATCATTCCTAGAGATAAATTTTGTACGGAAGATGAACTAACACAAAATATTGGCATAATAGATAGTTCTATTTGTTCTTAAGGACCAAATATTCAAGATCATAGTATAAGATGATGTAAATTCTCAATCCCACACCAAGTCATGTATTGTATCCGAAGGAGGTGATTATCATATAAAAGTATGAAAAAAGTCAGTTCGGATGAATCGACTAAACGAGACCCATATATATTCGAATGTGAAGGAAGTCAATTCAAATCGTGTGTGTACGCCCGGTAAGATAGCTAGCACATCTGGCTCGGTAGCAAAAGTATTCCTAGTACCCAAAGCCAAAGCTCCTGCGAAGAAGAAAAGCGTTACTCAAGCAAAAAAAATCTTATAAGACCGAAGATTTTAACGGTTATGAGATTTGGTTTACAAACTACTTACATGATTATATTAATAGCGTCTTAGATATTACTCCTAACAGTTAATGCACCTATCAGGCCATACTTTTATCTATATATGATTAATCTGATTCATGGAAATTAGTGAGAAGGGATTTGATGACCAAATTGAAAGGATAACATGATTTATATGAGATAGTGTTTGATGTGGAAAAAAATATAGACAACTTACTTGAAAGGTTTGATTATTTCTAAGTCTACTTAGGTGGTAATAAAAATTAGATGACACCCGATATTAGCTTAGTGACAACCCGTCGATATCAATGATGGTACATCACATATCTCTCAAACTTTCATATACGTGTCTACCATTACGTGGTATACCACCTCAATAATATCTTACACATAAGGTTGGTCTTAATTTCGTACATGGTAACCACTACATTAAAGTAAGTACATCAATATAATTCATTTTTAGTATTTTATTTTTATGTTACACAAATTTATCCAAATTTTAATTATACATGTTGTCTTGTATGGACCGTTTTCAGAATATATCCTATTTGGTTTGTATTTCGCACTAACAAGGAAGTAATTGCGTGGACCATTTAGTTCTACAAAGATTCAACAAATATCACCAAATCAAGCATGTCTAAATATCTAGAGCACATGATGGAGCCACATACTTCTACGATTGACTGGAGACTCTTGATTATTTCCATGGATTACTTGTTTTAATTTTATTTCAATGACACTATTAAGACTTATTTACTTATTGTTTGGATATTAAAGTTTATTTTAAGATTTATTTAAATATTGTTCGATTTTTAATTTTTAATCTCTCTAATATTTACGTATGTTTTTTTATATAAACTATCTACAACATATTCAAAAGATGTGCATTTCCAAACTTGCCAGTAATAATTTTGCACCATCAATGCACGAATTGTGTACCATTTTGTGTAGGATGAGCGCACATTATTGTCTAAAATTGTGTAGCCCGGTGCAAGAATTTGGCCGGTTTTGCACGCCTCTCGTACAAAAATATTATTTGGATTTTTTCAAAAAATAAATTTCTACTCTCTTGTACTATGTAAAACTTAAAAACTATTTTAGATATCATTTAATTAAGTCCTTACAAACACATAATGTAAAAATAAATGATTAAAATGAAATACTCAAATTTGACTAAAAACATATAGAATAACAACTTATGAATTATAAAACTCAAACAACAACAACTTAATATTCAACATAATGAAACAACGATAATTAAGGACTTCAGATAATGAAACAGTGATAATTGAATACTAATTTTTCTTCTCATATTTTTCTAGTCAGGCTAGTTCCATTTTTATGAGTTTTTTTTTCTTCCTTCACAATTTTGTAGTCCCTTTACAACCTCATGTTCGGCTTCCTCCCTCTTGGTCAGCATTGAGGCATGGATAGTATACAGCTGGTATTCCATTATATTTTTGGTGACCAAACAGTTATACGAGTGAAATGCAATATAACGTGCCTCTTCGTTAAATTTGAAAACCAAGTGTAGACGCTGTTTCATTAGATACGTCCACATAGTTTTAACATCATCCAAACTTCTTAAAATTTTAAGCTGTTGGATGTGATCCATACCATAGAGAAAATACATGTGTTATATCAGTGCCACCCAATAGAGTCTAACCAGAAATTTTTGTATTTTATGGTGTGTGTGATTTTCTAGGTTAATTTCTTACCAAAGTAAAGCATAAGATTTTGTCCTGCGATAGTGTAATCCAAATAGACATATGAATACTATATACATGTCAGTTGTGGATATTGTTATACCCTAAATCAATCAACTTAGAACACCTATTAAATGAGACTATAGCATATCCTTTTGTGTGTCAGAATAAACTCATATGATGCATTAAAGTTTGATAAGGATAAATTTTTAACAAATATGGGTCGAGATATAACATAATCTTAAATTTTAATTCATATAACATTGTGTCAATCAATATCTGATACTTGTAAATTGTCGATCTGATGTATTCATAATATCCGAATATATAGTAAGATCGAATTCGATAAATTTCATTAAAAACTAAACTTGTACATAATAAATTGGTATGTACACAATATTCGTGCTATATAAAAAAAGTCAGTAGCATAACCAAAGAAAACATAATACAAAATCAATCTCGCTCTTGATACTGGTGAGCTAGTCCGAAACACTTCTCTAAAGGCTCACGAAGATACTCCAGACTCATGTTATGAGACCTTGACTCTAGCTTGATAAGTCGATCGAACAAGTCAAATAATCTCGCATGATAAGTGGTCGCGGATAGGTTAATCCCGACATATGCATCGGTTGAATGAGAATCTGGATCAATTAGAACGTACCATAAGTTGGTCTTAACCCATACAGGGTATAAGAAGATTGTACCAGGTTAGTTGAATTGGTATGTAGCAGCTCGAATCATGGGTTCAATAGTATGTGATTGCAATGGAGACCAAATAAAACCCTCCCGCAAATATCGTATGTTCGGATGCCTATCTCTATAGATAATCTCCAAAATAGTTTGCAGTGGCCCAGGTTTCTCCTAAACAAACCACAATTGTCGAGCGATGTGAAGAAGATAGTAATTTTCTAATGACTTCATTGTAGTATCTATCCAAGCGGCATCGTAGAAAGGTCTAACTTCGCGTAAATGTAAGTATATAATGAACCAAGCCTACAATATACAAAATAAATTATGTATAAATTAAAAAAATATAGTAAAAAACTACACGACAAATAATACTTATATTTTCCTCCGTAAATATAGATATAGTATGACGAACATTGTCTTGAGTCTTTTGATATGAACATAAATTAGGGGGTGAATATCCACACATAGTCGGCTGAGTGATAGCATATGAACTAAACATCGTAGTCACAAGCACGAAAAAATTATTGTATATCCATGTCTCTAACAATTTAGGGAAATCAGTAAAACCCGATGTCGCGTTTAAACTTCCCGACCAAGCTTGTAATATAACTAAGATAATATAAGCTCACCACAGTTATACATACCCGCGGTTATATAGTTCTCAATGAAGTATAGATGGTCGAGAGATATACTATAACACGTCTTCTTAGTATTAATACAATAACCAAACATATGGAGAAAATACCCCATCGTCGCTAGAAGTAAGCATCTCAAATATAATCACATTCATCAAATAAACATCGCACAAATAAGGGAGATGTATGTACCTTCCACTACCAGTACGACTATAACTTAGCTCTTCAATAAGGCTATCGTTATGTAAACCTAGTAATTGAGTGAACCAACCTACTTGTTAACCTCCACTAGGAAAAGTAACTAGATCAAAAGCGTGAATTGTAACTGGAGCCTGGTAATGGTGTAGATGTTGTCAAACGTGACCTTCATCTCATCAAAATAGAAATAAAAGGTATTCATCTCCGGATGCTACCATTCCAAACAAATTATTTAATAAATACACATTGGTAGACCAACATGAAAGACAGATGATGAGCGGACCAAAACATGTCTCTATCCCCAGATCAATAATCTTACTATGTCGAGTGAGATCCCAATGACGATGGGTATAATACATCACATACATAATATAAAAACAAATTCTCAATAGGCTATGGTAGAATTTACTACACGATAAACTAATAAAATAAACTTACATTGTTGTTGAAGACTTCATACGCCTCGTGCAATTTGTAGTCTCTCATGTTATAGTACAAGTCAGGGACATGACCATTAACTCTCCAGAAAAGTTGATCTAGAGTAATATATCGGTGTTGAACGACAAGCATATGGTTGCATTGCTCAACCCTTATTGATCGAGAACTTGGTGTACGCTGAATAGCTTCGTCGTCAAAGGGTGTGACAGTCTGAGTCGAATGCAGAGCGTGACCGTCTACGAGGCATGCTAAAATTACAATAAATAATCTTTGTTAATACAAAAAATTATCTCAAATAATTCATAAACATTATAATATATATAAAACGAAAGACAAACACATTACTATGTATTAATATACAACACTCAAGGTATAATTCTAAAAACATCAAACAATAATCATTTACACGCATGTAGCTATGTTCATGTAAAAGCACGCACATATCGCACAACGAACATCCAGTTTCGCGTGTTCTATGTGCGCAAAACCGGTTTTTCACCGCGCAACAGGTGTGCGATATTACACGAATATTCGTAGTTTTTTCAAGTTTCTTAATCTTCATATGTTACCCAAAATCCAGTAAATAGACTACCAAATTGAAGATCAAAACCTAACCTAAATTATAAAATTAACTAGAATTAAAAAAAATAACTACAAACACATAAAAAAATTGGAAACACAATTTTGAAATCTAAATATCATTACGAATATATATCGTAGTTGAAAAACAAATACATCAATAAATAAGAAATATGTACATTTTCAACATTGTGGATTCGGAGTTTTAAAACCTTAAATTTTTTAAGTGCGTATTTTAAGAGATTTTAGGTTAGAGTAGAAAGTTTGTGGTAGATTTTTTAAAAATAAGGTTTTTATATCAAGAGTAATTTGTAAACAACATGAGTCTTGATATAACAAAAACGGGCCTTGATCCAACTAAATTTTTATCTAATAGAAATGAACCTTGATATAGTCTAGCCCTTTTTAAAATCAATTTTTTTAACCATTCGATTATTATAACTCAAATGGACTATAATTTATTCATTTTTCAAAAACAAATAACCCATAAAATATTTGATTTAAAAAATTAAAATGAAATTTAGATTTGTTTTCTTAATATTTTATATTCGTGTTAAAAAAATACATGTTTTTATAATTTTGAAAATTAATTCGATTCAAGATCCGTTTTTTCAACAAATAGATTTCTATAACTCAAACATAATATAATTTACTTTTATTCTAAAAAAATTGACACATAAAAAATGATTTTTTAAGTAAAATTTAAATTGAATTTTGGATTTGTGTTTGGATAGATTTTAAGTTAGATTTATATAGTTTGATGTTGTAATAGGTTTTAGACTTCATATACGAGCAATTATGACCATCGAATCATATGAAATTGGACTAAAACATACTAGATTTCGCTCATGTTTTCTTTGTTAAATATGTGGTAAAAATGATGAAATTTGTCAAACATGAACTAATTTGGTTTTCTAATAAAAAAAATTATGTGTTACTAACCATTAGTATTGTGACACAACCAATTGTTCTTTTGGTCTTCCAGAACAGAGTTTTTAATAATATTTTTCTAGTATCTCCCTTATCCTTTCATCCCAATCATGGATGTTAATTTTGTTAAAGTTTTCGACCTAGAGAATCATTGTTGTGACTATTATGTTGTCGGAAGTAGAGAAAAATAAGATCAAACATATATATAGGATAACGAAAACAACTATATAATGTACAACTACTTTCATTATGTTATTGTCACTCTAATAACTAAAACCTAAAAAAATATCATAAAACTAAGTGAGTGAGATTATAATAATTTTCTAACATAAACATATAGAATATTTTTCCAGTATAGGTGTAAATGCAATTGTGAAACATTTATACATTATAAAATTTAAGGTTTGCATGGAATTATGAAACATAAAAACATAATAACCATGTGCGGAACTAGGATTATGATATAAAAAGGACAAAAAAATTAAACAGAAAAATTATATCAATTACTCAACTTGTTAACCCAAGAAGTGAGGACATAAGTATGGTTCATAAACTATTATACATATATCAAAATAGTGGATAACATCAAGAAGTGGAACTCACTGACAATATTATATTTAGAAAACATACCGATTTATTTGAGATGTGCTCGTCTTTCATATAAAATATTTTAATGATCTCATCAGAGCTTACTGACTTTGCAATCTCTTTTTCTATATTAACAATTAATATTTAAAAAATTATCTTCATTTGAATACAAAGATTTGTTTTCACTATTTTATAGCAAAAAAAGCTCTTTCAGATGTTGCAGTGGATGCAGAAGTGTCAAAAAAAGACATAAAGTATATCTATTAGTGAATACATTTTGGGAGTTTCCTTGTAGACTCCATTCCTTGACATAAATCATCAAGAGTAGAATAAAATCTAGTTGAGTATGAATATCTAGCCCATAATATTGTAATTCATACTTCAAACAAATTTTTTTCTTCTTTCAAAAAATCATCAACATAGTTATTACCAGCAAGTATACAAGTATTCTCTATATTTAATTATCTATAATCATCTCTAGGATTCAATAATGTACTCAAAATGAGAAGCTTTGTTGCTTGTTAACTAAACCTATTTTTTAACACCTGCAATTATTGATACGACGACAGTAAATATTTATACTCTATAATGATGTTCCATTATCATTGTTTGTCTTTTTTTTTCTTTGTAGCCGAAGAGATTTCAGTACATCAAAATAAATAGTAACCATATCATGAATCAAGATAATATATCTCTCAAAAAATAATCTTACATTATCTAAAAGACTTTCATAGCCACATTTTCTTAATTTTTGAATCACAGGATTTGTAATATAAACCAAGAGCATAACATTTATAATATATTGATTTTTTTATCGCAATGCTCGACAAAGCAAATCAGTAATATACATAATCTCTTTTACCATATGTAAGTAAACATAAATTCATACGATATTAACATTTTTATGACATTCAAAGCATCACCTCATTGGGAAAAAGTTGTCCTTGAATAATTGTTTCAGTTAAAACAGAATTAGTAGCACCATACATTATTATCAAACTACACATTGCTGTAAATTTGAGCTCCATCTAGTATCTTTGGGATGTTGTAGTGTTCCAATTTGATTTAGACATTTACTCGTCTGGATCTCCTTAATATTTTTTAAATTTTCAGTTTAACAATTTGATTAGCGTGCAACTCATCATGACGTTAGTGATATGTTATTTCATTGGAGTGTTTTTTTATTTTCTTGCATAATTTAAAGAGATCAACATATATTCCTTAAGAATGATGAAATTATTAAGAGAAGAAACATTCTTTCAGGGGGAATCATGCTGAATATTTGAAGGTTCGCAAATTTCACATAATGATTTTCAATTTTCCAGAGAAACCCAAATAAGATTTAAGTTGCACAATCTGCTAAAGAGGTACTGGATTTATCCATTTAGTATAATATGATTTTCTAGGTTGCTTCTTTGGATATAAAAAATTATGAATTTTGTTATGGAGGTTAGTAGTTTCATTTGATCTACCCTTATATCTTATTTACTTGTAGAGATTATTTGTTCATATACTCTTTGAGTATGGAGAGATTCTATTGAGGATTCACGGTCTACTAGATGTACTATTTATATCCTTTGAGAATCAATTTTCAGCAAATTTCTTTGGATATGCAAAACAAAATTAGTAATTTAGGTCAGGTGGAACCTACCTCAAGAGTTAGTAACATGTAATTTTCTTTAAGTTAATCTTATTTTATTTCTTGCATAAATTAAAGAGACTAGTATATACTCATTTGGTGCTAGAATTCTCCGAAGAGAACCTAAATTAGATGGGAACCTCACAAACTGCAAACAAGGTACTGAACTTATACATTTAACATAAACATTCTATCATATTATTGTCACCTAATTTTTTTGTTAAATGCTATTTTGACTTCCTAGTAATCTGATTGACCTGAAAAATTTATTTCATATAGTACTTAAGTTAGAGTGAGACATGCTTGAACTTGATAAGAATAACATATATATGTTAAATTGTAAAAATCTTACAAATTAAAACAAGGTATAGAGTTGATACCCACATGAATACAATTTCACCTTAGACCATAGCTTTAACCTTGTGTCCGAGATGAAAACCCATATGATAGTGTATGAGATCTTCACTATAAGAGATATCCGCCCAACACCCCATCATTGTCACTAAATCATATCCATACATCATGGATAGGTTTTCTTGACACATCAACCTCAACCTAGGGCCTGTAACAATTATGCTTGACATTATGCCTCTTAGGAATCCGTATCTTTAGCAAATCACCTACAAAAGATGTTATTGTCCTAAGCATACTATCATTGTATAAGAATTCTAGAATGTTTATAAAAGAAATCCACACTAGTGAAATTATGCATTCAATCTATGAAGTATAGTTTTCATTTGAGAAGTCTCATGGAGAATTCTCCAATGAACCAATGAACCAATTTTCCAAATTTTACACAAGTCTTCTTGATTAGAAAATTCAAGCAATATATGTCTTACATCCCAATAAGAGATATTAAATTCTCCTACAAAATTAAACTTATCCGAGAAATTATTGTATAATGTTTAATTAAGGCGGGCCTTTATTGAATTTTCCGACCATTATAGTCTCGAGAATTCTTTATTATCTGATTTTAGTTATATATAAATATGATAAGAATTTACTTGTATGCAGACATGTTCCATCATTCCCGAATTCGACTTACGCAGAATTACTTTTACAAACATTGAGTCTTTGTTAGTCAACCCATCGTTCATATTCACAATATTTCTAGTAACGATTTTTTTAACCTATAATACAAGAAATTTAGTATTTATTTTCATTATTTATTCTTTTGGAACAAAGCTTGAGAAAAAATTCATAATTTAATTCAACATCTTTATCTCACTTATTTTCTACTTTTATTTATTTGAAAGGAACAAATAATCTTTAAATTTTTTTATTTTAGTTATTGAAGCATCAAAAATATCTTATTCATATTTTCTAAAATATTTTATTACATAGTATAAAATTACAATAAATACAAATATAATCATAAAAATTATAATTAAATTAATAAAAACAAATAAAAATAAAAATATTCTAAAAATGATGAAAAACTCAGTAAAGAAAATAAACTACCTATCCTTATTTCCCTTCACAAAAAAATAACATACACGACTACTCCACTTTTTTTTTGTTATAACTCTTGGGCCTTTTATTATGGATCGGGTAAAATACACGCTGCTTGCAGCTTCTCTAAACAAAACCCCTAAAAACACTTCAGGCTCTCACTTCTCACAAACCAAACAAAAACCAGATGAGAAACCCTAGCCCCTCTTTTCAAACCTTCGTAACCAGCCCTTCTCTTCAAACCTTCAAACCAACCTCACAGCAATATCGAAACACAAATTGATTAGTAGATCATTCTCACAACCCTTCTGCATGCCCCAAGAAGCCAAAGAACCATAGTCCCTCTCTTCGAACATTCATATCCAACGTCGTATCGATGTCGACAACATAAATTAGATATCAGATCGTTCACACAGCCCTTCTGCATGCCTCGATCGACAAATATCCAGGTATCACTCGAACTCATCCTTGATTGTAGCGTACATAACCAACACCCAGACCCTCCAGAAAAGTGATCGCACGGATTTTGTTAGGAATTTCAGTTCCTTCAAGGAACAAGTTCTTATTAAACTCTTTAGTGTGCTTCACTATGCAGTCCGCTGCTGCATTTTGTTCTCTGAAAACATGAGTTATCCTCATGTTTGATGAGATTAACTTGTAACAGCAAGTAATCAAAGCTTTCAGAAACCATGGAGTTTTATTAGGAAGAAGCATTTGAGTCAACGTACTAGAGTCCGTTTCAATATCTAGGCTACTAATCCTCTTTTCATAGCACAACAGGAGGCCATCCAGCATTGATCTGGTCTCCGCTATGATCGTACTTCCCTTGCTATAAGTTGAGCCATAGCTGAATAGAACAACACCAGTGGAATCCCTGACTAAGCCACCACCAAAACACTCTCATGTTTCATCACAAGCCTCATCCGAATTAAGTTTATATCGACCCAACTCTGGACACACCTAAATAAGAGAGACATGAATGTTTGGCCTATCCAACTGACTAAAACAACCAAACATCATACCAGTGTCTCTATCCTTATCCCAATGTTTAGGTTTTAACAAGTTTGCTCTGTCCAGACTCGAAAGAATGAAGAAAATGTGGCTAATAATGCTTTCAAAATAAATATCCTTATTCTCCATCTTTTTTTGTTCCTAGCGTTCCAGATAACCCAGGAAATAACAATGGGTATAATAGTGCGCATGTGAACTCTTTTCCCCGTATGCCAGAACCAGTTTCTCACCATATGTGAGAGAGCCATGTTTCTAAATATGCGAATGTTGAAATAGGCTGAGAAATAAGACCATACCTCCCAAGCTTTGTGACATTGAATTAACACATGATTTATATTTTCAGTGTTGGAGAGCCATGTTTCTAATTGAACGTTTCTTTTTTGCAGCGTAGTATCAA
Source organism: Limnanthes douglasii subsp. nivea (assembly GCA_036936605.1). Lineage (NCBI taxonomy): Eukaryota > Viridiplantae > Streptophyta > Magnoliopsida > Brassicales > Limnanthaceae > Limnanthes > Limnanthes douglasii. Next base: position 77,007,683 of record JAUPFV010000004.1, read on the forward strand.
CAGGGAGCCAACCCTTTAATGATCTCCAGAGAAGGAACGAGTACTTGCGAGGGGTGATTCTGTTCCACAGTCTACTGTAAAGATAAGACTTTCTGCCTTTACTTTCAATTTCATGTCATGTGTTCTTGCTATTGAATGGACCATCCTCACTAAGATTCAACGTAATTAAGTATTTGCATCCATTCTTAAATTTTATCTTGAGATTATTTTGAACCTGATTTTGGTCCAAAATGTTCTCAAGCATTGGAAGATTCCAATTGCCAGAGTCCCAGTAGTCTCTAACCATAATACTATTGTATGCACTTCTGTCTTCTTGCTCATCAAAGACCTTAAAAGCATCAGTATTACACCATTTATTGATCATAAATTCAACCTTACCAGCATCAATTTGCCAGAAAATATGCTTTTCATCCCTGTCCCTTACTCTCCAGACCTATTTCTACGTGGTTGAGCTTTTAGGATTAAGCAAAATAGTGAGCGGGTGACTATTATTAAAGTATATAGATTTCATAAAATTGGCCCAAATAGATTCATTCTTCCTTAAGTTGTAGCATAATTTGTAGGAGAAAACTTCAACCATATCATTTATCCGACGTAAGTTCAAACCACCATCCTCGTAGCTCTTGCACAATCCAGACCACTTGCACCATCTAGTTGAGACCTTTTCAGCTTTAACTCCCCATAAAAATTTGTTGTAAAGGGTCTCCAGCTTTTTTATAATAGATTTGGGGATTTCAGAATTTTGGGCAACAAAGATAGGATAAGTAGTCAAAACTGACTGAACGAGAATTAGTCTGCCCCCAAATGATAAATTTATGTGATCCCATTCATTCATCTTATTGATTGTTTTAGCAATAAGATCTTCAAAATTTCTAACACTGTTTTTGTTTCCAATGACAGCATCCAGATACTTGAAAGGCAGACTACTCTGCTTGTAACCTTGGAGATTCTCCAAGTTTCTCACATAGTTAGTTGAGCTTCTTGCTGAGGTAATTACCGTATATTTCCCTTTATTAACAATCTGTCCAGAGACCTCCTCGTAATGACTAACCTCCTTCATTATTTTGTTTACGTAATTTGAAGACCCATTGCAAAATAGCAGTATATCATCAGCAAAACGCAAGTTAGATAAGTGCAACTTCCCCCTCGTTTTGTAGTTAACAGTACGAAAGTCAGTATATAGCTTCTTCAAACCTCTTAATAGATATTCTTTGCTTATTATGAATAGACTCGGTAACAATGGGTCACCTTGTCTAAGGCCTTTATTGGACCTAAGGAACCTTTTAGACACCCCATTAACAACCACTGAAAATTGACAATTAATCAGATTTCTTTCAATAAGTATAATGTCTTTACTGAATCCAAACTTAGCAAGAACACTTAGGATAAAAATATGATCAATCTGATCAAACACCTTGTCCACATCTAGCTTTATCATGATATTACCTCCCCTAACCTTGTTAGATAAGTCCACAGCCAATTCCTGAGCAATCATGATGCTATCATGAATGCTCCTATCCTTGACAAATGCCCCTTGCTCAACTGAGATAAGCTTATGGAGTATAGAAGAGAGCCTGTTATTTATAGTTTTAGAGATTATTCTACTTAGCATTGTAGTCAGGATGATAGGCCTGAAATCAAACCACTTTTTAGGAGCATCCCTTTTAGGAATTAAGCAAAGCGCCGTAGCATAGATTCCCATGGGAAACTTTCCCTCGGAGTAGAATTCCCTAATAGTATTACAGAGGTCTTCTTTAATGATTGTCCAAAATTGCTTGTAGAACTTGTCATTAAACCTGTCTGGACCAGCAGCCACATTAGAATCCAGCCCTTTGACAACCTCATAGATTTCATTAGCAGTGGGAAGGGACATTAACATTTCATTATCTTCATTAGTTACCAGTTTCGGGATATAATCTTTAAGTATATTTGGGCACCAGAGATTAGGACAATCTGAAATGAGTTCCTTGAAATGGGACACAACAGACTCACCTATAGAATCTTCACCCTCCAACCATCTGTCATTAGCCTAGATACGAGAGATTCCGGATCTCTTTTGTTTTCTTTTCACATAGTTGTGGAAAAATGCTGAATATCTATCCCCGTCTTTAGACCAATTCGAGTGAGACTTCTGTATCCAGAATTTTTCTTCTCTTTGGAGAAGAATTAGATGATTATCTTTAGCTTTATTCAGAGCATCAATGTCCTCCATAGAATTAGACAGAAGAACCTTAGCTTCAAGATTGTTAATTTCCTCCTCCTGACTCCTAATGGAGTAAAAAACATTGCCAAAAACATTTATGTTCCAAACCTTAAGAATAGCCTTTAGGTGCTTTAGTTTAAACCAGAACTTGAACATATGAGATCCAGAGTAACCCACAACCCAGTTCTTCTCTAAATAATTGTCGAAATCCCCATGCAAACACCACATATTGAGAAATTTGAAGTTAGACTTCCTTTTAGTTGTTGGTGTAGTTATGTTGATAAGTAACGGTGAATGATCAGAACACGTTCTAGGAAGGTGAATGACAGTAGTATCATAAATACTGCTGATCTATTTGTCATTAGCCAAGACCCTTGCAAGCATGCGTCATTGTCTTCCATTAGTCCACGTAAACTTGTTACCAGAGAATCCCATATCAACAAGGTTGCATTCAAACATAAAACTGTTAAAATCTTCCATACTGGCAGTAACACTTATGATACAATAAATCTGCTCCTTAGGTCTACAAATGGTATGGAAATTCCCAAACATAATCCAGTCCATGTCTTTAGTGTCAATGTTCCTCCGTTCATTTCAGAGATGACCCTTTAGACTTCTTGTACAATTTGTGTATATTACAGTAACTAAAAATTCTTTAGTGTCAAAACAATGCTTCACTTTTAGATGTACAAACTGATCTTCATTAACCAGAACCTCCGCTACAAATTCATTACTCCATAAAACCCAAATCTTGTTGCTATAGTTAACTGTAAAACCATGAAAACCCAATTTGACAGAGATAGGAGAAAGATTAGAATTACATACCATTGGTTCTTGAATAGCAAGAAAGCTTAGTTTCTTAGCCCTCTTAATTGATCTTATTCTTGCTTGAGTCTCCTTGTTGCCAATGCCACGAGCATTCCAACTTAGAATGGAAATTGTCATTTAGAGATTTTAGGGTTCTTTGCAACATATTTATGTTGCAAAGCTTTTGAGGAGAAGATCCTATTTGTGTTAAGGATTCTGACTTTCTTATTCTTTTTCAACTCAACCATCTTATCACTCATGTTTTTCTTTGCAGGAGATTGTGGTAGATTTCCTATAGAATCTTTTATTGGGGAACTTCTTTCAAAGAGACAGTTAAGAGATAAATTGTCAGAAGATTCTTTTTGGATGTTTGGGGCAATATCAATTAGGTGGAGAGCCCTAATTATTTCATCACTTTTCACTCCAACTCCAACCGGTGGATGATCTTGAGGTACATATTTACTCAGACTATATTTCTCAGTAGTTTCTTTCCCATTAACTATTACTGACTTAATTTTATTATCTTTCACCTCAATTTGAAAAGTAGGAGTTATGGAAGCAGGATTCTGTGTGCTGGAGGGTTTAATCTTTTCAGTAGACGCCCTTTGGGTAATCTTTTTGCAGTCACTCAAGGAATGGCCCATGTGAGAACATTCTGAACAATAGCTAGGATACTTGTTATACACCAATTCTTGCCAGTAGGAATAGGAACCAAATCATATTTTTATCCTTTTAAGTAGAACCTTTGAAACATCCAGAACTGCCCATATTCTGCAATAGTTACCCTTGGCTCTGTTTCTAGATGGAACCTAAACACTTAATGGATTTCCTAATGTTTTGGCAATTTCCATTATGGTTTCCTCACAATACAGAAAGTCTGACATGTTAGGTAGATCCACGTACACCGGCGTAGCTGGGTTTTCAATAGCAGGATTGAAATTGGGAGACCAGTCCAGCAATCGCATCACTTTCTCACCTATCTGCCAAACGTTTATTTTCCATAGTTTTAGGAGGTCTTCTTTAAGAGTAAGTTCAATGAATATATGTCTGAAATCCCAGCTTGAGACATTGCATTCTTCCTAGAATCTGAATTTATCTAGAAATGCCATAACAATTGCATAGCTAGGTTTCCCCGTAGCGAACTTACCAACCAATGTGAATCTTGACCTTTGTTTCAGTAACCTTAGATCTTCTGGATCAAATTTGATCTCCACATTATCATTTTCTATATTTCTGATAACTTTTTTATGGACTATCTTCTCGATCTTGTTTTTAAATAAGTCAGCGTATGAGCTTTTAGTTGCTGACTCATTTGTCTTGCTTGTGGCAGGCTCAAAGATTGAGTTTTCTCCGATGTTCTCATGGTCCGATTACGGGCGCAACGACGGAAAGCTTTCCTGAAAATCAACAGCTAGCTGATGTGAGGAAGAACCCCAACAATCATCGAGTGGGATGAAAAGAATCAAGGGAAGAAGTTTTTAGAATAGGACTCGCATTCTTAATTTTGTAACTGCCAATCACGTGATATGTTAATTAAACACTGAAAATCAAATCAGATTTGATAAAAACCAAATTGAACAAAAATTTGTAATTTTAACCACTTCGATAAAAACCAAATTGAACAAAAATTTGTAATTTTAACCACTTCGACAGGTATTCAAACCCCACAAATATATTGATAGAAGGTTTTGCGGCTACTATCGTCGACGTCAAATACAACCACCACGACTACTCCACTTTATTTTCCATTCAACCAAAAATAACTTAGAACTACAAACTCACGAAAATAAATTGAAAAAAGCGTTTATAAATATTTTTCTTAAATAAAAAAACACAAACCCAAAAAGTTTTTCAAAAAAGCACGAATAAAAAACATGACAAAAAAACAGGTTTAAATCATTTCAAAATCCATATGAATTTAACACAGTAAACTAGAAATTGCAATGTTTAAACTTTCAGCCAAAGCCAAAGTCATTCAACCTCCATATTGGGAGAGGCAGATGAAGTGAAACTATAACCAGCATCCACATCAAGTTAAACATATTAAAAGTATTGAGAAATGCTAACTTTCATAACCCATAAAGTTTTGCTAATATCAAGGAGACTTAAATATAAAGTTGACAGTTTAACTAATGACTGGAGGTATATAATATAGTAGATCATCTCTTCTTCTTTGGTTCAACTTCTTCAGTATATTGATTGATGAGTCCTTCAACATCTTTCCAGAATGTGCCCTCAACCAGAACTCCATCCTCCGTGAACCTGCAAATATCACTTTCTAGATTACATAACCAGCACAGTACAAACATGTACACGTACGAGCGCACACGATCGTACGTGTACACACGGATGATGAAATGTGTGATTAAATGTACGAGACAATGCAACATATATAACCATAAAAGAAAAGTAGGAAGATATTATACCATTGTGTGACACTTTTTGTTAGCTCCACTGGTTTTCCTGCCGAGATAGATTTTGGATCTGCACTTGCGATAGTGAGTGTATAGAGATCTGAGAATCTGGGTAGTTTGGAAGAGACAATCAAGCCAGTGCTAGTGAATGATCCCTGCATATAATATATTTGATATCAATATTACGACTGTGTGTATTGAACAAGAAAATAAAGAATATACACAAGCCCCTCATCGTCTAGTATGAACAGAGTGATATATGTCAACAAAGCTAAACGCTAAACAGACCCCGGAAAGCCATATGAAACACAGAAAATGGAACAAATGTTTAATGACTCTAACACACAAAAGTCGTGGAGCAACTGATCTCCGTATGAAACAATATTAAAATACACACAAACAACACAATATTATAGTGTTTGCCTCGGTTGGGTTTCCTTTTATAGGAGACCAACATAAGCATGCAAATGGTAAAAACACAACATACACTAGTACATTAAGACAAACTTAAGTGTTATAAATGTTTTAGTGCATCTCTATGGCACTGTGGACATGTATCATGACAAGAGGTAGATTGGTTACCAGTTGTTGATAATCTAAAGAGCATAACAAGTATACTGATATGGATACAGTGCATTGACATAGTATCTCGAGGGCACCGAATAGCATTAGATAGACATCAAGAAAGACTTAGTTCTAAAAAAGCTAACATAACCCCACAGACAAGTTACTGGATTTGACAAGATAGGAACTTACCTCAGGAGGATAGGTAAACAAAATTGCGTTCTTTTCCTTTGTGTGTATTATCAGCTGCAAAATCGCATTGAACACTACATACGTGCCATAGTCAAGGATCAAACCCATTTTCGAGGATTCAGATAAAGCAATTTAGTTACCAAGAAAGATAAAAAAAGATGACAGAAAATCAGAGTTATAAAGTACAATCCTAAAACCTAGATAGTAAATTTATAAATTATGCGCAATGTAGCTAAAACATAGACAGTAATGGAGCAGCATAATATGCACATAGAACCTAACATTAACCCTATCAGATAAATCTCCCAGATCACTCAGTTACTGATACTTCTAATACAAAGAAACGCAATGGTTAACTAGAAAGCTCTTCGAAATCCATCGAACAATTCAGATATACCAAAATTCATGACATTTCGTGGATATCTCAGCAATCAAAACATAAAGCAAACCAAAATCAGATCAAACCAACTTATAAAGCCTACTTAAAAGGAATAAATCTGAAAAAAAGGATATAATACTATGCAGCCAATCAAGAAATTTCTGTTCTCGGGGAACTTCTTATTGTAGAACTGAGCAACCAGAGCGATTGCTATGATAACTGTCCCTAACAACAAACGGATATTGCTCAACCTGACATCCTCCTTATAACCACGACCCGTAACAATCTGTCAATGGATACAACATAAATAGGGAAAGAAAAAGAAGACGGAAAACCCTAAATGAGTAGAAGATCGGCGAATCGAGATTGAGATTGAGATTGAGATTGAGGTAAAGAGAATTGGTACCTCAGAGACAGACTCGTCGAGCATGTGTTTGATAGAATTGTGATCCAAGAGGTTGGTTTTCTTGGGGGTTTTGGTCTTGACTTCGGCTTTCTTGGCGTCCATTGTTGGGGTTCGAGATCTCTGCTCTAAGCTTGAAATGAGGGGTTTTGTCTTCAGATAACTCAACGCCTTTTCTATCAATAAATATGTAAACTTTTCCGAGCAAGACTGAGGGTTTTATTTGTTTGTTCCTTTGGCTGCTCTCTACGATATTCAATAAATAAATAAATAACATAGAATGATACTCTAAAATGCTGATTTGGACCAATCATATTATAGGGAAAAGCATTGCTGACGTGTGGGGTTAAGCTGGTTAATTCGGGGACATTTATTTTATTAGTATAACAAATTTAATGGTTTAGGAAATATAAAATATTATCCTTAAATGTTACTTACTTTCTATAATAATTCAAAATTCCGATAATGTTAAGTTACTTGTTGATTTTTTGTTTTTTATATTTTGAAAATATTTAATTTATAGCGATTTTTTTAGATTTAGTAAAAAATGTTTTCTTATTTGATTTTGTTAATTCCCTTTGAAATGAATTAGTGTACATTACTCATAATGTTTGTCAAATTGTTTAGAAAAACTCAATTGCCATTTTTTTTTTCAAAACTATGTTAAGACTCTTTGGTATTATCTTTTTATTACCAATAATATTTTCTTACATTGTAATTTTGATCTCCAATAATTCCTTTACGTTGTAATTTTTTTAAAAAAAAATCAGCATTTAAACAGTTATGATATACATCAAATTTTGGTAATCTAAATTTTTAGATTAGAATTTAACTATAGTTTAAGTTAGCTTTTAAGTAGGAGAGAAAAACGAAGAAATTATAGTTATTCAATAACCGTTTAGGTATATTATCTATCAAAATCAGAACCTTTAAATTTAGAGGATCATTTGACACTACATGGTCTATCAAAATCAGAACCTTTAAATTTAGAGGGTCATTTGACACTACATGGTGAAAACTTATTCTTATCAAGTCTCAAATAAAGAGCATATTGGGGATGCTCCAACAGTGGTAATGAATAATTTTATTGGTGGAAGATAATGAGTAGTTTATGACATCTAAGAGAATTATTTATCTTTGTTCTAAAATTATTTGAGAAATTATATTTTTTAACTTGGTTAGAATACTAAAAAACATATTGAAAGTTATAAAATTTCTAGTTGTTTTTAATTTTGTAGATTAGTTAAAAATACTAAAATATTTTGATATGGTTTAATATATTTTTTTATACGGGTTTAAATATAAGTGAGATATACATGGATTAGGTAGAAAAGAAAAACTAAACTTCCTTTTATTATAATATATCAATTTAAAATTCAGAATACTTTTAACATTTCTAAATTTTTTATCCCACTGGGAGTTTAGTTGAGATTTTTACCGATATTTGAATTTTCAAAAATATTATTAGTTTTAATTTTGAATATTATTTTTAATTTTTTTTTTCAGTTAATCTGCTGGCTTTTATATTAGTTTAAATACTAGTTGCATTTGATGTTCGTAGTTTCGTTGAATTTTAAAAATCATTTGAGAAAATTTAAATACCTATAAAGTGGTCGGTTAGTGTGTATATTAGATATTTTTATAGACCTGTTAACTCAGCTTTATTATCTCTAGACCATTTTAGAATTTTTTAAATTTTTAACTCATTTATAATTTTCATATTAATTGTAAAACTAGTTCAGATATTTCGCACTAATTAAGAAGTTATAAAATCTCAATTCGGTTTTACTTCTGAAGATAAGTTAAAAAACTTTGAGTTGTGTGTATACCATTTTTTAAAAACTAGTTGAGAGAAGTTACAAATTCTTCAATTTTGTTACTAATTCTCATACCAGTTTGGAATCTGTGAAATTCTCAACTCTGTTCATTAGTTTCCATATTGCTTTAAATACTTGTTGATATTTTCGGATAAATTGAGAAGTTAGAGGTTCTCAACTTTATTATTACTATGCATATCATTTGAGATTCTTTAAAGTTATCAACTTAGTCCACTAGTTTTCATATCAATTGAGATTTTTACTAATTACTCAAGAAGTTTAAAGTTTCCAAACTTTATTACTATTTTACATTACTTGTTGGAAATATAATGATATCTCAAATTGGAATATCTCATCACATGTAGGTTTAGAGTATCCAAGATTATTGTTATATAAGTCAAATCATTTAAATGTAATCAACTTATAGTTTATTGGACCTATAAATAACAAGAGATAATACCAAAGATATTTATATTGTGGATACTACTTAGATTGATGTCGATCTAGAGAGATAGTCTCAACTTAGCACTTCATATATTAGGCTTTCAAGACCCAATAGGGTTATGTTCTTGTGTAGATGCAAGAACATCAAATTATAGCCATTTAGATCTAAATTAAGGATTTGTTTAAGAAATTAAAGTTACTAAATTCTAAATAAAGCATTCACTAATATATATATGGACTTTTATTTAATATATATTATTCTAGTTTCTTACCGTAAATAGAAGCTCCACCTTTAAGTCTGATAACACTACTTATTATTTTATTTTCCCACCTATTTTATTTTATTTGTATTCTCATAAACCAAATTTAGTTCTTCATAACGATAGATCCATGCAGAGGCTGTTGCTCATTTCTTCAAATATAACAACACAATGACTTGCATATTGTGAGATTATCCATAATGGTCTCATCATATAAGTCTTATGTTATTAGAAAATAAGAACAATTTAAAGATCATGAATACTTATATATTTATTCTTCATTATTTATACTATCCCTTTAAATTGTAAGGATAAGGATGTATGCAGTTTAGGGTTCTTTTACCCTAAAAGATCAACAATTTGTATTGAAACCAAGTTTTGATGATTTGGAGTATAGATTGAATCTATATTCTTTCTCCCATATCAATTTTATTAATTGGTTCAGTTTAGGAGAAAATATCCAAGTTTAATTTGATGTTTAGACCTTCTGAATATATTTAGGGTTAATCGATATCCATGATAAAAACTTCACGTTTGAAATGTAATTTTTTAGACAAAACCCTAACTCAGTTTTTTTAGTTTTCGGTTTCGTGCAGTTGTTATGACAATATGGTTATATTTTTGTGACAACCACCTACAACAACCATGTTTTAGCGGTTAATAATACATAGGCCATTATTGTCGTGGTAATGAAGTTGCTCACCACGACAACCGACCCCTATCTGTCGGCTGATTTCCAATTTTAGTTGTCTTTGCTTGCACATAAGTTTGTTATCTTGAACCGCTCCTTATACATGCACAAAACCAATTCAGATTATTTTTCAGATAACTTAATTTCGCTTGTATGTTTTTAAAGATGATAAATTGTGTTCAAACTAATACTTATAGGTTGGCATGTTTAAATGTGTTGTCGTGTATATTTATAATGTTAGGTGTTTAAGGGTGTAAAGTTATGCAACGCTATCTATATGAACATTAAGAAATCATAAAAATATGGAAATATATTGTCTTTGGGATGGGGTATCATTAACCATTACCGTTGAGCATTTGAACTCCATGATGTATGAGGTGATGTTCCGTATTCCCATGTCATATTTATTTTTTAAGTTTGGATTTTTTACTAACATTCATATCTTTTTATATATTTATACTTTTGATGATATTTTACATCATAAAAATTGTTTCAAATGTTCACGACGTAATAAAATAGAATGCAAAGTGTATGTTTAGTTAGATAGTTAGATACATATTTTAGTTGTATTTTCATATTTTACCAATTGAACATTTTATATGACGATTCCTTAGAAATGTATGGGTGTACATGTCATGCCACCCGTGCGACCTCTGTTTATGAGAGTCATGTAGTAAATGGGTTTTGAGTCTCATAGCTAATTACCATAAGTTAGGAGCGTTAGGTTGGCCCTGCAAAAATCTATCTCATATGTTGGCCAACCATAAGCAATCAATTTCATGATATAGTTACCACATTCACACGCACCAATCTCATGTACAACTTATTTTGAATATTCAATGGTTTCGGCCAATAAAATAGTCAAGTTCAATCTTAAGTAAGGCTTAATTATATTCAGATATGGTCCTAAAACAATATTGTCTTTATTAAAAAGTTGATCTCTAAAAATATCATGAATATTTATAATATGGATACTAATCAGATTAATGTGGATCTATAAGGATGGCCATGGATACATTGTTGTTCAATTTTTATAATATGTTGAACCACATAAAACTAAGATTTATTTACGTAGCAATATTCTCAAAATCATTTTTATTATCAAAGGTAATTTAACAAAATAAACTATATATTTTTCAATTCAATTTTAATATTTTTTAGAAATTTTCAAGCATACCTAGACCAAAGGCATATATGATACTTTTTCCAAAATGTAATGTGACCAAAGGCAAAGTTAGTATATATTAAATTGACTAGGTAATAGTATCAGCCGGGGTGCTAGAGAGTTCACATGTATTAATGTTAAGTGGTTCTGAACCTGCAAGTGTAAAATGGTATAAAAGTGGTATTGGATAAACTAATAATGAGTCAAAAGATGTTTAATAATCCTATAATGCTCTCTTGATTATTTATTTTGATACTTACATTAAAACAGCTAGTGGTTTAAGCTTCACTTAGTTTTTGGGTCAAAGACTTATTCAAAATATAGTGTACGTACGAAATCAAGTATGTTTATGATGTTTGGATTTAAATACCTAAAACAATATGTGATCTGAACCCAACTTGTTTATTAACGTCCCTGATTACAATGATATTTTATTTACAATACACATATAAAAATGTTATATATAATAAACTCGAATAAACTCATTCACTTTCATCATTAAAACAAAACAAACACCAGTAAAATATGTAGATAGCTTAAAAATATTTTTATAACACGAGGAACATAGTTTTTTTTTTATTGAGAACTTGCTAGAATATAATTACTGAAAGTTTAATTGCATAATAAAAGTGTGATTTCTTTTTTAGATTTTGATTCTCAAGATCGTTCATCTTCATCTTTATCTTCTTCAACATACTATTCTTCAGTTTCGTCTTCGAGATTATCATTTTCCATTTTTTCTTCCCTATCACCTTAAACTTAATCAACTCCCTGTTTGACATTATCACCTTCATCTTATTCGATATTATCACCTTCATTTTCTTTGACATTATCATCTTTATTTTTTTTATCTTTCACCTCTTCTTCCTTCTTATCTTCCTTTATTGTTTATTTATAGTTCTCCATCAAAATACATTAATGCGAGTTATAATCAGTTTCAATTTTGAAGTCATTCTTACATGATTTATGAATAACCAATTTAATGATTTAAATATATGTCATGGTAATAAAGATCCATGTCGCTCGTCTTGAAATACCATTTGTGGGCAACAAAGAAACTTATATTTCTCTTATTCTTGTTTTTATATATTTGTTTTCATCAATAAAGTTTTCTTATGAGCCATTATACAAATAGGGATTTGAGATTTAAGCTCTCTATTTATCTTATGTAACTTAAAACTAGTGATGCAATTATAGAACGATAAATAAATAAATAAATAATAGAGTATAAGAGACTCGGTAGAATAATTATTAGCTATGACATACACAAACTATCTTTTAATTATGAGAAGAAACATACATAAGCTGCATTTTAATTATGTTTTGATGATGATTTTTTTTAAAAGCTTTGTGTTTTGGGTTTCAGTAGAAAGAAAGAGTATGATGTATACTAGTGCACATCCTGACCTTTCAAAATTTTGTATAGGAATTTAGTCTCATAAAACTTCACAATGGACCACAATCCCATCTTTCAAGTTTAATTCACTATAAAAAAAAATATAGTAAGATATATTACTATTATTTCAAAGAATCATATAACAATCAATTTCATAATTATCATATTTGAGATATAAAATATAAGAGCTACTTAATTTAAATATTTATTTATGAAATTTATGTGTTTATTCTAATGGAATTGTAATTTTATATAATATATTATATAATAAATTAGATAAGTATTATTGTAAATAATAAGATGATTATGTACATGTTATGTTATGTTATGTTAAATAAGTAAGTAGCTAAATAATAAACATTAAAATATGCTAACAAATAAGCAATGATATGTCAATAACTCTCCATTTAGATCTACATCAGAATCATAAATATTTATAATATAGATACTGATCAGTTTGGATATCGTTGGAAGCATATCACCAGTGATTATGATATTATCCGAAGGTCATTTCAGACAGATGGAATAAAAGACAATTGATGAATAGTAGCTTGAGTGGAACAATGACTAAACTATGTGTCTAACACCTCATTTCTTGGGCTTGGGGGCTCATATGGTTAACCGAGTATAAGATCTGACCCGCACGACCCATGGATCAGAGAAAAAAGTATAAATACCCCTACCAACATCATCAATAAGGGTTGTACTTTTCTAAAAACATTAAATACAAGAACACGCCTCCTTTCTCTCATAACCTCTTGCAAAAATACTCAATATCAACCAGAAAATGTTTAAATCCCGGTTTTACCCTTGAACCAGGTTTCACCATCACCAGATACCAGTCATATTATTGTGGATATAAGGGAGGGTCATTAATGGCGAACTGAATATTGAACGGAGTTGACGGCTGTAAGAAATCAATAAAGAGAAATTGAAATAGTAGATATAAAACCTAACCCTATTTTAGAGATAGACAGACTTAGAGAAAGATAATCTCAATTTTGGTTCAAAAAGTTTCATGGTAAAAGTAGAGTTTAAGAGCCTATTTATAGAAGTGCTCGAAACCTTAAAAATTACATCTCGATTTTTTTGCATAATAAAATAAATCCTAACCCAATTTCAAAACGATTGGAGTTGGTTACATATTTTAATTAAATCTAACAAAAATAAGAAAATGCAGAAAAATAACGAAAACAACAAAAAAAATGGCCTAAACGGTGGATTTTTGGGCATGCACTTAGTGATGCTTCTGAAAGCCGTTGGGCTTCTTGACACATTTGATTTGGGTAGTCGCGATGCTTAATTCTGATACTCGAATCCTAAATTGGGCCCATTTTCGTTTGTCCGAAAATGATATTTAGCCATGGGTATGTGCTACTACATAATCTTATTCTTCTTGAGAAGATTTTGCCCAGGAATTCTCAGCTCCATCATCCTCAGCGGCATTGGTCAATGACATAAAGTGCTTCACGTTGAAGACATTATGGGTCTTCATGTAGTTGGGTAGCTTTAACCTGTATGCATTATTTGTGATTTCAAATGGAGTTGCCTTCCTTGCAGCTAGTTTATTGTATTTATGTGCAACATAACGATCTCTGGTCATAACTGCATATACAAAATCTCTACTACAAATTCCATCATGTGACGCTTCTTATCAACAAAAACCTTGTACTTCTGAGTTATTTCCTCGAAGTGTTTTCTCGTGTTCTCATGGATCTTCCATAGATCATTGATGACGGTCTCCACCTTGGCTGAAACCTTGTCAAAAGTTGGGAAACCCAAATCCATAGGACCCCGTGAGTTATAACTATAGACTACCATGAAGAGACTATACCTAGTACTTCGCTTGTTGTGTCTGTTCTAGGAAAACTCAACGTGATAAAGGTAAGAATCTCATGCTTTCAAGTATATGGAGACTTTTGTATGTAACATATTGCCTAACATTCGATTAGTTACCTTGGTTTTTCCATATATCTATGGGTGATACGGGTTGCTAAAAATCAGTTTTGTGTTTGTAAGGCGCCATAAATTTCTCTAAAAGTGCCCGACAAACTGAGTATCATGATAAAAAACGATATTCACGGGTAGGACATATAAGCAGTGGACCTCTCAAAAGTATAAATTAGCAACACTCACAAGATCTGTGGTTTTATTGTAGGCAATAAAGTGGGCCATCTTAGAAAACCTATCAACCACCACAAAAATAGAATTTTTGCCTCTCTGCGGTCGGTCTCGTTGGCTAAGAACATCTCTAATCCCCAATCCAGACGCATCACAATGCAGTTCAAACCTTGTAGAAAAATTAGGTAGGGCAAGAATATGTGCAGTGGTCACTCCTACCTTGATCTTTTCAAACGCAATAGTTGCTTCAGGGGTCCAGCAAAACGTCTTTCCCTTCATACAATCTGTAATAAGAGACATGACAGTGCTAAAAATTATAGATGAACATCTTGCATAATGAAACCTGGTGTGGATAATAATCGCCTAAGGGTAGGCTAGTAATTTTAAGTGGAGTTTCAAGGTGGTATATGGGTATTTCACGGTGGTGTATGGGTGTTTAACGGTGGTGTATGGGTGTTTAACGGTGGTGTCTGGGTGTTTAACGGTGGAGAGATAATTAAGCAGCTTGGTAGTAGTTAATTTTCATTACCCATAGTTAATGCTGGTGGTTGGGTATTTATAGTGTGATGTTTGGGCCCTTATGGGCTTTCGGGTCATGCTTAATGGACCCGGGTCATGTTTAAAGACCCATGAGTTCTAAGCAGGAGGGCAGGTAGCTTAGTCATGAAGTGTTTAGGTTTTTTAGTACTTTAGTCACAGTTCGAACTGCTTTAAGTTTACAGTGTTCGAAGTGATCTGTCCGGTCCGAATGATCTGTCCGATTTATGTGCATGTAGCCTGTCCGGTTTTTGGAGAGACTTAGGCTGATTTGCCCCTCCGGGGAGCATGCTGAATTCGGACTCATCAAAACCAACTCATGAAAAGAACGCACTTCTGTAAAAGAAGTAGGTATCGACCAATCACGCACTCCTATTACTTTCGACTTATCCATTGACAATCCATTCTTCAGAATTATATACCCAAAGAATAGAACTGAATCTGTCATAAATAAACACTTATCGAGTCCCTCATAAAACTTATTTTTCCTCAAAATAACCAATATTTCTCGTAAGTGTTGGAGGTGTACATTTTCCGTAGTACTATATACCAGAATATCATCAAAGTACACAATTAAAAATTTCCCAATGAAGGGATGAAATACATGATTCACAACCCTCATAAACGTGTTAGGAGCATTATAAATTCCGAATGACATGACTATCCACTCAAACAGACCTTCGCGAGTCTTAAAAGCTGTTTTCCACTCATCTCTCATACAAATACAAATCCGGTGATACCCGATCTTTAAACTCAGTTTGTTTAAAACTATAGCACCACTCAACTGATCCAATAAGTCATCAAGTCGGGGAATAGGAAACCAATACCCGACTATGATTTTTTTGATAGCTCGACTTTCAACACACATCCTCATACAGTCGTTTTTTTGTGTGTGTTAATAATACTGAAATGACACACGGATTGAGGCTTTCACGGATGTGACCTTTAGTCAATAGTTCTTCCACCTATTTACGGAGCTCCTCGTGCTTATTTGGGCTCATCCGGGAATACGGTCGATTTGGCAGACTAACACCCAGTACTAAGGAAAACCTGTAGACAGGATATCAGGAAACACAATAGCAAATTCTACTAATAGCGGGCGAACGCGCTTAAGAATTCTAGCAAACGGGTCATCATTACATTATTTAACCACCAATAGATAAATAATTCATGTATTACTAGCATGCTTTATAAATACTTTACGAGCTAAAAAGTTCTTACTTGACCCCTGTGATACAACAAGTGTGGGTTTTGGAGCTATCTCTTTAGATGGTGTTAATATGAATATAATGTTATTCTATATGAAACTATATCGGTATTTTCTATTGTCGTAAATGGTACTTCTATCGTATTTCCATGGTCGGCCTAAAATTAAGTGACAAAAATACATAACAATAACATCACACCATGCTTTATCCTTATATTTAAGGACAGAAAAAGACACCAAACATATTTTAGAGATTGTTACCTCACTACCTTTCTCTACTCTGGCGAGTTTGATGCTTAAGTTTTATTTGGTAAGGGCGAGTACAAGAAGGTTTGTGTGGGAAGTTAAACCTAAGATAGGATAAAAAATCGTTAACCCCTTAAAAATCTAAAAAAGAATAACAGTTGGCTTCACTGGTGCATATACCTCTTTGTGTGGGAAGTTTGATGCTAAAGTTTTATTTGTTAGGGGCGAGTACAAGAAGGTTTGTGTTGATAAAAATTCCTCCGTGATATTAGTAAGTCTTCAAAAAAGAGACATGTATATGATTATGAGTTCTCATTCGAGGGAAAACCTCTGCTTATTTCTACAAATTTTTACTCTTTTTTTATGATGATGATCTTGGAAGGTTAATATAACCTCATTAAGACACAATTACTATTAACTCCAATATAATACGAGTATAAGGTAGAATATTACTTGTTGATATCGGAAGATTGGCTCACTATATTGATTGAAACTTACGACTAGATGAAAAACTCCCCAAATATTTGAAAATTTGAAAGGATAATAGTTGGATTCACTGGTATAGATGCCCCTCTATATGGAAATTTTAATGCTAAACTTTTATTTCATAAAGGAGAGTACAAGAAGGTTGTATGAGTTTTTTCATGGTAGTAGACTTTCACTCTTTCGATAATGTGATTGTTGGTAGGTCATGGCTCAACAATATACATGTCATTTCCTCCATTATGCATCAATATTTGTGTTACATTATAAGGATTAATATGACGGGTTATAAGAATCAATCGTTATTCAATTTTTTATATCTTTAAGTAAATAATAATTAAGTGAGTCCGTAATCTAGGTTGGAAGAAATGATGATCCTAAAAAGCCACAAGTCTAGTGATATCAGATGAAGACACTGAGACTTGAAAATCGAATTAATATTGTTAATTAACCTCCACCTTAGGCTAATAAATTTAGTTTTAGATAAACTAGTTGATTTTGCATGAAGAGTATATAATATGATAGGAAGTCCCTCTCATATCATTTTTCACAAGTTTTTGGTTCATAAAAAATTGAAACTTTTAAAAAGTGAAAGAGCCACACTTTCATTATTAAGAATTTAAAGGTTATAATGGCATGGGTTGACCGACTTTATACTATGAGGTTCATCTAAAACTTAAACTACCATATCTGGGAAACATACTTGGTTCTTATCCGTAAAATATCTCCAAAATGGATAATGTGTGTATATATCACATATTTAAACAAAGTGTTCCCGAAGTACCCATTTTTTGGGCTATAAGTTAGGCAAAAAGAAGTTCCCAACTTTTCTCTGAGTCTCTGAGTCTTTTTTTCACTATAACCTAGGGTTAAAGGTTATCTAATCTCTGTTTTCGTCTTCTTCTCTTTGTGTTTGCCTTCGTTTGTTCAACCTCATATCTCAGTGCTACCATATTGGTATCAGAGATACAGAGTTCCTACTGCGTAGGTTAAGGAGTTATGCCGCATAAGAGAATCGCTCGCGGGAAGTCCACTACTCCAATCGTGAAAACAAGTCTATCGGGAGGAGATGGAATATCAATTGGCCAGATATGTGAACGGATGAATTCGTTGCGATATCAAATGAAAAAAGCGATGGAAGATATAGAGAAAATAGCCGCCACCAGATTCTAAACTCCAATCAGAAATTCAAAGGCGAAAGTTTTTTTCCCATAAAACCCAACCACAGCCATAACTACAATTTGGAAAAACCAAAGGGGAAGGGAATCCATAAAGTAGCTGTTGGTGACATGGAAGAGTCGTCGATACTCGACCATTCACTCTTTGATGAGTATGATGCTGACTACCAGGGTGAAATTTCTGATGAAACTTGGTCGGAGTTGGGAGATCCAATTTATGATGTCTACTATGATTAGATTGAAGAGAAGAGCGTTGATGTTAAAGAATGAGATAATGAAGATCTACTTAATGTTGAAGAGAAACTTGTAGATCAAGAAATTTTCTCAGACTTCAGTAGACCATACTACATCACTCTAGAGATTTTGTTGAAGAAGGATTGCGAAGCAGTAGCTTTTATCGTGGAGATGCGCCTTCCAAGTATTTTTGGTTATCCTACAATCAAACCCTTGTTTTGGTTCTCCATGGATGCATATTGTCGTGTAGTGAAAATAGAAGATGATATTTTTGTACTTGATATTATGAAGAGATTGCTAGAAGAAAATATTAGTGTTTTAATAGATAAAGGTTAGGTTTTGTAATAGAACCAGGAGGAGTTTTGGGTGATGGTTGGGGAAATAAAAGAAACAATAAAAAGTTAAAAGTAGAAGATTGCAATGTTTAAATCTGCTGGCAGAAATATACTCTAAAGAACTTGAGAAGCCATCTATTATTCAACAAAGAGGAATTATTCCTTTATGCAAGGGTCTTGATTTGATACAACAAGCACAGTCTGGAACTGGAAAGTCAACAAATTTTTACACGCGTAAGGGCGCTGTTATGCTTAGTAAATGGGTTGATAAAGCTGACATAGAACAAGTGGGTGGAATATCTCTTGTTACTGATGATCACAGTAATGTCGAAGATATGGTAAATATGGAAAAAACTGGGAAACCACTTCTTGACAAGAGCGACAAAATTCAGATTATCACCTCTCACACACTTATGCTAGTACCAGTTGCAATTGGAGGTGAAACATCAATGTTTTTGTAGTTCTTTCAATGTTTCAATATTTTGAATTCGAGGTCGAACCGGGGAAAAATGATGTAGTGAAGACTGTAGACAGATTGGTTTCTCGCTTAGGTATCAGAACTATGCAAAATATGTACTCAAATTGAACGTCTCGACGAGCCCAACAACTGTAAAAAACGTGACTATTTCACGAAATTCAGACTTTAAATTCTACTGTTTAGGGTCCGGAAATCTTATTTTACCGTTTTTGATATTTTATTTTATTTTAAAATCAATATTTTAATTAGTGAATCAAATATGATTGCATTCAAATTATATGTGATTTTTATTTTTAATATCTTTATTGTATTTTTTAGAATAAATAAAGCATCTTATACCCTAACCTGTTTTACAAAGCATCTCATATATAAAACATCTTATACTCTATTTTACCACTTTGATGAGTAAAAATTGAGATTTTTCTCTGAGTCTCTTTTTCACTCTAACCTAGGTTTAGAGATTATCTATTCTCTTTGTGTTTATCGTCGTTTGTTCACCCTCATATCACGGCGCTACCACTACTGTTCTTCCATTTACTTTTATTTGGTCTGTCCAAATTGCCTTTCAGATATTATCAGAATCACTGGTGATATGCTTCTAGCAATATCTGAACTGATCATGGTTGATGATTTAAAAAAACACAGACCAATATAATAAAAAAAAACCTACAAAATATAGTTTTAACTTATTCATTTAATCCTAATATATAGAAAAATATTTGATCCCAAATTCAAGAGTGAGAAGCCTATTTTTAACTATCTTAAAAATATTTTCCTTTATGTCCACTTGTGTATATATTTAAATGGGATCAAAACCATTACACAAATGGAGAACACATTATATCCAACAAATTTTCTTGCACCAAAACTAACTTTACAAATTTAGATGATTATTCCCCCTTAAAGCTAGCATTTTACATTTTTGGACAACCAAAATGGATTGAATCGAAGTGCATATTAAACACTAAACAACCTCTTTACAGTTTTTACTTATTATTAAGGCTAGAAATCACTAATTGTCACCTATGTTTTACGTTGTATCAAATTAGTTTTTTAAGTTCATTTTTGTCTCTCACTTGTCCCTTATGGTTTAAAAATTTGCATTAATAGTCCCCGCACATATGAGTAATGAGAAGCTGACACCTAACATCCCAAACATCAACATTTTGTCTCATTGTTAGTCCTCAAAGATTTAAAATCATAATTCGAGAACATACAATCTTCCTCCTAAATCTATAATTCTAGAAGTATATTCTTTAGATTTTTGAACACCAATAGTAAAACAAAATATTGATATTTGAGATGCCACATGTGAGCTTCTCAATATTCACATATGCGTGGACTAATAATTGATGAGTCCAAATTCTGCATGCTCCCCGGACAAGGACAGTTCAGTCCAATGCCTCCGGACCGGACAGATCACTTCGGACACTCAGACCATAGGACTGTTCGAACTATGACAAAAGTACTAAAAAACCTAAACACTTTTTGACTAAGCTACTTGCTCTCTTACTTAAGAGTTCATGGGTCTTTGAACATGACCCGGGTCCATTAAACATGACCCGAAAGCACATAAGGGCCCAAATATCAGGGTATAAATACCCAACCACCTGCATTAAGTGTGGGTAATGAGAATTAACTGCTACCAGCCAACTTAATTATCTCTCTACTCTCTACTCTAAACACATAATAATCACATACTACTATAAAACACCAACCAAATTACAAGCCTACCCTCAGGCGATAATTATCCACATCAATAATGTGCGCGTACTAATAATATAAATTTTTTAAATATAAAAGACGAGTGAGTAATATAAATGAACATAATATACTAATCTGATAAAAACACGAATCATGAAAAACTTGTGGTGATATTTAATCTATTATTAATTTATTCAACATAGAAAACAACCTACAAATCTAATAATGTTTTGAACTTCAAATGACAAAAAATATTCCGAGCAAAAAAAATATTTTTTTACAAACCGATAAAATATCAAATATTAGAAATTGGTTTATTGAAAATATGAATGTAGAGGACTAAAAAGAAATTACAAACGGAAAAAGTTGGCAACATTTTTTTAACCTATTAATTCAGTTACGAGAGGTATGAGTGGCAAACAAGTAGATCCACGACCCAATTTAAGAGTTTTAAACAAGTACGGGTCTAACAGGTAAAAGGTTACCCATTTAACAGATTTAAACAGGTACGAGTCTCACATGTAGCAGGTCTGGCAAGTAACTCCTTATGCAGATAAGCATGTAAACAGGTATAACAGGTAGCAGGTTAGGTAGGTAAACCCACGCAGCGGGTAAACCCACGCTGGTTACCTATGACCCATTTAAGGCATTGTTTATCAAGTATTTTATAATATTATTTAAAACTAATTTGAATGCGTTAATTAAATCGAATTTCAATAATTGAGATATGTATAATATAACTAAATAATTATGATATTTATTGTATTTTAATTTAAATATTATATTATTTAAATCGAAAATCTATAATTAAGACATGTATATTATAAACAAGATAATTGTAATATGATTTTGATATTGTTTGATTATATTTAGATATTTAATATATTTTGTTTAATATTAGGTAGGTATTAAATAATATATACCTATTAGATATCGTATTTTGATTTTAAAATATTATATTATTGAAAATATTTTTACTATTATAAAAATAATAATTTGTATGTCTTAACTAAATCGAAATTCTATAATCAAGAGACATGTATATCGTAAACAAGATAATTGTAATATGATTTTGATATTGTTTGATTATATTTAGATATTTAAGATATTTTATTTAATACTAGGTAGATATTAAATAATATATACACATTTAATTATATTTTGATTTCAAAATATTATATTATTGACGTACGATTATAAAAATAATAATTTATAGATCGAAATTCTATAATTAGGATATGTATATAGTAAACAAGATAATCGTAATATTATTTTGATATTATTTGATTATAATGTTAGGTAGATATTAAATATAAGATATGTATATAGTAAACAAGATAATCGTAATATTATTTTAATAGTGTTTGA
This sequence comes from Limnanthes douglasii subsp. nivea, assembly GCA_036936605.1. NCBI lineage: Eukaryota > Viridiplantae > Streptophyta > Magnoliopsida > Brassicales > Limnanthaceae > Limnanthes > Limnanthes douglasii. The sequence goes on from JAUPFV010000004.1 coordinate 77,030,309, forward strand.
TTATATTCAGATATTATAAATATTTTATCTAATATTAGGTAGATATTAAATAATATATACCTATTAGACATCTAATTGTATTTTAAAATATTATATTTTATGTATTAAATAATATATACCTATTAGACATCTAATTGTATTTTAAAATATTATATTTTTAAAATATTTATACGATTATAAAAATAATAATTTGTACACCTTAACTAAATTGAAATTTTATAATTAAGATATGTATATCGTAAACAAGATACTTGTAATATTATATTTTAAATACTATATTCTAATTATAATTTGTATGCCTTAACTATGCGACAAACACATTTACCAACTATGCCAAAGAGGAAAGTTGGTTAAGGTATATTTTTTTGGTAATACCAGCTATTGAAAGTCCGGATCTCCGATTTGAAAGTCTGGATATCCGGATTTGATGAGTTCGGATTATCCAGTCACAACCCACTATATTATCCGGACAAAGGCAATTCGGACAATAACATACCAGTGAACTATTCAGATAGGACAAAAGTAAAAACACTTAAATACCTTTTGACTAAGCTATGTGCTAATCAGCTTAAAAGATTAATGGATCCTTAAACTTGACCCAATTTCAGAACTTGATCCGTAAGGCCATGAGTCCTTAATTAAATGTATAAATACCCCAACCACTCTCACTAATGAGAGTAATGAACGTTTAATACAACCATGCTGCTCAAGTCTCTCGTTACTTTACACCAAACACTTAATACTAGAAATACTTTACAAAATACTTTACTAAATTACCCCCAGCCCAAAATAAACCAAACCAAATTGGCGACCATAGTGGGAGGCGACGGTGCCTGAATCTTGCATTCAAAACTAGTAGAAAAGACCAGTTCGGATGGATCCGAACGAGCAAGAAACTCAACCACCTATGATGGAGGTAGTTGGGGAAAACAAGGAATACACCATCGAAGAACGAGACAACTTGAGAGCAGAAATAGAGGCGTTGAGGGCCATAAAACAAGCAAAAATAGGTATAAAGGAGAACTCAAGTGCGCCAACCATCCATCATACTAACAATCTTAGGGAGAACGATCCATCAACAAAGAATCATTTGAGTTCAAAAAAGACCAATGTCAGTTTTAAGAAGACTCACCAGTCTAAGCCGGTTGAAAATTCAGATTCCGAGTCCTCCAGCAGCTCTTCGAACGAGGCTGAGCTTGAGGAGTATGTATTATCAAGCAGTGATGAAGGGAGGTCCAGGAAAAAACAAAAACTAGTTAAAAAAATTCAAGAAAGAAAGATAGGTATGAGAGACTTAAAAGGAATCTGGGCAAAGGGTCATCTCATAGCCACAGTCACATGCATGTAGATCTATTGATGATCGATCTTTTTGTTTTTCAGACCAAACCAGGTATTTTCGCAACGCCTAATGAAGACACAGTCTTCAGTCGTATTAGGAATTGGAGACAGTCACCATTGTCTGCCAAGATATACTGTCCGGAAACCTAACCAAAAGGTTTGACAACTCCAAAATAGAGAAATATGATGGGAGTAAGGATCCGGACAATCATCTGGAGCAATTCTAAAAATTCATGATGAATTTTGATGATGATGACAAACTTTTTTGTAAAGCCTTCTCCCAATCTTTTACGGGAAGTGCTCTTAATTGGTACAATAGCTTACCCCATGGGTGTATCAGAAAATTTGATACATTCTGGGTTGCCTTCCGAAGGCAATTTGTGGGAAGTAAGGAGGTGAAAGGCAATGAAGATACTATCATCTATTGTGCCCAAAAGCCAAATGAGTCCTTAAAGGACTACATAAGTCGGTTTGTAAATACCAAGAACGGGTTAGCAGATTGCTTCGAACAGGTGGTAATTGCTTCCTTGAGACAAGGGTTGAACCTTGGGAATCTGGCTGATTCGGTGACAAGGAAGAAGGCCATGACTTGGGGTGGCTTATTAAATTGGATGGGGAAACAGATTAACGTGGATGAAACCAAGAAAACCAGGATGCACCATCAGGTGAGGTCCACCATAACACCTCCAAAACCAGTTCGGGTATAAGGCTAAGGAGACCGGACAAGGGTCCAACAGGGATAAACAGGCTCATTCCAACCAAAATCAATGCTAGAGCCAACAGTCAAGGAGTAAAAGAGGTCCTTGGGTTCAACCGGAGTGGTTTGCAGAATTAAAAGAGAATATGGCCACAATTTATGAAAAAACCAAGGATGAAGTCCATTTCTGGAAACCAGCAGCACTGCAGTCTCTCAAAGACAGTCGAAATACTTGTTTTTGCCAATATGATAATGATATTGGCCATAACACCCAGGCCTACATTGCTCTGAAGCAGGAAGTATAGAATATCATTGAAAGAGGTAAGTTGGGGGCTTATGTCAAAAGAAGAAGTGGAAACAGGCCTGAAAATGCTCCTCGAACTGGCTCTACGAACAATGTGGGACCATTTGCTCCGGAGGGGCCAATGGTGATCCTTGAAAGATTTGATGTTGATTTAGAGTACATGGATCCTTATCCAACCCGGAATAAAATATGGGTCATAACAGAGCAAACTAAGATAGTGTCTGGACTCATTAGATTTTTTTGAGTCACTCACTATATTCGGAGGGGATACCATGACAGTGCCCACTCCTTCATCTATGTTCACTCTCTGGCTACTCAGTTGGAAGGAGGCGTATCTTCTTATCAGTGCCAACCCCCTTTTCTATTTATAGTCTTTGATGAAGATGATTTAAGAAATATTGTTGGGCCTCATGAGGATGTTATGGTGATAACAACATCAATTGGGGGCAATGATATCAGACAAATTCTGATATACACAGGTAGTTCGGAAAACCTAATCTTTTTAAGTTCTTACAAGCAGATGAAAAATTCGGCCGTTATTCAACGGTCAAACAGAACCATTGTGGGCTTCATAGGAAGCTCTGCGAATGTAATCGGGGAGTTTGAGGAAGAGGTGCTGTTGGGCAAGGGGCCTTTTAAAAAGTTGGTCAGAGTGTTATTTGTTGTGGTAGATTTCCTCACATGTTACAATGTAATTTTTGGGAGGTCCTGGATTTCCAGAATGCATGTTGTGGCCTCAACAGTCCACCAGTGTTTGAAGTATGCGGTTCAAGGGCAGGTGGGTGTTGTCCGAAGTAGTCAGAAGATAGCAAGAGAGTGCTATGTAATTGCACTTGCTCTTACAACTTTAGGAGCGGTTCGAATTAATGAAGATTAGCAGTTAATGGGTCCTTCTGAGGGGGAGGGTGAGATTGATGACCCTAGAGAGGCCCCTAGTGTTATAATACCGGTGGAAGAGGTTGAAACCCACCCCCTGGCAGAGAGTAGAAGTATCAAGGTTGGCTCCAAGATGGCATCAGAGTTAAAAAGAAATTGTTGTCCTTTTTTTTAGACAATCAACATGTTTTTGCTTCGTGAAATGGTGATGTAACTGGAGTACATGCAAGAATTATCTCATACAAACTATCAATTTGGAGTGATATTGCACCTGTTGTGCAGAAAATGAGGGCCTTCTCTAAGGAGAAAGCTGATGTAATAGTCCAAGAAGTTGATCGGCTACCAAGATGGGGCACATAAAGGAGTCCTAGTATCTGTTATGAACTGCCAATCCAGTGTTGGTCAAGAAAAAGAATGGGAAATGGTGTATGTGTATTGATTTTACTGACCTCAAGAGAGTTTACCCAAAAGATCTTTATTCGGTCCCCCGGATAGATCAGTTGGTGGCCTCAACGTCTGGAAACAAATTATTGTCCTTCATGGATGCCTTCTCTGTGTACAACCAGATACAGGTGGATCCAAAAGACCAAGATCATACCACATTTGTTACAGACATGGGTCTCTATTGCTATAAAGTGATGCCTTTTGGATTGAAGAATGCTGGGGCTACTTACCATAGGCTAGTAAAAAAAACATTTGCTAATCAAATTGGCAGGAATATGGAGGTGTACATAGATGACATGATGGTTAAAAGCTTAGAGGAAGATTTGTATATAATTGACCTTCGGGAAACTTTCGCCAATCTGACAATGGTGAATTTGAAATTGAATCCAAAAAAGTGTGTCTTTAGGGTTCGATCCAGATTTTTTTTTTGGAGTATGTGATAAGTGAAAAAGGGTTACAGCCTGATCCAGATCAATTGAATGCCTTATTAGAAATGGATCCTCCCTGGAATATTAAGGAAGTCAAAAGGCTTACTGGAAGGTTGGCTGCCTTGAATCGTTTTATTTCAAGATCTTCAGATAAGTGTGCTCCATTTTTCCAAACCTTGAAGAGTGTTAAAGACTTTAATTGGTCTCCACAATGCAACCAAGCTTTTTTTGAAATAAAGAAACACTTACTAAAGACCCTTTTTAAGCCCGTACAAGGTGAAACACTGTATATATACTTGGTTGTGTCAGAATGCGCTATAAGTGCAGTATTGGTAAGAGAGGTGGACAATTACCCTCGTCCGGTGTACTACATCAGCAAAAGCCTGATAGATGCTGAGAAGAGGTACTTGAAGCTTGAAAAGTTGCCACTAGCCTTAGTGATTGTTGCAAGAAAAATGAGGCCGTATTTTCACTTTCATTCCATCATTGTCCGAACATATTTCTCTTTGAAGAATGTTCTTCAGAAAGCAGACATATCAAGCAGGATGACCAAGTGGTCAGTAGAATTGGGTGATTATGACATTGATTTTACCCCACGAACTGCTATCAAAGCTCAATCTGTTGCCGATTTCCTGGTAGAATTCCATCCGGATAGGAGTTCTAAACAAGTTTCAGAAGGAAAAACCAAAAAATAATGGGTAGTCTGGACCGATGGTGGATCGAGCACAATAGGTTGTGGAGCTGGAATTTTCCTAACCTCTACGTATGGTGATAAAATGTACCAAGCTATACGCTTTGGGTTCAGGGCCTCTAACAATGAGTCCGAATATGAAGCGGCTGTAGCAGGTCTCAAATTAGCTTTCCTATGTGGGGCTAAAAGAGTTAAATTAATGATTGATTCCCAGCTTCTTATCTATCGTGTTCAAGGTTAATCCGAGGCCAAGAAAGAACAACTGATGAAATATTTACTCATCCTTAAAGAGGTGGCAGCCAACTTTAAAAGTGTTTGTTATGAGCATATTCCTAGATCAGAAAATACACTGGCAGATTCCTTGGCAACCATAGCATATTCTGAGTAATTCCCATTGGATTCATGTACAAGAATGCCCATCCATACAGTCAAGCCAGAACAAGGAAGAGGAGGAAAGGTTGAGTATACAAGTAGTTCAACCTAGAGATTGGAGATTTCCCCTACTTCAATACATTTCTCATGGGGTTTTGCCTCCGGATAAAGCTATGGTAAGAACAAAAATTAAACACAGGGCTCATGGTTTTTTGATCATAAGGGAAGTTCTCTACAAAAAATCTTTCATTAGACCTCTCCTGTGTTGTTTTGGGTTTGAAGAATCTCAAGTTGTTTTATCCGAACTACACGATGGAGAAGGGTCAGCATATTGTGGCTACAGGGCACTAACCCGGAGAGTATTGTTGGCTGGGTACTATTGGCCATCCATAATGGCAGATGCTAAAGAAATGGTAAAGAAGTGTGATCCATGCCAAAGGTATGGCAACGAAATTCATGTGCCAGCAGTACATATTGAGTCAATTTTTGAGCCAATACCTTTTGCTCGTTGGGATTTGGATTTAGTTGGCCCTCTACCGATGGCGTCCGGAGGGTGCATGACTATTATAGTTGCTATTGATTATTTCTCGAAATGGATAGAGGCATCTCCTTTGGCAGGAACCACTTCGAAAGTTGTCATAAAATTCATCTTCTCCAATATATTTTGCAGATTTGGGATTCCTCAAAAGATTACCACACATAACGGGCCACAGTTTGATAACAAAGATATGAAGAGTTTTTGTGCCTATAGAGGCATTCAACACTTCTTCTCTTCTCTTTTCCAATCACAAGCGAACGACCAGGTTGAAGTTTCCAACTGGACCATTTTGTCCGGATTAAAAAAGAATCTAGAGGGGGCTGCATGGAAGTGGCCAAGCTATCTGCAAGAAGTATTATGAGCATACCGAACTACTCCTTGAGCTGCTACACAAGAATCTCATTTTTCTTTGGTGTATGGGATGGATGTCATTACCCTCATTGAAGCTACCCTACCATCATACATGGTCCATAACTATTCTGAACAGGCTAATGAGATAGCAGTTAGAATTCAGCTGTACTTATTAGAAGAAAAAAAGGGTTAAAGCTCAGTTGAGAACAACCCACTACCAAGGCTTGATGAGGAGTAGGTTTGCTTCCAAGGTCAAGAGAAGAGATTTTCAACCAGGAGATAAAGTTTTGAGAAAAGTTTTCTTAAACACCAAGGAGAAGCAGTTCGGTAAGCTGGCTCCGAAATGGGAAGGCCCCCATGAGGTCTCTCAAAAGCTTAAGCCTGGGACATATAGGCTTCAAGAGAAATAAGGAAAGGTTTTAAAGCACCTATAGAATATTGAACATCTCAGGTTATATTTAGAATAAAAGTTGTGTGTAAATATTTACTTGTTAGATATCAATGTAAATATTAGGGGGCATACTCTTTCCTACCCTGGTATCGCAGAGAGCTTTTAACGAGGTGCCCGGTTTTTTTTATTCAATAAAGTATGATTCCTTCTTAAAACATCCCATGTGGTTTAGCTACAATTCAATTCAAGTACAAATATTTGGTTCAACACTTTGGATCTTTGATAGATCAGATAAACCTGGTTGACTGATGACCATTAAATACATGTCATCGGAGATATAAACACTCTCACTATAATGCTTCTGAAAAACTAGGGGCTATTTAAACATTAGCCATTAAAATTTAAAGGAAATAAAGTGTTAAATAAAGGAAGATTTGATAAATAAACCTATTTGGACTTTAACCGAATATGAAGAACAAAACATAGCCATCCAAGGACTTTAAATATTTCAAAGACTTATCCAGACTCTGACCGGATAACATTACAAAATGTGCCTTGGCCATCCAAGGACTTCAATTGTTCAGAAAAGATAAAAATATGATTAAACCTTAGGGCTTGTTCCCTTCAGATGTCTCACCACCACCACCTTTTTTGGGACTTTTGAGTTCAGCACTTGAACTCTCACCAATTCCCTCTTCATCATCCGCAGTGGAATCAATTCAACTGGAGTAGTTGTACCTGTCACCAGTTTCTATGGTATGATGAGGAAGATCTTCGTATTTCCATATATTTCCATAAGGGACCAAGGCTCCTCTTCGAAAAGGTCTCATAGAAGAACAACACCATGTCCGACCTGACTTCATCGTATCTTTTCTCAGTGGAATCTATCACTTCGTTGGTATATTTATCAATACCTGTCTGAATAGCTTGCTCCTGCTGCTTCACCAAGTCCTCTTTCTCCTTGGCCATCTTAGACACAGTACCTTCTAAGGAAGTCCTCTCACTGGCTAGGGTTTGAATGACACCATCTTTGGTCTTCAGGTCCTCCCTTAATGTTGTGAGGTCATTCTCCAAACCGGAGTACTTAGTTTGGAGCTCAGTACTGGCAATCTCCGAAATGGCCAGCTTGGTTGATAGATCTTCCTTGTCCTTCCTCAATGCTTCTATCTCTTTCTTCAGTTCTTTTATGCTCTAATTGGCATTAAGAAGATTGGTTGATAGAGACTCCTTGTCAGTGGTGAAGGAATTGATGAGAGTGGTCTGGATTTTCACTTGTCTCTTTAGGTCAAGCACTGGCTGGATGTGACCAAGAAGAGAGTGGTCTGGATTTTCACTTTTCCGATTGTTTTTGGGAGGATTTGGTGGGTTCTGTGATTCTCTCGCCCCTTATAATTTCAGCCTCTACCAATTTGAGCAGGGTAGGGTCAATTCCCATTGGATTCCCCGAACCAGTCCCCTCTATCGTAGCTTGAACCGCGTCTGTTACAACTTTCCTCTTCTTCCCTTTCATTTTGCTGGGAGCTTTTGTCCTGAAAGGTAAAACCAATTTACCATCTTTGGCCTCCGTTCACTTGAGAATTACACCAAGAGGAGACGACGTAGTTAGCTCTTCCCATGAGAGGTCCCTCCGACCTGTGGTGTTCCACAGATGGGACCTCACAAGATTTCCTGAGGTGAAGCAATTGTGAAAGGAATTCCCCCAACGCTCCGCAGCCCATGCATTAAGCTTGGAACAGGTTGTTTGCCCCTCCTATAGGTGTCCGGAGAACTCATTCGACAGCACTGAAAAAGAAACGACAAATTAATCAGGAAATGAATACTTATGATTTAAAAAGAAAATCATGAAAAACAAAGATAAAAAAATTTACCAATACTCTTCCACCTGCTAGTTAACATGTTGGGATTGTTGTTAGCCTTGATATTCCTACCATTCTCCCACGTCCCACTGATGAACATGAACTGTATCCTCCAGTTCTTCTCAGACTCCAGCAAGTCGTCTACCACCTTGAAATTGTTCCTCATATTATGATGGTAAAATGGAATGTGGTACTTCTTGCATATACTTGACACATCGACAAATTACTCCATTGAGAGTGGGATTTTTGATAACCTTGATGCCATTATGCAAGCAATGAGGGAATACCAGGTGTTTGGGCTTAGTTGACTTGGGCAAAGTTTAACCAAGTGGAAATACCTGAAAATTTATGGGTCCAATGGGAACTGAAGTCCCCAGTTTAGCACCTCAATGAAGATAACCACCTCGTTGAGTTTGCAGTCCATATGAGTCTCCAGAGTGATAGGTATCCTTACCTTGACTGACTCTGGGATCCCCCATTTCGTCCGGATCCGACCCAACTCAACAGTATGAGTGTAGACATCGTTGATATTTTTTAGAGCCAACATATATTTAACACTAACATTTTTAAAGCAAGGGCCTACCTTGTCCTCTAGGAACTCTGGAAGCTCCGGATGGGTCAAACAGACCTTGACTTTTCCTTTGCCTTTCCTGTCAGAAGCAGCATCCCCCGTTTGTCCAGATGCTTCAGTTTCAAAGGGAGCCTCTTCGATACTGTCTTCCATTACTTCTTCCATCACTATGGAAGGTTTATCAATCGCCTTGGATGGATGGGGATCAGCTTCTGGCACCAAAGTCTGTTCGGATGGATGAACACCTGTTGTTTCTGAAGGCCTGGTGTCCGGTTGATATTGGGATCCGGAGGGCTTGGCCCTTGGGGATACTGTAGATGCCTCCGATCCGGAGGGCTTATCTTTTGAGGTTTCTTTAGATGCCTCTGATCCGGAGGGTTTTGGCAGTGAAGCACTAGTTTGGGCTTTAGTTAGACGAGTCATCCGGTGAGGAGTTGACTTCTCCAAAGACTTCTCAGAGTCAGAACCCATGGCTATGAAAGGGGAAGGTTTTCTGACACTCGAAACCGTTTTTTCGTTAACAACAAAAGGTTGAGAATCTTGAACAGAAGAGCCTAAGGGAAAGGGAGAGAGGCTTGGTTTGAATAACTGACTAGGCTTGGGATTTCTGGAAGAGGATGATCCTTGGTCAGCTTCTTGGGTGGGTTTACTAGATTTCTCACTTGGGGAAACTGAGAGACCGGCAGCAATGCGATTCTCCCTTTCAACTTTTTTCGCCCTTTTCAGCTCTGATAAGTTTAACCAGCCGCCTTTAACAAGTGCGCTTCTGGATGTGAACATAAAACTCTTCAAGAACAAGTTGGAAGGTAAGACTGAAAATCTCTCTAGATAGGTTTTGAGTGATGAAGACAATGAAACAGTGAAAAAGGATTTATATAACAGTAGAAAAAAGTAACTGTTAGCTAGGAGAAGTTGAAGAGGGTTTGACAATGATTAAAGACGCGCAAACGTGTGAAGTATTAAATGCCTAAGTAACTTTCTAGACTTAGTGGGTGCACCGATCTAGAAAGAATAACGGCTGGTAGGTCAAACCAGATTGTGACAAGTGTCCCACGATTCAAGAAGAAAACTTTTAGAATTCTGGAAAGAGAAAGCAGTCCGGACATACTACGAACTGAGTTAATGATGAGAATAAACCTCCTAGTACGGATTACACAAGCAGATTGAACAAAGTCACTATTGGCTAAGTAGATTTTTTAGTCCTACCAATATTTGGCAAGACCTAAAAAAGGGGCTACTGATGAGTTCAAATTATCCAGTCACAACCCACTATATTATCCGGACAAGGGCAATTCGGATAATAAGTACCACTGAACTATTTAGATAGGACAAAAGTAAAAACACTTAAATACCTTTTGACTAAGCTATGTGCTAATCAACTTAAAAGATTAATGGGTCCTTAAACTTGACCCGATTTCAGAATTTGACCCGTAAGCCCATAGGTCCTTAATTAAGGGTATAAATACCCCAACCACTCTCATTAATGAGAGTAATAAACATTTAATACAACCATGCTTCTCAAGTCTCTCATTAATTTACACCAAACACTTAATACTCAAAATACTTTACAAAACACTTTACAAAATTACCCCCACCCCAAAATAAACAAAACGAGGATTGAGTCCATTTTTTAATCTTCCTTATAAATAAGGGGGAAACCCAATCCCAAAACCACCATCTCTCAATACTACTCTAAATCTCTCTACTTCTTTTACAAATTCTACGAAAGCATTAGTTACTTCTTTTAAAAACTCTAGTTCTACTTTCGGAATAACTTCTATTTTTTTTGCTTTTTGTTTTTCTTCGATAAAAACACTCAAATAACATTGTGGTAACATTATAATAGTTGAATTAATAACTTGATATAATTTATCAAGTTATTCGCTTGTTATAGTTGTTATTTGTTTATTTTTATTTAAAAAACCTAAATAATTTATTTTCATTTGTGATATTAGTAAATATTAGTCTAAATTTAGTTTTTATTAATTACAATATTAGTTTCGATTATTATTTTATTGCATATTTAAGAAAAAGTTTGCTCCAAAACGTATAAATACTAATGTTCACCCACCCGCTAATGTAGATCTCAATACAACAGATGATTTTATTGAGACTCCTCTCACATTAAAACATTCTCCTCCCACGAAAGTGGTGGTGGAAGTACTAGTGGTGGGTCGATGTCTCGTAAGAAAACATATTGTCATAATAAAATTATAAACATGTAAATTGTAATATTTTACCATGATAAGATATGATTTTGGTTTATAAAATAATAACAAACACTTGTAATATTTATAACTAAATCATAATATTGATCAAAATATAATAATAAAATGATAACCATATAACTTTTACTATTTTACCATTATAAGGTATAAATTTTGGTTTAAAAAATAATAACAGCACTACTACCATTTATAACCAAGTCATAATAATAATATTCAAAATATAATATTAAAGTTATAACCATAAAACTTGTAATATTTTAAGATGATAAGATATGATTTTGGTTTATAACATAATATTAACACTTGTAATATTTATAACCAAAACATAAAACCTGAAAGTAATATTTAAAATTTGGTTTATAAAATAATTAGAACACTTAAAATATTAATAACCAAATCATAGTAATACTAACCAAATTGTAATAATAAATTTATAATCATATACATAATAAAAATATTTTTTTAATATAACTTAGGTATATGATTTTGGTTTATAAAATAATTACAACACTTATAATATTTATAACCATATAATAATAATCAAAATGTAAACGAGTTTAATAAATACCAAGTCATGTACCAAATCAGACATGTAATTGCTTATGCATGTAAACAAGTCTAACAGGTAGCTGCTTAAACACGTAAAGTGGCCTGACAGGTAGCTGGTATAGTAGATATAACATATAAAAATGCCACCTGTTTAACTTATTACGAATATTGTTAGAATATTCGACTAAATTTGAAAAGCTGGATTCATGGAGTAATAATTGGGGTCAACTATTGACCACTATAATTTGGGATTTCACATAATGTCCTTAATCTTCTCCCTATAAATTAGTGTATTAAGTTTCCTTATATAAGCCTCTAATTTCTCTATATATTGAGAGCCTTATTACCATTGCTAGTGAAATAACCGCAACTTGTAATGATTTGATTCAATAAAAAATAGTTCAATACAAAAGGGAATTTTCTATAATAAATACAAAACCCTAGCCGCCTCTTGTGGCTACTTCTCTCTTTGTTTTTTAACATGGTATCAACATGGTATCAGAGCACGTGTGATTCTGGGAATTCTGAACATCCTCAACAAAGATGGCTGGCAATGAAGTCGTGGTCAGTCAAATCTTTGATGAATTAACAGTGCAGATTACTGCCATTTGGAGAAATAGTCTTGGAACACAACAACAAACAACTAACCCCGAGAATTTATCCCTAGAGATTAAACTTGGTGGTTATAACTATGCCCTATGGGCAAACCTAATGAAGAAAGCAATTGGGGGAAGGGGGGAGAGGTTATCACATTACAGGGGATCCGACACCTCCATCCAAAACTGACAACACATATCCAAGGTGGGAACAAGATGATCAATGTGTTTTCACATGGAGTATCCAGAATTTTGAATCTAGCTTGGTGAATAATTTCTCACAATATCCCACTTCAAAAGCCCTCTGGGATGGGTTAGCCACCACATACGGTGCTGGTACATATTCGTTACATGTGTTTGACCTTCATAAGAGGGCTAATTCATTAAGGAAAGGGTCCGATACACTAGAAGACTTGTGGAACAAACTGCAGAACATCTGGATATCTATAGATAGGCGAGATCCGAACCCTATGAAAGACCCAGAAGACATTCAGATCTACAATAAGAAGACTCAAGAACAAAGACTCTATCAATTGCTAATGGCGATTAATGACAAGCTGGAACCAGTCAAGAGTTATATCCTAAAAAAGGATCCTCTTCCTTCCGCGGAAACAACACATGCTACAATAGGAAGGGAAGTGGCCAGGCTTAATATACTAAAATCAAGTTCTTGTGATTGTGACTCGATTGAAATTGGAATGGGTTTGGCTGCTAAAGATTCTGCACAGAGGTTTAAATTCCGATCCAAAGAGAAAGAAGATAAATCCAAGTTGTATTGCACTCATTGTGGGATGAAGAAACACACTAAAGAGACATGTTTCTAGCTGGTTGGCTATCCAGAATGTTGGGAGGACGGTCATAAGGAAAAAAATAACAGTGTTTCAGATCTAATGTCAAACAGGCTTCGTCTACAAGTGGCGGTGAAGATCTGACTAAAAATGAGCAAGGAAGTGGCAATGGTTTTGGAGGAATGACGGTCTCTCTAGTGTTTCGTACAAGACATTCGTACGAAGAAAATCATTGGGCGTGGTACTGAACAAGAAGGTCTCTCTTATGTTGATGATGTAGTTCATAAGGGACATGCCATGTTCGCTCACAGAACAACCGAAAATCAACTTTGGTTATGGCACTGGCGACTTGGTCATCCTTCTTTATAGCTATCTTAAAAGTTTGTTTCCTAGTCTTTTTTTGAATAATTCCATTCATGAGAAATGTGAAACCTGCATTCTTGCAAAAAATCGTAGGGTCTCATTTAATCAAAGTAATACTAGAGTTGATTATGCTTTTTTGCTAATCCATTCTGATGTTTGGGGTCCAGCACCAAATTCCACTAACAATCAAATGAGATACTTTGTTTTATTTGTGGATGATTTCTCAAGAATGACTTGGATATATTTCATGAAACATAAATTGGAAGTACCATAAATATTTATTTGTTTATACGATTTTGACTCAATTTGAGAAACAAATACAGATTCTCCGTTCTGATAATGGAACAGAGTTTGTCAATCAAACAATGCATAATTTTTTCAAAACAAATGGCCTTATCCATCAAACCACATGTCTAAACACACCTCAACAAAACGGTACATCAGAACGAAAAAATTGTACTTTACTTGAAAAACCTCGTGCTGTTATGATTGAATCTAGAGTTCCTCATTCTCTTTGCCCATAAGCTCTTGCTACAGCCACGTATCTTGCAAATCGTCTACCAACCCGATGTCTAGGAAATAAAACTCCATTACAAGTGCTTTCCACCCAAGTTACAATTCCATCTATTATGACCTTACCACCTCGTGTTTTTTGTTGTTCGATGTTTGTTCATATCCCTAAAACTAGTCGAAACAAACTTAATCCGTGTGCTGAAAAGTGTGTATTCGTTGGTTACGGTGTGCATCAAATAGGTTACCGGTGTTACAATCCGGTTACTCGTCGAATCCATGTTACCATGGACTGTGACTTCTTGGAATCCGATTTTTTTTACCACCAATCTCGTGCTCAGGGGGAGAAAATAAGTAATCACTCGACTGGTTGCTATATGAAAGTTACTTTGAGGATGTGCCGATAGAGTCGGTAGATGGCGCCACCGAACACGCCTCTTCCAATATAAAGGAGACTGACGAGGCAGTTCTTACCACCAATGATTCTCCCGAAGACAATGTCCAACAAGAAACAAATGCCATGGATACTACCAGCGAATCAACCGAAGAAAGTGTCCATGAAGAGGTAAACAATTTACAATGTCATAACTCACAAAATGCTACTGATCATGACATTTCAGGAAGTTCATTTGTTGAAACTCAAACTCTGGTTCTTCCCCCAAGAAAAAATAGAGGGGTTCCTCCTGACCGGTATTTACCGGAACACGTTCCTCGTGCTTCTACATATCCGGTAAAAACGGACAAGAAAGGAATGACGAAGATTGCAAAGACGTTTTCAGCTACTATTCTCTCTGAACAAATCCCTAAAACAGCTCAAGAAGCTAAGAAGATGACTGAATGGCATGAGGCAATGAATACCAAAATGGAAGCTCTAAAAAAGAATGGTACATGGGGGAATTGTGTGTTGCCACAAGGGAAGAAAGCATTCGGGTGTAGATGGATGTTTAATATAAAATATAAATATGATGGCACCATTGAGCGACACAAGGCAGGATTGGTTGCCAAATGATATACACAAACATATGGTATAGACTACTCTGAAACATTTTCTTCGGTTGCAAAGATTGACACTATTAGAGTTTTACTTTTAATAACCGCGAATAAAAATTGACCTCTTCATCAATTTGATGTAAAGAATGCTTTCTTATATGGAGACTTGGAAGAAGAGGTATATATGGAACCCCCACCAGGGTTCTCTGATGGTTTTCAAGAAAATAAGGTATGCAAACTGAAAAAGGCATTATATGGGCTCAAACAGTCTCCTCGTGCTTGGTTTGGGAGATTTACAATGGCAATGAAGCAGTATAGCTACAAACAGAGTAATGGGGATCATACCTTGTTTTACAAAAACAAAGGAGAATTAATCATTTGTCTTATAATATATGTCGACGATATGATTATAACGGGGAATGACGAAGAAGAAATTAGCTCTCTTAGGAAAAACCTCTTCAAGGAGTTCGAAATGAAAGACCTTGGGGGATTGAAGTATTTCCTAAGAATCGAGGTTCTTAGGTCAAGAGGAGGGGTTTATATCTCCCAACGGAAATATATATTGGATTTATTAGCTGAAGTTGGCATGGTGGATTGCAAACCAAATGACACTCCTATGGTTGTGAATCACAAACTAAAGATAATTTAAGGGGCCAGACCAGCGAGTAAAGAAAGGTACCAAAGGTTGGTGGGAACATTAATTTACCTGGCCCACACTCGACCCGACATTGCATACGCGGTGGGAGTAGTTAGCCAGTTCATGCATCATCCTTAGGAACACCATATGGAGGCAGTAATGATGATTATTCGATATCTCAAAAGCACACCGGGAAGAGGCATATTTTTTAAGAAAAATGGACACCTTGATGTTGAAGTATTCACAGATGCTGATTGGGGAGGGAATCCTAACGACAAGCGATCAACTGCTGGCTACTTTACTCTTCTTGGAGGTAACTTGATGACTTGGAGAAGTAAGAAACAGAAAGTAGTTTTACTGTCAAGTGATGAATCAGAATTTAGAGGAATCGTTAAGGGGATTACCGAGATACTTTGGTTAAAGAAGATCATGAAAGAAATCGGATCCCATTTGAAGTCCAACTCAGTTAATGTGCGATAATAAAGCTGTGATTAAAATTTCAGAGAACCCGGTACAACACGATAGAACAAAGCACGTTGAAATAGATAGGCACTTCATAAAAGAAAAGATTGAAGATGGGACAGTCGAACTTCCGTTTGTTAGATCCGAAGACCAACTGGCAGACATCCTGACAAAAACGGTTGCTGCAAGAACATTCGAATCAGTTTTATCCAAGTTGGGTATTGGTGATCCCACTACACAACTTGAAGGGGAGTGTTAGAATATTCGACTAAATTTGGAAAGCGGGATTCATGGAGTAATAATTAGGGTCAACTATTGACCACTATAATTTGGGATTTCACATACTGTCCTTAATCTTCTCCCTATAAATCACTGTATTAAGTTTCCTTGTATAGGCCTCTAAGTTCTCTATATATTGAGAGCCTTATTACCATTGCTAGTGAAACAAGCGCAACTTGTAATGATTTGATTTAATAAAAAACAGTTCAATACAAAATGGAATTTTTTCTAATAAACACAAAACCCTAGCCGCCTCCTACGACTACTTCTCTCTTTGTTTTTTAACAAATATCCATGTATTTCTGGCAGACCCAAACCTGTTTGGCACTTAATGAGAGGACTTCCACCAAAATAAGATACTTATAATAATATGAACTAGTGTGGTTTATTAGTTATTTTTAATATAATTAATCATTACTAGTCTAAAAATACTAATTTGGACCAATCAGAGTAAATGGAGGCAGGAGAAAGCGTGACGTTTGGGGTTAAATCATTAAATTCGGGGACATTCTTGTTTTGTACACTATAACCTCAAAGATTCAAAATATAAATTTGTTTCAAAAGAAAAGAAAATAATATGCTCAAATCATTTTCTTTCATAATCATGATTTGTCTGCATTTCTGGAGAAATTAAATAATGTCAGACGCATTGATCAACGGATTGGCCGGCGCCGGTGGAGGGATCATCGCTCAGCTTATCACTTACCCTCTCCAAACCGTATGATATTCTCGATCTCTTCAACTCCTTTTTTCTTTCCTGTTAGATTATTTTGTAGAAAATGGAAGATATATTTGTATTTCTTTCACTTTTCTTTGCGATAGGTGAATACTCGTCAACAGACCGATCGTGCTCCCAAGAAGTTTAAGAGGAAAATCGGGACTATTGAACTCGTGTGCCAGGTTATGATCCTTCAGACTATTAATTACGTTTATTCAAAATAATGGAAAATCTATGAATTTTCAGCTATAATATGTGTATAGAAAATTACGTACCTTTTAAATCTGGGTTTTATTTATAAGGTTGTTCGAGAAGAAGGATGGGAACGGTTGTATGGAGGATTAATGCCTTCGTTAGTCGGTACAGCTGCATCTCAGGTGAGACGCCCTTCTCCCCCAGTCAAGCTTTTAGCATTGGAGCTTTCATAAGCTTGATGATTCGTCTTTTAAAGCCATGTTTAAGCTAGGTAATTGCTATATATGCCATTCTGTTTTACTACATACGCCGGGAATGTCGACACAGCCTGTCAACATTTGTTGCTTCGCAAAAAACAACAACTAATGTCGAGACAGTAGGTCGATATTAAGTGTCAACTGGCCGTACTTAAGAAACAACTAATGTCGATATTAAGGGTCAACTGACCGCATTTAGTAATACTAAGGCCGCACTTAGCTTTTAGCTATATTTCTTTCTACTAATAAACTTAGAGATAAACAAATTACAATATGTTTGTCATACCGAGTCGACTATCAGCTAATGAATATGATCCCAGAATTGGAAGGGGCATGATTTCTACATTCAAAAGGCTATTTGTTTTATTAGTTTTCTCCGATTTCTATAACTTTCATTTGTTGTTGAGTAGGTTGAAGATGTAATAAATTTCACTTTCTATGCTGAAATTGACATAGACCGAAAACCTTTTTATTTCGATGTCCAGTGTAAGTGTGTAACACTTTTGTCTTTTGGTTTTTTGGTCTCTTATGTGCTTATAATTTCTATGGTACAGGGTTTTTATTATTATTTCTATCAACTATTTAGGAACCAAGCTGAAGCTGATGCGCTTGAAAGTAAGAAGAAGGGAATAGGCGATGGATCAGTTGGAATGTTATCATCCCTTATGGTTGCTGCTTTGGCAGGGTAATTTATAAGGTTATTTATGTATTATAGCGAGACAAACTCGATGAAAAAAAAGGGATGGCTATTATATGGACAAAAGAGATACAAATAAGAGAATACTGGTGGAAGGGTTGACTATCGACATGTTTTAGGAAGCTAGAACTTTAGTCATTTACAAGCATTATTCAAGTGATACAAACATTTGAAATTTGGAATTAAATATATAAGAAAGATTGTTCAAATGATACATAGGTAATGCAACTTATCAGCTCAGATGCTTTAAATTTTTTTGATTCTCTTATTAGCAAGATCAGTGTAATTAGTGTTGTCTTATCTGGGGTTAATATTATATGACTACAATGTCTGAATGTTTCGAGCTGAATAGTCTGTGGTATATTTGTCCTTATAAGTGTTTACCTTCTGCTACATTCGGTTTTTTTAATCTAACGTCCCACATGCCTACTGCTTTCTTATTCTAGGTGTGTGAATGCGCTGTTTACAAATCCCATATGGGTGGTAGTCATACGGATGCAGGTAAAATGTGTATTATGTTGCATTAAATAAGTCTTTTTACAGTGTTTGTCGTTTTTTCTTAGGTTCTAGATTACTATTGTGGCTATTACAATATCTTACAATACTTGAGGATTTTTCATAGGTTCTACCTGAATGTTATTATTATATGGAAGTTGAAAAATTCAGTGCAATCTTATCTCGCACTGAGCTTTTGCATGTATTCTTCTTCTACATGCAGACACATACGCGTACAACGCATACAGAAGTATCGAAATCTAGGCCTGTTGAGTCAACATCTTCAGATGAAAGGACCCTTGTATCAGTAGAGCCTCCTCGTTTTGGAACTAATCATGCGGTGTGTAAACAACTTTGTCAATTTCTAGCTTCCTGAATACCTTTCTCGTAACACCAAAGTCAAAATCCCTGGTGTCAGGATTCTTCAAATTTTATTAGTGGAAATATCTACAAACTCCATTCTCTATAGTCTTCTTTGGGCATTCCAAGTTTTTGCTCTATTTACTTGTTGGTGTGAAAACTGTTTACGAGTTTCTTTTTTAATATGTTAAGAATATGGTAGGTTTCAGATTCAAGAAATTTATGATGAATCTGGACTCTCTGGCTTCTGGAGAGGTGTAATCCCGACCTTGATGATGGTGCGTGACAATTGGATCCTATATGATCCTATATGTGCTCAGAGGGAAAGGGACCTTCATTAACATTACTGTTGTTTGTCACAGGTAACCAATCCTTCCATTCAGTTTATGCTGTATGAGACTATGTTAAAGAAGCTGAAGAAAGGCCGTGACTTTAGTAAAACTAGTACCAGTAATGTCACTGCTTTGGAGGTCAGCCGTTGGTTCTGCTATAATTAATTTTATGTTTTCTCTTATTTCCGTATCTCAACGTTCTGTCTTTCTTATCCTCTCCCTTCCTGATTTCGCTAGATATTTTTCCTTGGAGCTTTGTCCAAACTTGGAGCTACAATTGTAACATATCCGTTCCTGGTGTTAAAGGTGATTGAGTATTATTTTCTAGCTCTAATAACTCTCTGAGTCTTGACTCTTGTCTGAAATTTTCTTTTCTCAAGGCCTTAAGGTCAAAATGGTAGATGCTCGTGCAGATTATTAGTTTTGCTGCTAAAATCTCAGAAGAAAAAAAAACACACATTACAGATTCTTTAAAGTGATGTATCTCACTAAATCTTCAGTTCGAGTTTAGTTTTGGGAAATGTAATCCTTAAAGCTCACACCTGACTCTCAAATCCTTTATAGTGTAAGAGTACAAATATTGATTCATCTGAAAGTATCATGTTCTTGTTTACTTTTAATATATAAGACAAAACTAGAGATGATGTTTATTATAATTCTCTTGCATTTACAGGCAAGGCTTCAAGCAAAACAGGTTACGAGTGGGGACAAACGACATCAGTACAAAGGTTTTATGTACTTATTAATCTTTCTAAAGCAATGACCCTGAAGTTTATTTGTGCTTACTGTTGTCTATATATTATACAAGCTACAAGTCAGGTCTTATATTACCCTACTAAATGTATATAGATCTCCAACTTAGTTGAACAGTCACCCTAGAAGCTGAGTATAAGCCATAAGGTTTTAAATTATTTTCCTTTGGTACAGGCGTGTTGGATGCGGTTTCGAAGATGATTAAGTACGAAGGGTTTTCTGGGTTTTACAAAGGGATGAATACAAAAATAGTACAAAGTGTTCTTGCAGCTGCTATTCTATTCATGATTAAGGAAGAACTCGTCAAGGGGGCGGAGTCATTGCTTACTACGGTTTCCATTAATGGAGTTAGATCCAAACTTTAATGATCTAAGCTCTCTTCAGCATAGCGGAACCCAGTTGGTTACTACCAGCCACCAGGCAAAGGATATATAAAATTGGGGTGTTGACCATAGGCATTGCTAACCCGAAAGAAGATAAGAGTTTCTTGAGAGCAACGTTGGCAATGTTCCTTTTTTTCCCATCTCAAATTTTTGTTTCTTATCATATCTGTAGATTTTGTTTATTTATTATAAAATGAGTAGAATCTCAAATCAAACTAATTATCGTTACCGATTCAAAAGTTTTATATACGGCAAGTAACAACGTGAGGTTAAATTAGTATTTACTATTAAACTCTTTTTTTTTTCTTTATATGTTTATGTGTAATTAGGTATTTTATTTTAAATTATTATTTTAAAAAATATTCAAAAACATCAATGGTTTTGTTTTTTACGATGAACAAAATTGGATTCATAAAAAATATATTTTGATTTTTTTTCAGTTGCGTATAATTTAATTGAGAAATAAGACCGAAAAAATAAAATGTGTTAAAGTTACGGAATTACGTGTAATTTGGTTACTAAAAAGAGATTGTTCTCCTGTTACATGCAGATGTTTTGCGAAAATAAAAATAAAATAGTTGCGGAAATCTTGCTAAATAAGTGCGATTGTATGAAAAAACAAAATATAAATTGATTATGTGAAAATAAGAGTTAATCGGGTGTGAAGTAAATAATTTTTTTGTTGTTGCCAAAATATATGCATTTTTGTTTGAAATAATTTTAAAAAAAAAGTATTGTGTTCAAGTTGAGAAAATACATTCAATTTGGTTGCGAAATAAGTCTATAAAACAATTATGTTCAAGTGGCGAAATTATTTGTAATTTAGTTGCAAAAAATATTACTGGCACAAATACTCACAAGTGTACAATTTTCGTTGTAGTTTTAGAGTATTTTAAACTCAAGATATCGAACCCAAGAGGAGGATAAGATGTAAAATAAAATATATAAAAAAAATCTACTTAATTAAAAACAATAAAAATTAATTAACTTAAAAATATAAAATAAAATTTAATTAAACAAAAACAAATAAAATAAAAATCAAACTAAGAAAAATATTTAGATCCCAAGATAAAAAATTATATCTAAACCCTTTAAAAACTCTTTATCTCTTTTAGAGTATCGTGTCATTTCTGGATCTTAACATCTAGAGTAGTTTTTTTTATGACTAGTTATATCTCTAGTCCATACCTTATACATAAGTTCTCTCCTACATAGCACACTACTCATTCAACTTAGGGATATTATTATATTTTGGAAATAGATTTTAACTTTCTGTCTCAACCAAGATCTAACATCAATCAATTGAATCCATAGGTAATTGAAGACATTATTACATTCAATAATAACATTAAAAATGATATATATATATAAAATTAAGATTAAAAGTTATGGAAAACAAATGTATATACAAATGTTATAAACTCTAAAACATTGGATCGGCTCGAACGAGCTCATGCTAATCATGTTTATAGTTTCAATAATAAAAATAAAATTAGAAAAATAAAGAAGATGAATGGAAAAGTAGATTGTGTTTCTGTTTTCTTTGCTCTCTTGGAGTATGGATCTCTATTGTTCGATGTGTTATGATTTTTATTATAATAAGAGTTCTGAGATTTTATTTGAACCCTAATCTCTTAAAAATAAAACAATATTCAAGAGGATATAATTATAATTTTTATTAAATAATAAAAACAATTTTTTTTTAAATTAAACAATAAGATATTAATATTTATTATTAAATATAAAATATTTTTTATTTTCTCAAAAATAAAATCATAATTTTCACAAGGTAAAATAAAATAATTATTTTGTTCTTTTAAATTAAATAAAAGATATTATAATATATTCGTAGGAGACTAAATTATTTGCATATTGATCTATAATTAAATCTCTATTTTTTTTCTTTTTCTTTTATTATTTTTCTAATTATCTTCAAGTCTTTGATTTTTATTTTCTTCTTTAATTGTAGCTTCCATTTACAATCTCTAACTTATTTTTGTACAACTTTTGTTTGTTTTGCCCACTCTTCATCAATAAAAAAAAGTAACAAAATGAGATCATTTTTATTAATAATTAATTAAAAATAACAATTAAATTAGTATAAAAATAATATAAAATCAATGATAAATATCATTTGATTAAATTACGCCACACTTATTAATTTGCTAGTCCTAAGAAAATAAAATAAAGGGTGAAGCTATTTCCTCCATCAATTTTTTTTATTTCCCCCATAAATAAATAAAAACTCCACATTGTTATTTCTTCCATAAAGGAAATAACATATTTGCCCTTCTTTTTTTATCCCAAAACTCATTCATTCTCCAGCAACTCCATCGATTTCTACCACCATCTCAACTATCTCCCACCCTATCGCAACTATCTCCCACCCCTTTAATTTCTGCACACCCAACCAACCTTATTAGCTTCTCACCATCAATCACTCATAAACCTTAATAGGGTTAGTTATTTGGGGATGCTCTACGGTGTTAAATCTTTGGTTTGAGTGTGTTCCTCTTCCATATGAGTAATCTTTAAGAAATTTGATTTTTTTTTGTTTTAGAGTTTAATTTTAGAAGATAAATCATATATGTTGGATTTAATTTGGCTTAATCATGATGTGTTTGTTGATATAAATATTTCATAATGGTTAATGACATCAAGTTATAAAATTAGAAGGTAAAATGAAGGCAAGATAGTAAAGACAAGTGATAAGTCCTGTTTTGATTTTAAAACACGGAGGAAATAAAAAATATGATGGAAGAAATAGCTTCACCCAAAAATAAAATATCACAATTAAAAGTATGATAAAATCATATTATCATATGCTATCAAGTAGACCAAATTTCTTAATTTCAAAACAAGCTTACGAATCAAGTAATTTTTTTTTCTAATCACATGTTATAGATAAAAATTTGAAAAATTGTAAATAATTTGAAAAATATTTTATTAATAAACCAAAATAATGTTAATTTTCTTTTTTTAAATTTGACAATTTGTTTTCTTATATATATATATAACATTTCCTTTTCTATGTGAAAGTCAATGAATCCCAAACCAGTTGGCTTAAGTCATTAGGTGATAAGGCACCCAAAACGTATAAACTTAGAAAATAAATGGTATATATATTTACATGTGAGTTATGTAATGTCTAATTAGTTTTCTAATTAATCTATTTAACAAGATTTAGATTAATAACATCACTCCTAGTTGGTTAAGAGCATTAGGTGATGAAACACCCCTAAGGATTTACTCAGTCAAACTAATTAAACTACCAAACTAGACAAGCCACATCTAAGAATTAACATAAAACTCTTCCTTTTGTACGTGAATCTCGACCAGATTAGGAAGAGACCGAGTCACTCAGTAAACAGTTATGCAACTTTTTTAGTAAATAAATAATATACATTTTTTTTCATTTTCTTTATACAATAACAACTAATTTTTTTTCCAGTTTATTCTATCAGTAAATTAATTTCCATGTAAGCAAAAACATACTCAAATTAAAATTGCAATGTAATTTAATTTAATAACTTCTAGAAAAAAAAATCTAAAGACTTAATCAAATTAAAATCTAAACTTGTAATTATTGATTCTTTGAACTTAACAATCACTTCACAAGTTTGAATCAATCTAAGAGGTCTCAAAATATAAAATAAACAATATTAAATGATCAAACAATTAAATGTTGTGATATTTTTATTCAACATTTTTCATTACTCACACTTAAAATCTAATATTGTCCTCAGTATTAATAATAAGTATGTTTGGGGTTGAAATTGCGGAATTGGAGTTAAAGTGTAGAATCGACTTGGTTTCGCCGAAAGACAACTAAAAGAAAAAAAAAAGAAAATAGAAGAGAAAATGGTAGGAATACCAAAAAAATTAAAAAACAGATGGTCAACAAGCATAAAAAAATAAAGAATGAAAATAAAGAATAAAAACAAAGAATACCTGAAACTAATAATTTTTTGTTAACGAAACTAATATTTTTTCTTGGAAATAAGAATACGATAATAAAAAAAATGAAAGAAAAACTTACATTGGGTTGTCTCCCAATCAACGCTTCGTTTTAAGTCAATAGTTCATCATATAGGGTTTCTAAATATGGAACATAAAGAGTAGTTGACACCCGATCATCATGAAGTACTTCTTGATAAAATCAATGGTTGAGCTGATCTATATTCGTTATAAAAACCCCATTTTTTGGAATACGATGTCCTAAAACAATTCAATCACCTTCTCTGAAATGAAATTTCTCCCAATTTAGACCATGATTAGTGTGTAAAACTCGCTATTTCTTCTTGGTTGGATTTAGCCACTTATGATAACTCGTGAGCGAGTTGTAGACTTCCTCCATTCAAAGCTTAATGTAGTGATTTGGAAGGGTTGATCTCATGTTTCTCTGTTATCGTCAAACTTATGGCTTCTTTGAGTTTTCTCAACACCTTCAACAGTTCCTCTTGATCTGCATAACTTGAAGACACGTTAGTAATATGAGGATAATTGTTAGGTTCATTCAAATAGATACTTAGCGAATGTGAGGATGGAGGTTTTGAATTTAACTTAAACATTTCAGCTTTTGATGATTTATCTTTTAACTTTAAGTATGAATATCCATTGAATAAAATGTGATATTTTTATTACAATTCATAACCTGTTTATTTTTAATCCCTCTTTCATCTAATACATCTTCTACTAATGAATTGTCTAAACTAAGATTAAGAAATATTTTATGTATGCATTCATCAAAACATCCAATATGCTAAAATCTATGTGCTCATCCCATACTCATAAAATTATTTTCCCAGCTTCAACATCAATCACAATCCTAGCGGTAGCTAAGAAATATCTCCCTAGAATGAGGGGTAAAAATTCTATATTCGTCCATGTCTAAAATTATAAAATCAGCAGGAAAGACAAATTTATCAATCTTAATCAAAATATCATGCCCTTAGGATATACAAGAGACTTATCAACTAACTATAGTGAAACATTTGTAACCTTTAGTTCATGATTCCTAATTTATTACATATAGAAAGATGCATTAAGTTGCTAGGTCACATAAACATTTATCAAATGCTAAACTACCAATTTTGCAAGAAATAGTAAAACTCCATGGATTTTTTTAGCTTAGGTGGTAATTTATTCTGAATCAGCGCGTTGCATTCCTTAATCAATTCAAATATCTCAAATTCCTCGAAATTCCTTTTGTGAGAAAGGATATCTTTGAGAAACTTTGTGTATTTAGGCATTTGTTAGATTTTTTGCAAAAAATATGCGAAAAAGTTTAAGAAATTTTAAAAAAATATCGTTAGATTTTTTTCCTTCCGATTTGGATAGGGAACTCGTGATGCATATTTTAAGATTAGAGGAGGATTTTGAGCTGCACTTTAGGTGTGATGAAGTTATGATCCAGGTTTGTTGCTTTCAAAAGCAATGGTGCTGCGATCTGTTGTGTTGAAGTTATTGTCATGAATGTCATCTATAGATCTGTTTCCATTGCCTTATGAACCTATAACATCGCCAAGATTACTGTGATTACATCCAAGAACTGCAGTATCATCAATAAATAAGCTGCTCTCAGGAACCAAATTGCGTATAGGTCTGTTTACTACGTCCAAACCCTACAATGTTGTGTGTTAAAATTGCTAGTTTTTCAAGCTTTTTGCTGCTTCAATATGCCCCAATATGAACCGCAAAGCCTACAATTTCGTCAGCCCTAAAGCCTAAAGCTTTATCCACCAAGTTGCTGCTTTAATAACCTCAAAATCAACTCCAAAACATACAGTTTCTGGTACGCTCCCAACGCGGAGTAATTGGTGGATCATCCAAATCATGTATGACTTCGTGTCTTTTGCCTCAATTTGTAAGACCTATTTGTCTCTCTGCTCCCAACATGATTGCATTAAATTTTTTTTAGTTATTTTTTGTATTGTTGGGCCAAGTTCCTTGAACTCTGGATGCTATTATTGAGTGTATTATTCCTAATCGAACCTTTACATTTTTAGGCTTGCATCGTGATTTTGATTGGGACTTTGATATTTTTCATTCCCGATTTGTATTTCTCAAAGCGATCTCTAGATGATTCAACAAACATGTTCACATTCTCTTCAAAGGTTGCTTTCTTTTCCAACTTCTCCAAGTCCTCATGTTTCAAACGTTCTCATAGTTCTTCTTGGAAAATTTTAGATTTTGCTTTCTACCTGATTCATAATTATTAGAATAATAACGTTTAAGCCCTTGTTAGTAGTTACTCACATACTTATTATATTCAGATTCCGTGAATTGATTTGATGGATGATACTACAACCGAATTTATCTTCAGTTGGTTTATTTCATACTCAAGCACTGTTATCTTCGTTTGTATGACAGTCTCATTGTTTACAACATCTATTCTAGTATTTTTCTTTTTCGTTAGATGCGTAGTTGTTAGTAGACAACAACTACAATAATTTGTATTCTTATTCTAAGGTCTTGTTTATTAGAGTACCTTCAGTTGTAACATCAATCGTCAGTTTATTATTCCGTAATAGTCCATTGTAAAATGGTTGGATTATCATCCATATCGGGATCCCATGGTAATGATATATGAGAAACAATTCCTTATATCACTCCCATGAGTTGTACAACGACTCATCGTCTCGTTGAGTATAATTGTTGATCTTGATTTGGAATTTTAATGACTTTACAAACGGTAAGTATTTAGACAAGAATAGTTGAGCCAGTTGGTCTCAAGTTGTAATAGAACTATACAATAGCTATTGAAGCCAAGCCTTGGCTTTTCCCTTTGTTACGGGAATAAGTTCTACCACATTAAAGTCTTTAATATTTTAGTCAAGAAAGAGATAAGCCGAAAAAAGATCCTTTATTCATAGGTAGGTCCTCCCTATTTATAATGTACAAATTAGTGGGCAGTTACATATGTTCACGCTTTAAGCGCCACTAACCCACTAACCTCACTATCCCTATAATTATGGAACAAATAACTAAAAAAGTAGTAATTAAGAGTCGAAACGTGTGTTACATAACAAGTAAGAAAACGCTCAGTCTAATCCACACTTTAGGCCGAGATGGGCCACTCCTTAAACACAATCAAGTCTAATGATGCAGAGCTCGAGCTCATTGATCACATGTTCAGCTTATCCTCTTTAAGTCTGCACTCAATCTTAATCATATGTTCATCGCGTCCCTGATCTGGTCGATTGACTCTTCCCCTGATGTCTTCGAGCTCGCTCGGGCTTTGAGCTCATCAACGGTGAACTTGTCTTTGAGATCGATCTGCCTTTGATCTCGATTTGCCTTTGAGCTCAATCTGTCTTCGAGCTTGTCAATGCTGTATCTGTCTTCGAGCTCGCTCCGCCATTGAGCTCGTCAATGCTGCAGAGCTTGTCCTTTTCTTCATTGCTTGTCCCAATCCAAATTTGTGATCCTCCTGCTCGTGCTTGTACTTATTTGGGGGAATCTCCCTTTATTAGGGCTCCCCCTAGTTTATAGATTTATTAAAAATTATAATAAGCCTGTAAATTAAAATACTAACTAAATTCCTTACTTATCCGCGTTGTGATTTGAGCCGTCTCGCGACTGCTTCTTTCTGACACGTGTCGGTGATACAACTGTGACGGTTTCTGACATTGCCGTTTGTTGGAGACACCATTTTGTGATTCAGGTTTTTGGCACAACTTTCAAACAATTAATAACATTACACGCCTAGTTGAAAAAGCATATAGTCACTCAAACACTTACTGTATTCCTTTGTTTAAAAAAAAATCAACAAATTAAAAAATTATCTGCTCCAACTTTGCTGGAAAACTCTCTCTATCTTTAACCAAGGCGCTTGCTATCATCTTCTTCAACATCACCCATGTAATTTATTTCTTATCAAATAAAAACTTCTCGTTGAGTGTTTGAGAGAATCCTATATTTAAGGTTTCGAACTTCTAACAGTAGGTGTTTCCCAAAATCAAATCGCTTGCCCTCACCAGCTTTAATCATTCTGATTCATATCCTTACCTAATTACAGTTTGTAGAAAAACCATGGCACCAAAAAGGCAACGAAGACTAAAGCCGACAAAATGACGGATCCTTTATATGAAGACATCAACGATTTAGAAAACTATTTCTCTCAAATAGCCCCTAAGTACACTAATTTAGACGACGATGGAATCACCATCCTCAGGGACATATGTAGTATCCCTGAGGATGTGACTATTAGGGCTCCTAGTATAGGCGAACATCCCTATCATACACAAGAAACAGAGACCTGCCTTTTTACTACCTTATTTGACTAGGGGTTGAGGTTGCCCCTGCCCGAACTCATTCGCGATTATTTTAGTGTGCTCGATATCTGCCCTACTCAAATGTCTGTGAATGGTTGGAGACTATTGATTAGCGTGGTTCTCAGGTCACGCTTGCTGAGTACTGAAATATGCTTCGCAGACCTAATGTCCGGTACTGATGTAACCAAATTGGCCAAAACCCCTTTCTTTTACACCCACTTTAAAGGGGTTAAGAAAATTGTTGAACTAACTGGAAGAACTCTTTCGTCTTTGTGTTGGGTAACTGGGAACATAGCACCCCCACTTTAAACCTTCAGTTAGAAAGAAAATGGAAGAAAAATTGTAAGTACTGTTAGCTTGAAGGAGATAAAAATTTGCACGACCTCTTGTATAATATTGTATCTGTCTTTCTTTCAGGTGAACTATCCAATCAGAGTTGGTGGAAAGAAGGAAGACCGCTGAACTATGTAAACCCTTTAATTAGAGTAAGTAGCTTAATTTTTAAAGCTTGGCAACAAGACCCTAAGCGACTGTTCACACGGTATAATTACTTGAAATCAGGGTTACGGTCGATTCCAGAGCTCAGAATCACAGAGGAAGGAGAAGTGGGAATGACATATGGTTCAAAAGATACCATGGATCGCATCAGATTGATTTTAAAGCAAAAGCTCCGGGAGAAGAAAAATTCTGGCATCTAGCTGGCAGTTCCTCAAGTAACCTGAAAAGTTGGTAAAGCTGGGGATTCATCTTCTGCTCCCGCTCTCTCTTGCGAGCAAGGGAATGATGCCTAAAAAAAAAATAAAGAGAGACTGTCGAGAAAACTGAAAAACAAGCACCAAAGGTGCCTAAAGCTCCTCAACCCAATAAGGTCCGAGCAAAAAGAAAGGAGGATGACGAGGAGACCCTCTCTGGTGCACTTGATACACGGAAGAACAAAAAGCAAAAGGTGATTATGGACGTTGTTCCCTTAAGCAGAGGAGCTTAAATCTTAAAGATGAAGAGGATGATGGTGCTGAAGCTACTTCCGAGGAAATAACACGTCCTCCCAACCCAACAACAACACAAGTTGGTGAGGAACAAAATCCACAGGCAGTTAAAGAGATAATCGATCTGGTAGAGGACGGAGCAGAAAATGAGAATGGTGCTCAGAAAAAGCAAACGACGCCCTCAGCTCGCACAGAGAAAACAAAGCACATGGTGCTTAGTTCTTCTATGGAAAATCTACTACCCTCAGTAGAAGCTACTGAGAAGAACAAAGATGGCGACAAAAGAGCTGAGTTTAGCCAACAAAGGGTGCATATAGAGGAGCGTCCAGAAGTCAACATTGCTCGTCCCTCTTCCTACATGTTCGAGCAACTTTGTAGGATCCCTGATTTGTCGTACTACGACAAAATGTCAATTTTGGAGATCTTGCAAAGGCAAGTAGAGCCGTCGATCGATGTAGGTACCGCTATAAACGTTTTTGTCAATTGTGGAATATGTGTTTGCTGAGCTTTCTGGAGATCCTTACAACCTCGAGCTCAGACTATTGCATAGTCTGTTCAGACTTGGTCTTTGACCAGTTCACTAAAATACCCAGTACAAAGTATAGGCACAGTATGGCCGTTACATAGCCCGTAAGCGTGGCCAATCAGTCCATTCATGTTTATAGACAGTTAGTCTGGACTCAGTATGGTCCATTGCATAGCCAAAGATGGCGTGGTCATTGACCCATTCACTGGTTATAAGGATGAAACTTTCACAAACACACATTGGCGAAAGCATAAATTATATTGGAAAAAATCAAAGAGTTTTTCTTAGATACCTTATTAAAAAATCTCCCCGTGCCATCAGATAGGAAAAAGAGCACATCATTACATCTTAAATGTTATGGCGATACAACTTTAGGTGATTAACATTCCAAGGATTCTTGAGTGCTCGACCTTCTTGATCTTCTAGTCTGTACGCGCCATAGTGCCCTGCGAAAATAACTGAGTATGGGCCTTCCCAATTTGGTCATAGTTTGCCACCTGTTCCACTTCCGGAGCCCTGTAACACCTTCTTCAAGACTAAATCTCCCACCTTAAAGAGCGATGCTTTAGACAAGCATTAAATTGTCCCCTCATAAGACTTCGATATTATCCTGCTCGAACTCTTGCCTGATCTTGTCGCTCGTCTAATAGATCCAAGGATGTTGATCTAACTACAAGATTTGCCTCCTTTTCGTAGTGCTCAATTCTATGGCTTGGTAGTATGACCTCTGCTAGAATAACTGCCTCTGCACTGTATACCAAAGCATATAGTGTATCGCCTGTTGTGGAACGAGGGGTTGTTCTGTACGCCCATAGGACCTCTGCCAATTTGTCAGGTCATTTACCTTTAGCTCCCTCCATCTTTTTCTTAAGACCTTCTCATAGTGCTCTATTAGTTACTTTGACCTGTCCGTTTGCTTGAGGATATTAGGGGGTGGAAAATGCTGGAGAAACTTATATCGTTTGCAGAAGTTGGTAAAGATTGAATTTTGGAATTGCGGGCCGTTATCTATCATTATAATCTGTGGAATTCCATATCGGGTTACAATTCGATTATGGATGAAATCACATACCTCATGAGCGCACGTTCTGAACAGGGCTTTAAGCTCAACCCATTTTGAAAAGTAATCCACTGTGACGATAAGGAACTGTCGTTTTCCTGTGGCCATTGGTAAATGACCCACCAGATCTATTCCCCATTTATCAAACGGACATGGGACGGGGATGTTCTGCATGGGGTCGCTGGGTCTATGCTGCGTATTCAAATACTCTTGAAACTTGTGACATTGCAAAATACAAGATTCTCAGCATCACTCGCTAGCTCAGGCCATTAGTACCTAGCTAGGAGAAAACGACGAATCAGTGTTCAGTGTCCACAATGAGCCCCTGCTTCACCTGAATGCAAATCAGCCAGTACCGAACTAGCTTCCGCGCGGTCAAGGAAGCAGAGCAGAGGTCGGGTTGAACTTTTCCTATACAGGGTATTATCGAGGAAAAAATATTTGGCTGCTCTGATCTACAACGCGCGAGCTTCATTTTTACTAGTGGGCAATGTTCTTTGGTTCAAGTACTGAAAGTATGGAGTCCTCTAGTCGTCATCATTAGTTATTGAATTGACGGTTGCGGCTGGTGATATGAGCTTTGTCGTGGGGAGTTGCTGGAGTAAGATTGTGGGATGCTCTCCTGAAGCTGCGGCCTTAGCTAAAGTATCGGCTGCTGAATTATCCCTTCGTGGGATCTGCTCATAAAGCACGCTAGTGAATTTAGACTCGTACTCCTTGAGTATCATAAGATACTCCTTGATCCCGTCTTGCCTGACATCATAAATACCTTGTGCCTGATTAACCACCAACTGAGAGTCAGATCTGATCTTGATGTTTCAAGCTCCACATATCAAAGCCAGCTTCATACCACAAAGGCCGGCCTCATATTCTGTGGTGTTATTTGTTACCGGAAAATTAAAGCGTACATCTTGTTTGACCTCCTCCCCACTTGGAGTTCGGAGTATAATGCCTGCGCCCCCTCCTGACGTAGAAGATGCACCATTGACCTCAATGATCCACTGGTCGAGCTCAATCGCTTGTCTGTCGTTTATCTCAATCTGTTCTTCTCTGGATGAGCTGAACTCTGCTAAAAAATCTGCAATTGCTTGCCCCTTTATAGCTAAGTGCGGCTCGAAATGGATGTCATACTCGCCGAGCTTGATGCTCCATTTGGTTAACCTACTAGAAACATAGGGCTTCTGCAATGCTGTTCGTAGAGGAAATGCTGTTCGCACCGTAATCAGATGCCCTTGGAAATATGACCTCATTCGTCGACCTGCAACAACCAAACTTAAAGCAAGTTTTTCGAGGTTTAAATATCTCATCTCCGCATCTGTTAACGTTTTGCTCATGTAATATATTGGGCGTTGTTTCCCTTTCTGGTCGTGCACGAGAACCGAGCTAACAACAAAGAATGATACTGCCAGATAAATAAAGGGGGGCTCTTCAGGAGCAGGAGCAGACATAATCTCACGGGAGGTAAGGTACTGCTTGAGCTCGACGAAAGATTTATCACACTCTTCTGTCCAGGAAAATTTCTTAGCACCTCGCAATACTTCGAAAAAGTGATGACTCTTGTCTAATGCACGAGAGATAAACCTCGAAAGGGCTGCTAACCTTCCTGTAAGACACTGTACTTCTCTAACATTCTTTGGTGGTTCCATCTGTAAAATCGCGTTTAGTTAGACGAGATCTGCCTTAATACCTTGTTGACTTACCACATAGCCCAAAAACTTTCCTTTAGCAACACCAAACGAACACTTATCCGGGTTAAGCTTAAGATTAAATTTGCGTAATAAATCGAAAATGACCTGTAACGTGTTGAGGTGCTGTGCTTCTTCATGGGTTTTAATGATCATATCGTCAATGTACGCCTCTAAATTTTGTCCCAAATGATCTTGGAAGATGTGATTTATCAGCCGTTGATATGTTGATCCTGCGTTCTTTAACCCAAAAGGCATAACTGTATAACAATAAAGACCCCGCTCGGTTTGAAAGGTTGTGTGTTCCTGATCTGATAGGTACATACGGATCTGATTGTACCCCAAGTACGCATCCGTAAAGGATAAAAATTCACAACCCGAGGCCGAATCGATCAACTGATCTGTCCTTGGTAACGGGAAAACATCCTTGCGGGCATGCTTGGTTTAAATCGGTAAAGTCCACGCACATTCTCCACTGTCCGATTTTCTTTTTGACCAGATACGGGTACCTTGCTTTTCGGATATGCCCCAACCGGCTTAGCTTGTTTACTTCAGCCTGTATTGGAGCCATTTTCTGCTGAAAAAGCCCTGCGTTTCTGTCGTACCGGTTTGGCACAAGGGTTGATAGCTAATTCATGACTTATGATCGAAGGGCTTACTCCCGAAACATCAGCTGCCTCCCGAGCGAACACATCTAAATTTTTTTCTAATAAAGCTATGAAACGTACCTTTGAGTCCTGAGACAGCTCCTTTCCCAATCGAAGCATTCTACTGTCAGCTATGATCGTATCCACGATTGTAGTATCTGTAGTAGTTGAATCCTCATTTTCATGTGGATCATCCACTGGGTCTGGCGAGGTGAGATCTAAATTTGCTGGTGTAACGTCCCCCTCTCCATTTAATTGTTGTTGGAGAGATTTGGATGGGTCTGACGGGATTGCATAGCATCTTCACGCAGTCCTTTGGCTGCCCCGTATTATTTCTGCTAAACTGCCTACCGGATATTTGATGCAGTGTTGAAATGTACACGACGTCGCTTCCATCCTATGCAGCCACGTTCGTCCAATAATGGCATGGTAAGGGCTCGACGCGTTGGAAATTAAGAACATCGTTTTTAGTTCCTTTTTCGTAGCTCCGTGACCAACCTTTACTAACAACTCCACCTCCCCAACACATTGAGAAGTTTTTCCTTCGTAGCCGACCAATGTCCGCTGAGTAGGTCGGTATGGTGGCACGTTTTGCATACGATCAAAGCTTCTTTTGAAAATAATATTTGCCAATATTCCTCTATTAACCAGTACTCGGGTTACCATTCGCCTCCAATATCTAAGTGAATAGTTAAAGCGTCTTCATGTGGTAAACTAACCCCTCTGAGGTCATCTTTGAATGTGAGGTCGGCTACACGTCCAACTCGTTTTTAGCTCGTTTGTTTTGAGTAGACCCTTGACCTGCAATCGAATTCCCTTCTGATATGGTCAGTAGCCATTGTTGCTTGTTTGCTTCTGGTTCTTCTCCAGTGGCTGGTTTATCAATGTTTGGAGAACAAACTTCCTCGCGTTGATCCGGTTGAGATCGTTTGATATACTGGATCAACTCGTCATTTTCTATCAGATGTTGAATCTCTTCCCTTAATTGCCAGCACTCATCCGTGGAATGTCCATGATCATGATGATATGCGTAATAATACTGATTGGATCGTTTAAACCCTGGCGCGCTCATTATGTGCGGAGCTTGGTACCTCGTACCGCCCTTTGTTCGATCATAAATCACTGAGATGTCCTCAGTCAACGGGTTGAAAAGCCTATTTGGCTGATCGAGCTACTGGGGTCTTCAGTTATAATCCCTCATTGGTTGCTCCTCAATCCGTTTTTCGTTCTGTTCCACCCTCTTTGAAATCCGGCTCGCGCCATTTAGGTGACCCTCCTCTTCTGGCGTCATCAACCCTGATAAAGGTATCTGCTCTGGCGAGCAGGTCCTCCATGTTCTGAGTTAGGAACTTGATGAGATCTGCATACAACTCCCTTTTTCAGTCGAGTCCCCATTTCAAGGAGGCCACCGCCATGTTTTCGGCCAAATCTGGCAAAGCATTAAAAACATGAACAAATCTTCTAACATAAATTTTAAGAGACTCACCTTGGCGCTGATAAAGGTCCATGATTGAGTCCCGCTCGCGCTTAAGCTCCATGTTTCCAACAAACCTCTCTCTGAATACTTTCCACAGTCTTGTAAAATCATAGATGGATCCTTTTGGCAAGCTGCTGAACCAGTCTATGGCGTTACCTTTGAGGGTCATAGATAGTGCTCGGCATAACATCGCATCATCGGGGTTGAAGGCCATCATCATGGTTCTGAACTGCTCCAAATGCCTTTATGGATCCCCCGTTCTATCATACACTTCCATCATAAATAGGTCAAACTTCCTCGGGAGCTGAGCTTCTAGGATTTTCTCAAAGAATGGTGATTCCTTTAGTATGTAGGCCAAAACATTCGGGCGGATCTGATTGTAGCGGAGGTCCTCATTCTATCGAGCTCGCTTGGTTGACGTCTGCTTCACCTCGCCTCGCAGTTCTCTGCTACGATTCTTACCCCCGGTCTCGCCTTCACCTTACTGCTTGTCATCTGGTTTGGATGAACAATCCGTTCCGCTAACTTTGCTCGCCTTTGGTCCAGACGGTTGATGGGTCTTGCTTATTCCCTTGATCTTAGCGGTCAAATAATGAATAACGCCATTCAATCCTGCCATCATGGCGTGCATGGCTTGTTCTCTTACGTCTCGTTCAAACACTATTTTCAACTGTTCCTCCTAGAGGTTCTGGATTCTTTGTTCTAGTTGGAGAACCACCGAGTCATCTGCCGGTACGGCTTCCGCAGTTCTGCGAGCCTCTGATGCATTCACCGGCTGATGAAGATACACCTCTTCCCTGGAAACGACTGTAGGCCGAATCGGTGGTCCCTCTGTCACCACCGCCGCTTGGGGTATCATAGGATTGCCCTCCTGAGGAGCTATGAACCGAAATGTAGGATGCCTCGCCCTGCTGGTTGACTTACAGTTCATCTCCGGTGTGTTGTTGTTTTGCTAGTTTCGTGGTTGTCTCTCTCGATTCCTGACCTTGTGACTACCATGGTGATTGGTTAAGAAATTTGCACAGATGGCGGCAAATTTGTTACGGGAATAACAAGTTCTATCATAGTAAAGTCTTTAATATTTTAGCCAAGAAAGAGATAAGCAGAAAAAAGATCCCTTTATTCATTGATAGGTCTTCCCTATTTATAATGTACAAATTAGTGGGAAGTTACATATGTTCACGCTTTAAGCGCCACTAACCCACTAACCTCACTATCCCTATAATTGTGGAACAAATAACTAAAACGGTTTGACTTAAGAGTCGAAACGTGTGTTAAATAACAAGTAAGAAAACGCTCAGTCTAATCCACACTTTAGGCCGAGCTGGGCCACTCCTTAAACGCGATCAAGTCTAATGATGCAGAGCTCAAGCTCACTGATCACATGTTCAGCTTATTCTCTTTAAGTGCGCACTCAATTTTGATCATATGTTCATCGCGTCCCTGATCTGGTCGATTGACTCTTCCCCTGATGTCTTCGAGCTCGCTCTAGCTTTGAGCTCATCAACGTTGCACTTGTCTTCGAGCTCGATCTGCCTTTGAGCTCAATTTTCCTTTAAGATCAATCTGCCTTCGAGCTTGTCAACACTGTATTTGTTTTCGAGCTCGCTCTGCCTTTGAGCTCGTCAACGCTGTAGAGCTTGTCATTTTCTTCATTGCTTGCCCCAATCCAAATTTATGATCCTCCTACTCGTGCTCGTACTTATTTGGGGGAAGCCCCCTTATCAGGTTTATTAAAAATATTAATAAGTATGTAAATTAAAATACTAACTAAATTCCTTACTTATCCGCGTGGTGATTTGACCCGTCTCGGGACTTCTTCTTTCTGACACGTGTCGGTGATACAACTGTGACGGTTTCCCAAAATCGAATCGCTTGCCCTCACCAACTTTAATCATTCTTATTTATATCCTTACCTAATTGCAGTTTGTAGAAAAGCCATGGCACCAAAAAGGGCAACGAATACTAAATCCGACAAAATGACGGAGCCCTTATATGAAGACATCAACGATTTTGAAAACTATTTCTCTCAAATAGCCCCTAAGTACACTAATTTAGACGATGATGGAATCGCCATCCTCAAGGACAGATGTAGCATCCATGAGGATGTGACTATTAGGGCTCCCATTATAGGCGAACATCCCTATCATACACAAGAAACGGATACCTTCCTTTTTACTACCTTATTTGACTGGGGGTTGAGGTTGTCCCTGCCCGAAACTCATTCGCGATTATTTTAATGTGCTCGGCATCTGCCCTACTCAAATGTCTGCGAATGGTTGGAGGCTATTGATTAGCGTGGTGCTCAGGTCACGTTTGCTGAGTACTGAAATATGCTTGGCAGACCTACTATCCGGTACTGATGTAACCAAATTGGATAAGACCCATTTCTTTTACACCCACTTTAAAGGGGTTAAGATAATTGTTGAACTCCCTTCATCTTTGTGTCGGTTAACTGGGAACATAACACCCCTATTAAACGTTCAGCTAGAAACAAAATGGAAGAAAAATTATAAGTACTGTTAGCTCGCAGGAGATAAAAATTTGCACGATCTCTTGTATAATATTGTATCTGTCTTTCTTTCAGGTGAACTGTCCAATGCGAGCTGGTGGAAAGAAGGGAGACCGCTGAACTACGTAAACCCTTTGATCAGATTCAATAGCTTAGCTTTTGAAGCATGGAAACAAGACCCTAAGCGACTGTTCACACAATATAATTACTTGAAATCAGGGTTGTGGTCGATTCCAGAGCTCAGAATCACAGAGAAAGGAGAAGTGAGAATGACAGATGGTTCAAAAGCTACTATGGATCGCATCGGATCGCTTTTAAAGCAAAAGCTTCGGGAGAAGAACAATGCTGGCATCTGGCTGACAGTTCCTCAAGTAACCCGAAAAGTTGGTGAAGTTGGGGATTCATCTTCTGCTCCTGCTGTCTATTGCGAGCAAGGGAATGATGCCTCAAAACAAAGGAAAGACTGTCGAGCAAACTGAAAAAGAAGCACCGAAGGTGCCTGAAACTGATCAGCCCAATAAGGTCTGAGAAGATAGAGAGAAGGATGACGAGGAGACCCTCTCTGGTGTACATGATACACGGAGGAACAAAAAACAAAAGGTGATTATGGACATTGTTCCCTTAAGCACGAGGAGATTACAGCTTAGAGATAAAGAGGATGATGGTGCTGAAACTACTTCTGAGGAAAGAGCACGTCCTTCCAACCCAACAACAACATAAGTTGGCGATGAACAAATCCACAGGCTGTTGAGGAGCTGATCGATCTGGTGAAGGACGAAGCAGAAAATGAGAATGGTGCTCAGAAAATTCAAACGGCACCCTCAGCTCGTACAGAGAAAACAAAGAAGTTGGTGCTTAGTTCTTCTATGGAAAATCTAGCACCCTCAGTAGAAGCTACTGAGAAGAACAAAGATGGCGACAAATGAGCCGAGTCCAGCCAGCAAGGGTGCCTGTAGAGGAGCGTCCAAAAGTCAATATTCCTCGTTCATCTTCCTACATGTTCGAGCAACTTTGCAGGATCCCCAATTTGTCGTACTACGACAAAATGTCCATTTCGGAGATCTTGCAAAGGCAAGTAGAGCTGTCGATCGAGGTAAGACCCTAAAATATGAACATATTAAGTTAAATATTTAAGGATTAAATTTAATTTTCTTGCTTATATACAGCTGCACCATAACTCCTTTGTGTTGGGTTATCGAAATGTGTCCCGTGCTAAGGTGACTACCATGGAGAAATGGAAAGCATAAAACATGGTTTTGGCTCAGCTAAACACAGCGCTTGTGAGATTATTTACTTAAGGAATGCTTATAACTCAACCAAGAACTTTAAACATGAGGCCATTGATGCAAAAGCCAAGCTGGAGAAAGTAGTTGCCTACTTGCCAGAGACTGTGAAATGCAGCGACCATAGGCTAGCGACTGTATCTGAGATCCACAAGTTGGTGTTGAACCAAAATGAAAATATATTAAAGAGTATTGATGAGCTGCACGCGCAAAACACAGACTTGTTGGATATGACCATCAGTCAGGCCAAGAGGATAAAGGAACAGGCATACCAAATTGCAGCTTTAACTGCTGAGGTGAGTAAGTTGAGCAAACAAGTAGAGGAGGAACATGCACAGCTCAAACGAGAGCGGCAACAGTGGCAGACAAAAATAGAAGCAGCTGCTGAAGAAAGAGAAATTCATGTGTTTACAGTTGCTACATAGATGATAGCAGGAAAACAAGAATGCTATTGCAGAGTTAATAGCCTTGAATCCTGGCATGAACCTGAGATCCTTTGCCCATCTAGCCGAATCTTCTGCACCGAGCTCGAACTTAGCCCCTCAGGAAAACACAAAAGCTAATACTTCTGTTGATCCTTCCAAGCTATTGCCACCCAGTAGTGCTAACTAATGAATAACTGCTTTTGTTGTTCTGTTGGACCAAGTTCCTTGTTATTGTTGTTTAAAGTTGAAACACCTCGTACTGCTTGCAACACTTGGGTTTATTTATTTAAAGAATATGTTTGAATTGATGTATGATTTAACTTCTATAAATTAGTTACTGCTATAAACGTTTGTTGTCAATTGTGGAGTATGTGTTTGTTGAGCTTTCTGGAGATCCTTAGAACCTCGAGCTCAGTAGGGCTCATTGCGTAGCTTAGACAACTTGTTCCATAATAACATTTTTGCGGCGAGGTCTCATGGACCCAATTGCGTATTCTGTTCAGACTTGGTCTTTGACCAGTTTGCTAATATACCCGGTACAAAGTATAGGCATAGTATGGTCGTTATGTAGCCCGCAGGCATGGCCAATCAACCCATTTGTGTTTATAGACACTTAGTCTGGACTCAGTATGGTCCATTGGCGTAGCCAAAGATGGCATGGTCATTGACCCATTCGTTGGTTATAAGGATGAAACTTGCACAAACATATTGGCAAAATCATAACTTATATTGGAAAAAATCAGAGAGTTGTTCTTAGATGCCTCACTAAAAAACCTCCCCGAGCCACCACAGAGGAAAAATAGCGCATCATTACATATTATATATTATGTCGATAATACTTTAGGTGATTAACATTCCAAGGATGCTTGAGTGCTCGACCTTCTTGATCTGCTAGTCTGTACGCGCCATAGTGTCCTGCTGAAATAACTGAGTACGGGTCTTCCCAATTTGGTCATAGTTTGCCGCCTGTTCTACTACAAGAGCCCTGAAACACCTTCTTCAAGACTAAATCTCCCACCTTAAAAGAGCGAAGCTTCAGACGAGCATTAAAGCGTCCCCTCATAAGACTTCGATAATGTTTTTCTCGAACTCTTGCATGATCTTGTCGCTCGTCTAATAGATCCAGGGATGTTGATCTAGCTACAAGATTTGCTTCCTCTTCGCAGTGCTTAATTCTATGGCTTGATACTATGACCTCTGCTGGAATAACTGCCTCTGCACTGTATACCAAAGCAAATGGTGTATCACCTGTTGTATTCTTAAACAATTATAGTTAGAAGGATGCATTATACTAACATATTTCAGATTTTACCCAAATTTAAAATCCTAACAACAAAATAAAAGGATTGTGGATCTTAGTTTAAAATGAGCATTTTTATATTACTTGTTTATAATTTTATTTTGTTTAATTCAAACGTGTTGTATTATATTTGTTTTATTTCAAATTTGTATTTTTTAGTTATATATATATATATTTATATATTTTTACATAAACATTTTGTAAACATTAAACTTTTGGACTCAAATATTTATAACAAAATGTTATAAATCATGCTTTATTTTCAGTTTTGTAAATGGTTTCGATTTTTAATATCGAAATTTGTTGTTTTATACTTTTTATCTTTAAAAAACGTATTTAAAAGGATTTTTTATATTTCGACCATGCATATTAAAAATGAAGATATTGAAAATGCATATGATTTTGACCCATATTCTCTTATATTTTAATAATATTCTAATTTACATTACATTGATATTTCGGTTTGAAAATGAAAAATTAGAATAGTATATAGTCATAAATCCATCTAATATATGTATTTAGAATGTTATTTGCAAAACCCACAGTTCTATATGTTGAGAGAATCCTATATTTTACAGAATGAGATGGATGTTGAGGTTGCACGAGTTTGCAGTTAAATAGAAATGACTAAGAGATGCTGAGATTGCACCAATTTGGAAGTTTAACAAGAAGCATTTAGAGAAATGTTAAAGTTGTAACGGTTTGTAGTTGAACAAAGCTTGAATTTCAAATGACACGTTGTTCTCTATTATCAAAACTTAAATATGGATTATAGATTGACTTAATAAAGTGATCCAGATTACTTATATTTGTTTTTCTTAACAATCTTTGTAATGCTGAGTTTATAAGACCATGATATTATCTATCATATGTTTGTTATCAGACCGTAATACGTGGTTGATGTCTTGTCCCAATTTTAGTATCTTTGTGTCGTTTATTGTAACATTTTTGATTTCTTCTCATGTATCAATAATCTTGGGGGCCTTTTGTAGATCATTTATATTGTCTATGACGAGTGGGTTCCAAACTAATTTTTATTTATTGAAAGAACCATTCCTTCCTTTTTGTCCTGTAAGGATGTGACATAGAATTTCTAACATTTCTAATAATGTGGACATCAAATGACTTGTATATCTTCATATTTGTGTTCCTTCGAATGGATTACCTTCAAATGGCTTGTATATTAAATTTATGTTCCTTGAATGTATTACCTTCGAATGGCTTGTGTACTAAAATCGTATGCTCCGAATGGATTACCTTCAAATGGCTCGTGTATTAAATCCACGTGCCTTCGATTAGATTTTATTCAAATGGTTAAAATGGATTACTTTCGAATAAATTGGATTGAGGTATGAAAATAAGAAGTTGTAAGGAAATAAGATAGAACCGTTGAAATAATAACATATACAAAATACCTAGGCTGACCCATGAACTTAATGGAATCTGAGTTAAATATTACAAAAATGACTTGGCCATGCCAAGGACTTACACAAAAACTTGTGAACAATATTACAAAATGGATTGTATACGAAAAGGACTTGCACAATATATTATGATATAAATATATTGGCCTTTGTGCTCATTCTCATCGATATTATCTTCTTCCTCTTCCTCTAAACTTCTACTTTCGAAGTCTTCTTCATCACTATCATCAGAGTCATTATTGGGAGAATCCACAGATATTCTTAACTGATCAGCTATGGGTATATCGTGAGGCCATAATCGTTCGGGAACCAGATCACATAAAGACCCAAGGACTAATGTAAGGAATTTCTTGTGAAACTTCCAAACCATGTCAGATTTGATTGAGCTAACCCTTTTATTTAAGCAATATAAGATTCCATCTTCATATGCATCCAGCGCATCCTCCGTCTCTTGTGTGGCTTGATCCTTAAGAGAAACCACCTCGCCCTCGTATTTTTTAACAATGGCCTACTGATAACCTTTTTCCTTCAGTTTACATTCGATAGTAATTTTATCAATATTCTGTTGATTCTTCAGCGAGGAGATCTCTCTGGAGCTGGATGACTGCAACTCTTCATAAGCAGTCTTTGCCTTGGAAAGTTCTTCTAATATATACTTGACATTTTTTACTAGACGACCAGCTCATGTTTTTTCTTCCTCGAGAGAGGCTTTCTGATTCTTATTTTCCTCCTTAAGAGAAGCAATGGTCTCTTTGTGGGAAATCACTTCTCTTTCTAGCTTGAAAACAGACCTCACAAAATCATATGCATTTTCAATACATCACATAAAAAGGTTTATATTACTGATACATAAGGAAGACGATAACGTGCATCTGGTCTAGCCATGATCGGTCCAAGATGACGTTGTATAAAAAATATGACATCGACTATCATGAAGATGCATTGCACATTTTCATGTACTCATCTCTGTCAATGATGTCCACGTTATTATCAGTAATATAAACCTTAACAAGATAATTGCTTGGTTGATTACTACCCATGTCAGTTCCATCCTCATTAGAACGACATCACTGTGTCCGACTGCGACTCCTTTGAAGTGTTCGTTCAGGAATCCCAACATAAAATAAAAGTGTGGAAACGTATTCCACATGTCATTTCTTAGATTCGTATGAGAGTCCAAACAAGATATCCCCCAATAATAAATCTAATGGCTTATTGGTTGGGGTTTGGATCCAAATAATCGTCATCCAAGATTTCATTGATTGCGTTATTGTTTAAAACTTTTTGTTTAATGAATATATAGTCAGATTGTCTTTCACATCATGGTAGGATCTCTGGCCGATGAGAGAATGTTGTGCATCGTTTCTATTTTTTCATTTCATAAATTCTGAGAGTTTTCCATCACCGACCAAGTATTGGATCTGGTCTTGTAAGGCCCGATAGTTCCTGGTATAGCTTATAAAATCAATGTGTAACTTGCAATGCTGGCTGTTGTATCTATGTTTCTTTGGTTCTTGTAGCTTCTTCGGTCTTTGGTAGTTGACAACGTTTTTAGTCCGATCATAAATTGTTCTTAGGTTCTCGGTTAGTTTAATGAATAGGCTGCGTGGTTGGCGGTCTGATTTTTGTCTACTGTCAGTATTGTTATTGCCCCATCATGTTCTTATTTGGTAACTTCCGTTTAACATTCTTGGTTTCAGTGCTTGTTTGGTGAGTTTCCGGGAAACATCTTGCTATTTTGTAGTGTTTACATGTGCCACAAACAATATTTTTCTTTTTACCGTAGTATAATAAGAGTTTTAGGTACTCAGAGTAAGCTGTTCCCATCTATTATGACCCTTTCTATATCCTCCACTTTGATATGGATCTTTATTTTTCTAGGTTGAAGGATTTCTTCTTCGTTATAGCTTTTGATGAAGGCCTTGAAGTATTCCCTATTTATAGGCTGCAACTGCAACCACATAGTGATAATCCAGTAAATCGCCTTTTATATCCACAAATTACGAAGTTTATTCCTTGAGTGTCTCATTTAGTCGTTGCATACAATGAATGATATAGTTCGAGTCGTCCTTCGTTAACTTGAACTCAGTATAATTA
This sequence comes from Limnanthes douglasii subsp. nivea, assembly GCA_036936605.1. Taxonomy (NCBI): domain Eukaryota; kingdom Viridiplantae; phylum Streptophyta; class Magnoliopsida; order Brassicales; family Limnanthaceae; genus Limnanthes; species Limnanthes douglasii. The sequence goes on from JAUPFV010000004.1 coordinate 77,074,456, forward strand.
TTGCAGAAAGTCACACATAACATATTATAGTTTTTTAAAATTTTCAAGAAGCAAAATTTGAACCAAGTTAAAGAATTACCTCGAAACCTCTCATCTCAATGTTAAACTACTTGATGTGATGATTTTTTCTCCCTCGTTTCTGTATTTGTCTATCTTGTGGCTATTATAGCTGTGTGGTAAGTTTCCATACAAGATTTTTAAGACCAACGAAGAGTCGTCGCCTAATTAGTCATTACCATCGTCATGCATGAAGCTACTATCGTAATATTTTGCATATTTTATGAATGGGTATGCTTGGTGATGCCCAAGACCTTGCCATCCATTGGTCACAATCACATTTTTCCTAAGAATGTACGATGAACTATATCATGTCACTGCTGATTAAAATTCATTCAATAGAGGATTCCTTGTTGGGCTCTTTCATAAATCAGGTGAACTTGGTACTAATTATAGTGGGATACAGTCAACTTAACTCTGTTACCAAATTGTGGGTTGGAGGTAATTTCAATATATGGTGTAAAATAGGGATGAACTCTATGTTGATATTAGATGTTTGACGAGAATCTGAACTGGAGGTGGAGGTTTGACAGGTATCCAAACTGCTAGTAGAGGTTCAACGAGGTTCTGAGTTGTTGTTGGTTTGTCTGAGCTCCAGGTTGCTGATGCAGACCTCTGAAGGTAGATGCTCGAAGAAATCCCAAGATGTTGTTGGAGGATTCCATAGCAGTTGGAGGATTTTATAGAAGTTAGATGCTCGGATGGGGCCCAAGGTACAACAAGAGACTTCATGATTGTAATTTAATGCTTAAACGGTTCACAAATTATATCAGGATGCTCAAATGGGTTTCAAATTATAACTGGATATTCAGGAAGAGCCTTAGAATTTGTTGGAGACTTCATATTTGAGGTGGATGAGATCGAGGATGCTGTTGGGGACTTCTTGATCATAGTTGGATGCTTGACCGAGTCTAAAATTACATATGATCGCTCGGTTGGGTTCTACATTACAGCTGGATGTTTGGCTGGGCTCTAGATACTTGGGATCTGGCTTCTTTGTTAACTGTCGAATGTTTCGAAGTTGGGGTTCTATAATTCTGTTTGATTATTCTCTTGTTGTGTTGTTTTATGCCTTTATTGGGGACATTATATCAGAGTTATACTTATTGGTTTCAATTCCGGCTAGTGCAATGGTTATGGTTGATTTTTTTCCTACAAATGAGCTGTCAACAAGACATGCAAGATCTTAAAGTTATTATCGTGCTCTGTGCAGGTTTTGCGACAGGTGGTGAAAATCACGTTCAGAGCCGTCATGACGAAGGTGAGGTGTGCTAGATAGCTGGAGTTGACGGTTGAACAATTTTGATAGCCGAAACATGAAGCTCAATCGAGGGGTTTTTAAGGATTGCAAGTTAGCTCAACAGTTTCATCGAAGTTGGAAAAAAGGCAGATAGAGATGTCAAAACAGGCAACTAATCCAGAAGGTTCGTTAGGATTGAATGCGTGACGTTAGATGTTTCAGTCATTTCTTCACTATTGATTGGAATGTTGGGATCTATGCATGAATTTTCCATATTTTATTTTTATGTCATTTGATTTTTAAGTTCTTAAAATAAGAAGAAGAAAATAAAAACTCTTTGGAAGCAAATTATTCCCACAAATGACACCAAATGATTATACAAATTTCGGTTGGTTGAGATCCAAATATCGAAGATGAGATAATCTGGGAATACATGAAATATATTCAGATTAGTAAACCAAATATGATAAACAAAGTATAATAATAGTGTGATGACGATATAGATAATAAGAACAACTCATGATATCATGGGACCATAATTTCTGAATTCTGGTCTAATGGTAGTTGGGATCTTGATAAGCTTTAGTATAATGTTTTACCTTCAGACATGTCTAGGATTAACAAGCTCCATCTTAACTTTTCTTCTGAAGATACCATGCTCTGACAGGCTTCTTCTAGTTGCATTTTTAAATTTAAAGTAACTTGGCATAAAACCAGCACTCATCACCCTTCATCTTATTTGTTTTGCAAAATATGGAATAATATCACTTCTTCAAAGTGCTCTTTTACACTTTGTAGAGTTTTAAATAAATTTATTTATGTTGATTCTGTTATGCAAAATATGATTTTAGTCTTGCATCAAAATGTATCCACTGCAATAATATTGAAATCTTGAATCACCTATTTGTCTCTTGTAAAAAAACATGGGAAGTATGAAAATACTTTGGAGGGTTGTTTGGCATCTTAATTGGCCAACATATGACCTTTAAGAATTTAATCTCTTGTAGGCTCATGTCTACCAACAAAACTGTTGATATTAGATCTATTATCCTCTCACTTATTTATTGGTCCATCTGGACTTCGAGGAATAAAGCTAAGTATAAGAATTATAATACATCTTCATATTAAATGATCCATAATTCTCAAAACTATCTCTTATATGGATTGTTCATCTTTCCCTAAGGCTAACCACTGAGTTGGTGATTACAATGTTTCTAAAACTTTAGGTTGTTTCAATTACAATAAATCCATTCCTAAAACTGCATATATTAAATGGATCCCTCCGCTATAGCTAGGCGGCCAAACAATGTCCACCTATATAGACCATCGTACCCCTAGGCAAACAACATGGAAGTGTCCCCGGGCTTCATCTGTCAAGAAAGCCCACTAGTCTTCTATAAATACCAACCTTTTTCTTTATTAATGCAACTTCTGTTAAATTATTTCTAGAGAGATAAAGCTGGCGAACAAGCCCCGTCGAATTCCTGAGTGGTTGTTGATTAGTAAACGGTTCGAAGAGAGGGTTGCTGCTGGTGAAGACGTAAGGCCTCATCCCCCACCATCGACTACAACCTTTTTTGGTGCCTGGCCTCCTTCGAACAACTCTACCGCCATTATACCTCGTGAAGTAGCTCGTCAAAGCTTGCTCAACGAAACAAACCCTCCTAGAGAAATGGGTAAAGAGAGACCACACAAGCATTCATCAGGTTCGAAGAGGAAGAAATCCCATAGAGATAGAAAAGGTTCGCATGATCGAAAACGGGGCAGGGAAGCTCCCCTAACAATTCGAGAACCACCTGCCCCGACTAATGTTGAAAACCTTCCCCAGAGATCTTCAAGTCCTAGAAGGACTTCGGGAGTCCTCCTCGAAACCCAACTAGTCCTCCTCAAAATCAAGACCAACATAATTCCGCTAGTCCTCCTCGAAATCAAAATCAGCAACAGAATTCTGGAAGTCCTCCTCGAAATCAAGATCAGCAACAGAATTCTGGAAGTCCTCCTCGAAATCAAGACCGTCACCGTGATGCTGGCAGTCCTCCTCGAAGACATGGAATAGATGTTTCTAGTCTGCCCTCCACGCCATCCATGACCATTCATGGAACTCAATTCTCCCCCTCAAGGACGCTTATTACCGATGAAGACATGCGTATCTTACATGAACAAACTTTAGACCCCAAAGTTACAAAACCTCTCAATAAGTCCTTCGGACAGAAATTGCCCATTATTCCTTCCTCAGGTCCTACGAACGGTGCAACATCTTCTTCGACAATATCCGAGGAGCAAGCTTGCCGGATCGCTCCAAAGTTGAAGGGGGATATTGTGCTGCCTTTGGAGTTGGACAGCATCGCTGGCAACAATATTCGGGGCATTGAGAATAAACACATGGTAGCCCTTACCAACATCAAATATAAATACTTTTCAAGGGAGGAGGAGACGATGCTTTGGGCTCGATGGGGCATCCCCACTTATATCAACATCAGATTTCCTATTGAGGGAGAAACACCCTTATCTGTGAGGGATCACGAGGTGGTGGTCTACACAGAAATCATGAATTGGGGGCTAAGGTATCCCTTAGACCCCTTTTTTATTGAATATCTCTCGAAGATAGATCTTTGCCCATCCCAGGTTGGGCCCAATATGTGGTTCACGTTAATGGCTTGCATAATGGCCTCAAGGCTCTCAGGCCAAGAATTTTCTCTGGAGCAAATCATTGGTCTTGCTGGTCTTGCCCGAAATCCTTACTTCCCCTTCTATTCATTGACATTCAATCGGGGGCAAAAAATACTGAAGGATCTGTTGGAGGCCGATAAAAAATGGAGGCAACAGTTCCTCTTTTTCTCTGGCTGCTGGGAGACTGGATCAGAAGCCACTCCTTCGAATCCTCACAAACTTTCACTAAAATGGACAATGAAATGTAATTACTCCACCAACTTTTACTCTTCGAACTTAAGCCTTCGAATTTGATGCTTTCTCTTAAGCCTCCTCGAATACTTGTATGTATTTGAAGTAATATGCTCCCTCGAATTTGTATGTTGTGTTTGATATTTACTTTCTTGCTTCAGCTATGACTGGAGTGTCCAAACCCTACACCGACTATGTCGAGGGAGCTACCACTACTTTTACAAACCTTCGCTTGTGGGCAAAGGAGCAGTGGGACAATCGCTTTCGCCGTTGTTTTGTTGATGACAACTTGGCTAGGAGTCGACTCTGGAGGCTTAATCCCCAAGATCGTATAAGTATGAGGGGACTGATGACTCCTCCTTCGGAACGGGAAGTGTTAGAGCGATGTAGCCAATAGGATGTCACAATCTATCTGCCCAAGCGCTCCCGCTCACAAAGTCATCTGGATGAACCTCCAGAAGATGAAGTAACACCAACCCAACCAATAAATCCCAAAACATCTACGAACAAACAAAAAGCACACTCCTCGAAGAATGCAGGGGCCTCGAACTCCAATGATCTTCGAACAACCGAAGCCCCCCGAACAAGTGAAGCCCCCCGAACAAGTGTGATTGCTTCAACAAATCCTACTCCTCCTCCCCCTGCCCCCATCCTTCCACCAAAGAAAGATGGCAAGAAAAAAGACTTGAAGGGGAAGGGTATTCTTCTTGAACCCATCGAAGAACAGTCTGAGGGAGGAGAAACTCCTGACAACAATGAAGGGACTAACTTCGAAAGAGAAGTCCATGATGATGCCATTGATGCTGAAAACAGGGGTGGCCAATCACCCAAGGAAACTTCCTACCAATCTTTGCACTCTCCTCTGACTGAGGCTTCTCACCCAGCTTCCCTCGAAGACAGTCCAAGGCTGGCTCCTATTCCTGCTCCTCGAACAAACCCTCCACTACTCATTCACCCAGACGTTGCTTGTGGTAATTTTTCCGAATTTGATTCTGCAGATTTAGGGTCTCCTTCGAGCTCCTTCGAGGTCCCCTTGGATGATGAGTTTTCGATGAGTCTGCGGAGGCTGCTGCATACTTCAGTGAATCGAGGAAAGAGAATGCGCCATCTTGAAAAGCGTAAAAATTACTACAAGTTCAAAGCATCACTGGTAGCCTCTCAACTCGAGGAGGCCAAGAAGGAGTATGCAGTGATCGAGGGCCAAGCTGATGCCTTGTACGAGCGTCTTTCTGCCTCTGAGAATTATGTGACAATGCTAGAGAGGTGTTGCCAGCAAGAAAGGGATTTGTACAAGGAGAAGGCTGATGCCCAGGAGCTGATGATGTCTGAATACAAAAAGGGGCATCGCAAGGCTTGCGATGGATTCGAGTAGTGCACTGAGGCTCTTCGAAAAGTAGTTGGAGAACGCGATAACTTGGAGAGAAAGATCAGAGGCTTCCCAGTAGAAATTGAAGAAGCGAAAGAAAAGGCTGTGGATGCCTATGCAGCAACATGTATGAAGACCTTACAGGCCCGCGATGCTGCTACTCGAGCTGGCTTGTTGACCCAGATATATGCCGAGCACCCTGAATATGACCTGGGGCCTTTTTGGAAGCTTGTCCCCCCAGAACTTCGCCCTCCCCAAATAATTGTAAGTGAGAGTGAAGACTCAGAGGGTGAGGGGAGTGATACCTCGAAAGATGCCGATTGAGTAAAAGTACTATAGGTAATTCTGTTTTTTTGTATATGGCCTAAAAAAGGCCTCTTTTTGTAATGACTGGAACTTGTTGTGCTACTTTAACTGTGGAAGAGCACTGAATATTCGACTCGTCAATTTACTGTATTTGGAACAAGTTCATGATGATCATCAGTTAGATAAATTGTGCTTCAGATTATGATTTTATTGGCCCTTCGAATAACTAGCACTTGGATAAATTCACAAATTTTATCGGCCTTCGAACAACTTAGTGTTAGGGTTGTAATAAGGCCATCGACCTCCAAAACTTATTAGCCTTTGAAAAATTATTACTTGAATAAATTTCAACGTACTTGGCCTTTGAATAATTCGTACTTAAATAACTTTAACAAGTTTTATACTTGCAATGTCACTGGCCCTTCGAATAATTAGCCTTCGAATAATTTTGGATGTTTTTAAATAAGGTCTTCGAATGCCGACTTACTCGGCCTTCGAACAATTCGTACTTAATAAATTTAACAAGTTTTATACTTGCAATAAAGTCTTCGAATTCCAACTTACGTGGCCTTCGAATAACGCTCAGGGTCTCTTCAATAAAGTTTTATGTTTGTAATAAGGCCATCGAACTTCAAGCTGATTGGCCATCGAACTCCAAATTTATTGGCCTTCGAACAATTATTATCTAGATAAATTCCGATCTACTTGGCCTTCGAACAATGGTTAATTTGATAAACTCATCAAGGGTTAAGCTTGCGATGAGGCCTTCGAATTCCAATCTACTTGGCCTTCGAATAATTTTAAGGTCTCCGAAAACAATTGGAAGGAGAAAATATTCTAATTCATAACTGAGAGTTGCTTCGAGGCACACCTTAATGTGACCCGAAAAATAGTTTGAAGGTCCCAAAACATCGTGGCACACTTTAATGTGACCCGATGAATAGTTCGAAGGTCCCAAAACATCGTGGCACACCTTAATGTGACCCGATGAATAGTTCAAAGGTCCCAAAAAATAATTCGAATAACGGCAATTCAAGGCACATGTTACTGTGACCCAAAAAATCGTGTGAGGGACAAAAATTCGAGGCACATGTTACTGTGACTCAAAAAATAGTGTGAGGGACAACAATTCGAGGCACATGTTACTGTGACTCAAAAAATAGTTTAAAGGCAAAGAAACTTTGTATTGAAGGGGATCACTGAAACACCTCATTAAAACCTTCCTGTGCCTAACAGGGTCGGAAAGAGTGTGCCCTCACCAAAATTTTTCCCGAGGGATACATAGAAAGTGAAAAGAAATAAAATGTCCTCTCTGAGATCTGCTAATCGAGGTACAACTTTAAATGCTCAATATTCCAAGGTAAGCGGAGATATCGTCCGTCTTTATCTTTCAACCGATATGTGCCTGGTTTTATCCTTTCGGTGACCTCATAAGGGCCTTCCCAGTTAGGTCCCAACTTCCCTAAACTCTTGTCCTTGGTGTGCAAGAAAACTTTGCGTAGGACCTTGTCTCCCACCTGAAAGTCTCTATGGTTGACTTTGGACGCATATCGACTCCTCATAAGAGTTTGATAGTGAAGGGAGGTCAGCTGCGCCCGCTGTCTCTTTTCCTCCACCAAATCTAAAGCCAGTGCTCTATGCTGGTCATTTGTGTCTGAGTCATAAGTTGCTATTCGATGGGAAGGGAAGAGGATCTTCGGAGGGACCACAACATCCATCCCATAAACTAAGGCAAATGGGGATACGGCGGTGGCTGTTCGGGGGGTCGTTCGATATGCCCACAACACCTCCTGTAAATAGTCGGGCCATTTCCCCGCCTTACCTTCCAAGTTCTTTCTTAAACAGTCGAGGATGGTGCGATTAGTTACTTCCACCTGCCCATTTGCCTGGGGATGAAATGGTGCCGAAAAAGATTATCGTATGCCTCTTGACACACAAAAACTCTGGAATTCTTTGTTATCAAATTGTGGTCCATTGTCCGTGGTAATCTGCAATGGTACACCAAAACGACAACAAATATTAGATAAAACAAATTTGATCACGTCTTTGGCCTTTGTTCCCGCGAGTGGTTCAGCTTCCACCCACTTAGAAAAATAATCGACGGCCACAATTATCGTCTGTCTGCCCCTAGAGGCCATTGGTAGAGGTCCAACCAAGTCGATGCCCCACCTGTCGAAAGGAACTGCCTCTGAGATGCTTTCCATTGAGACTCCCGGTTTGTGAATTATATTAGCATAGCGCCGGCACGTGTCACAGCGTTTAACCAGATCTTTTGCATCGGCCGAGATAGTTGGCCAATAATAGCCTGCCAAGAATACCCTGCGTATCAAAGCCTTATATCCACAGTCAGCGGATCCTTCACCATCATGTAATTCGGAAAGGATAATTTGTGACTCAGGCCCACTCAAGCACCTTAGTAACGGCCGACTCAAAGATTTTTTATACAGCAACCCTCCCAGCAAAATGTAGCCATGAGATTTGAATCTAATACTTCTGGCCTCATATTTGTCGGCGGGCAAAACGTCATGAGCTAAAAAATCAATGAGGACTGTTCTCCAATCAGGTGTGATCGCGCGGCTTTCCTCTAAGACATTCATTATGTGCTCTTTACTAACTGAGATTGACGGGCATGTCTAGATCAGAACCCAAGGATAACCCTCTGTTCGTGAAGCAGAGGCGAGAGAATCCGGTACGGCATTTAATTCTCGTCGGACATGCTCGAACTTGACGCTCTCAAAACCCGACGCCAAGTCTTTCATTAGCTTCAAATAATGTATGAGTGTTTCCTTCCTTGCCTCGGACTCCCCCGAAGCCTGATTGATCACCAACTGAGAATCACTGACCAATTTTATCCGCCGAGCCCCACATATCTGAGCTAAACGTAGGCCGGCCAGAGCTGCTTCATACTCAGCCTCATTATTAGTAGCTTTGAACCGAAACGAATGGCTTGGAACATAGCTACCCCTTGCGGGGATATTAACTGGATACCTGCTCCGCTGCCTGAGATATTCGACCCACCATCCGTCCGTATCACCCACTCTTCCTCGGTGACTATGTCCGGTAGCTCCGGCTCTTCCCTGTCTGAGTGGAACTCAACCAAAAAATCTGCTAAAACCTGTGCTTTTATCGCCGTTCGAGGCTCAAAAGTTATGTCGAAGTCTCCCAGCTCTACGGACCACTTAGTCATCCTGCCAGAAATGTCTGGTCTTTGTAATAGACTCTTCAAGGGAAACGTCGTTTGAACCACAATTAGATAGGCTTGAAAATAAGGCCTCATCTTTCGTGCTGCTGTCACCAACGCCAAAGCCACCTTCTCCAAGGTAAGATAACGCTTCTCGGCTTCCAACAAACTCTTGCTGACATAATAAATTGGCCTTAGGAGAGAGTCATCTTCTCGGAGGAGAACGACACTGACAGCACACGCAGATACCGCTACGTAAACAATCAACGTCTCCCCCACCAAGGGTTTAGACAAAATTTCCGGAGAGGTTAGATACTCCTGAATTTGACGAAAAGCCGTCGAACATTCTTCGGTCCAACAAAATTGCTTCGCATTCCGGAATATTTTAAAGAACGGGGAACATTTATCCGACGAGCGAGAAATGAATCTATTCAGAGCAGCCAATCGTCCTGTCAGAATTTACACCTCTTTAATGTTTCGGGGAGGGCTCATGGTGATCAAAGCTCTTAACTGCTCTGGGTCCGCCTCAATGCCTTTTTTGCTGATCATGTAGCCAAGAAATTTACCGGACCGCACTCCAAAGATACACTTTTCTGGATTGAGCTTAAGATTGACTCTACGCAAGTTGTGGAATGTCTCTGCGAGGTCAGCAAAATGGTCGTCGTCTTTCTCACTTTTAACCAACATATCGTCGATATAAGCTTCCATGTTCCGCCCAATCTGCTCCTCGAAGGTTTTATTAACCAAGCGCTGGTAAGTTGCCCCCTCGTTTTTTAACCCGAATGGCATGACCTTGTAACAGTATAAACCTCGCCCAGTAATAAAAGAAGTGCTCTCTTCATCGCTAGAAGCCAATCGGATTTGATTGTATCCCGAGTAAGCATCCATAAAAGATAGCAATCGATTTCCGAAGGTCGAGTCCACTAACTGATCAATACGCGGGACGGGAAAAGGATCCTTAGGGCAAGCGCGGTTCAAGTCCGTGAAATCGATACACATTCTCCACTTGCCATTTTTCTTTCTCACCAACACCGGATTTGACGCCCATAAAGGATAATGCAACTCGCGAATATGACCAATACTTAACAATCGTTCGACCTCCGACGAAATTGCTGAGGCCTTTTCCGGGGAGACAGGCCTTCTTTTTTGGACTATGGGTCGGATATCCGACCGCAGGGCAAGCTTGTGACATATAACTTTCGTCGGCACACCAGTGACATCCTGTGCACACCAAGCAAACATATCAAGCTTATCAGACAAGAAAGCAATTAACTTCCCTTTAAATTTGGGGGAGAGGTGGACCCCTATCCTCAGAATTTTGCCAACCGCAAACTCGTGTATCGCAGAATCTTCCTCTGGGACCTGAAATCCGGGGGCCTCCCTCGGATCATCACAAGGGATGACCTCGGGGGGTGGCCCCTTTAATTGCTATGCTGAGTCAGAGGGCCCCCCTCGAACTCCTTTGGAAGACAGGGCTATCTGGTAACATTCTCGTGCCATCTTCTGGCTACTTCTGACCGTCCCAATATTGTTCCCGATCACATACTTTAGACATTGATGCACCGTGGAGATGACAACATGCATCCGAGATAGCCAAGAGCGACCCAGGATAGCATTATATGAGGTGGGTGCGTCAACCACAATGAAGAGTGCCTCCACTTCTTTTTTGAATGGTCCACGACCCAACTCCACCATACATTGAAACTCCCCCACGACAACCGCTGTGGCACCAGTGAAGCCCACTATTGTCCTGTCAGATCTTCGGATGACCGGTGGGTCAGAAATGCGGCGGTAAGTACTCATAAACAAGATGTTCGCAGAGCTTCCTGTATCGATGAGTATTTTTTGAATCTGATCCCCGGCAATGCCCGCCGCGATCACTACAGCGTCCTCATGAGGGCCTGCGACATTACACATGTCATCATCATCAAAACAAATAATAGGAGAAGGCGATCGATGCATTTGTGCGGAGACTCCAGCTTCGATCTGGGTGGTCAAATTCACCATGTGCCTTTTGCGAGAGCTGTTTGAATTTCCTGCGATAGTGTCTCCGCCAAAGATTGCTAAGGACTCGAAAAATGCACAAAGACTATCCACCTTTCCCCTCGGAATTTCTTCTTCGACCAGGTTTACATTGTTCCTCCCGACTTTTGGGTCCAAATATTCTTGTTCGATGTCAAAATCGTCAACCCCTTCGGAAATTACCATGGTCGTGTCGATATTCTTCGAGACAGCTTTTACCACGACGTTTTTCTGGGAGTGTTTCTTGACATACTCCAACAGCATTCCATTCTCAATGAGAGCCTGCACCTCTTTCTTCAAGGCTATGCAATCCTTAGTGTCATGGCCCACATCCTCATGATATTTGCAATATTTGTTGACACTTCTACCTTCCCTTGAAGTTTGTATGGGGAAAGGCTTCCTGAACGTGACCGAAGACTTAGCCTTATCAAAGATCGCAACGACATTTTCTGTTAACTCCGCATAGTAGTCGGGTCGAGTCCATTTGTTTGACATGTATCTCCCCCCTTGATTATGGTTTGATTGATTGCCATAGTACTGCGGGTTTGGTTTTTGCCTTGGAGGATACTGACCCGTGCTTTTAGCTTGAACGGTTGATCGAGGGCCCTGAGAGCTTGGCTCAGTCCTCTGAAATTGATTATGGTCCAATTGCTCTCTGGAACCTTTCTCTGAGGCTTGGGTTTCTTCCACCAAGATTCTCTTCTCTACTTGATCTAGCAATGCTCCGAAGGTCATTGCCTGACTTTCTGCCACCGTGTCTTTCAACAGCCCGGGGAGCAAGCCCATCCTGAACGCTGCAAGCGCTACTGAATCCTTACAGTACTCCATATCTGTTTTGGTTTTGACAAAGCGATTGGTATAGTTTTTGAGGCTCTCCCCCACTTTTTGTCGACAGTAGATTATGGTGTCTCCGTTGGCCCGAAACTTCTTACTCCCCACGAAGTGTTGTCTAAAAATGTTCCAGAACATGTCAAAATTCTTAATAGAGCCCTGAGGTAGCCTGTTGTACCATTTGGATGCCACTCATTTGAAGGTTTGAGAGAATGCTCTGCACAAGAGCTTATTATCGTCGTCGAAGTTTATCATAAAGTTCTTAAACTGCTCGATGTGGTTGTCCGGATCCTGAGTCCCGTCGAACTTTTCAAGCTTCGAAATGTCAAAATGCTTTGGGAGATTTCCTACTAAGATCTCCGATGATAGAGGAGAGGCTCTCCAGTTATGCCCTGTACGATAAATGTTAGACCTCAAATTATCGTTGTTTGAAAAGTACAGACCCTCCTCGGAGGGCAAAGTGTACTGCTGCTGCCATTATGAATTTCGAGGGCCCATATCCTCCTTCCCAAGGCACTTTGCCTGCTCATGAGAGCGATCACCGACTCGGTCGTGGCGACTCTTTTCCCGCGAAGATTTCCTCTCCGAACTCCTTCCCCTTCGGGCACCAGTTCGCCTCTGGTCACGCTTTTTCCTTCTGCGGTATCTCCGAGGGGATGATTCAGAAGTGCTATATCGCGAGTAGTCGCTTGAAGTAGCCGAGTCCGAACGGTATCTTTCTCTCCTCCTCGGAGACCGTCGCTCACGCCTCCGATGCTTGTCATCTCTCCTCTTGGGTCGAATTTCAACCTCGCGCTCCTCCTTTTGTTCGACGGGTTCTCTTCTTATCTCCGATCGAACATTTCCTTGCGCAGCTTCCTTCTCCGCCTTCAACCTTTCGATCTCCAGCAATAGTTCATTCCTCTGAGCCAAAAGAGCGGAGTCATCAAAAACGTTTTCAACTCGCCGACCTCCTTCTCCTTCGGACTCCAAGTCATTTCGAAAGTCATCCGCCTCCATATTTTCCTCGCAGTGATCAACTAAATCGTCCCCTCGGCCTTCCATGGTTCTCCTCGGAACATGAATTATTTCTAGGAAGTGATTATCGTCGGAGTGATTTTCGGTTCCCACAGACGGCGCCACTGAAGAGTTAAAAGATGGTCCGAGGGTGATTTTGTTGTGAGAAGATTTGTTGATAGAGGATTAGGAAGTAGAAAAATGTTTGAGTGTTAGATCTAGAGAGAGAAAATGCTAAAAGAGTAGAGAGAGAAAGTCATACTATTCATCTTTTGATTCGTGAAGCGTGTGTGGTCCTTTTATAGTACAATTGCGGACCCCACACGCTTTAATTTGGTTTAATTACATCTTTTGGTCCCTGCTTTAAGGTTCCTTCCTATTTTGGCTATATCTTTACAATTAATGCATTTCAGCCCTTACACACTTATTTCTATGCATTTCGGCACTTATACATTTATTTCTATGCATTTTAGCCCTTATACATTTATTTCTATGCATTTTGGCCCTTGTCTTTTATTCTTCCTTATCATATATAAGTGTGAGCCCACCTCAACTAGCAAGAGGTCTTTTGGAATTACACCCAAGAGCAAACCCGTGCGCGCCTACGAGCGCAAAACGGACAATATCTTGTTAGTCCGTGAAGTCGGTCACACACACTCGCACACCAATTCTAACATGGTATCAGAGCCATAATGGCTTAACCGCCGAATTTGTGAAGAATAAACTTCATCCCATAAAGGACCCCAATCCCAATCCCACATTCCTAACAAGGAACATAAAAGAGTGTATATAAGTGTGAGCCCACCTCAACTAGCAAAAGACCTTTTGGAATTACACCTAAGAGCAAACCCGTGCGCGCCTACGAGCGCAAAGCGGACAATATCTTTGCATTATTTACTAATTGAACCGTCAATTAATAGTAGCCAAACAATGTACAATTTTTCACATGTCCAAGCTTTAGGACCACATCCATGCAGGTTACGATTAGACTACTACCATAGTGACGTCTTCTTTTGTGAAACGCGTTTGGTATTGATTCAGTTATAAAACATAGCTTGTTGCCCAACAAAACACATCATAAAGCAAAATAAATTTTGATTGTAGAAAAATCATCTCTAATATAGTATTCTATTCATATTCCATCAACAACACTTTCCAGCACAAAACACTCATTTTGTCGGGAGATCATCTAGTGTTTCAGTTTCAGTTTCAGTTTCTAGTAACAGGTTGAATCCCATGGCTACTTCTACTTGTGCTCCCTCTTCTACTACTCTTGGTCTATCTCAAACTTTCGCCAAACTCAAGAAACAAGGAAAAGTAAGTGCTTGACTTTTCTTTATATATATTTCCATGAAAAATGGGGTGCAATATACTCCAAAAGTATCCAATTAGTAACTTTTTTTTCTTCTGAATCTTATAGATTCACAATTACTGGACATCATGTAAATTTATTAACATAAAAGGGCTTTTAAATAAAAGTTGTAATAAATGTTGGTGTACTATACATGTGCATGAAGGTGGGATTGATACCATACATTACTGCTGGGGACCCCGACCTATCAACAACAGCAGAAGCACTCAAATTACTTGATGCTTGCGGTGCAGATATTATTGAGCTTGGTGTTCCTCACACTCATCCTTTTGCAGATGGTCCAATTATTCAGGTTTTTGCCGAAAATAGACATCAATGGTGACACATTTAATATAAATTCAGGCTTTGGAAAGTACTATCCATGTACTATCCAGTTTAGATAAAGTTAGCCTTTCGCATTTGTTGATTAATGTAAAGCTGCCACATTGCATCGTACTAAACATAAATTTGTATGTTTCCACGACTTTAGGTCGAAATTCCAATGTAACCAAAGTTAAAATCGATGGACTATTAGTGATGCAACGTTTTATTGAGTATGGTGTCACATGGTATTTTTACATTAATCAACAAATGTGCGACTAATGTGATCCAAATTGGATAATCTAAAGATTATCCGCGGATTTTTTTTAATGCGATGACTAATTTTATCAAAATTGGATAATCTAAAGATTATCAGCGGATTTTTGAAAATCCGTGAACTATCGGCTACTAAAATCAATAGTTCATGGACGAATCACGGTTCAAAACCATAAATTCACTAGCGTATGTCTTTTGAACGTAAGTTTTGTCGATAAAGATTATTTGTACAGCTCTTTCAGATATATATAGGTTAAGAAAATATTCATGACAATAAAAATTGAAGTACCATAGTACGTATGTAAATTTGTCTTTTTTAATGCATTATTCTTCGTGGTATATTATAGGCTTCTATAAGACGTGCATTGGCCAGAGGGACTGACATAAATTCAATCGTTTCTATGCTGAAAAAGGTGAACTGCTTTGAAGTACCTTTAGAAGTTATGAAATGGATAGACATAAATTTACAAAAAACTGATTTTTAATTTTGATGTTTCAAGGAATTTGCTCAATTGTTTCTTCTATACAGGTTGTCCCTAACCTATCTTGTCCAATTGCAATGTGCACATATTTCAGCCCAATTCTTGATTATGGGATTCCAAAATTTATGGCAACTATACAAAATGCTGGTGTTAAAGGTAATCATTCAGATGTTGATACTTTTATATAAGTGATGTGAATAAAAATGTTCCGTAAACAAATAATTTTGGAATACGTTTGTGTACAGGGATTTTGGTCCCAGGTGCTCCTCCAGAGTACTATACAACATTGAGAGAAGAATGTATGAAGAATAATATTGAAATGGTATTGTTTGCGACACCAACAACCCCAAAAGATAAAATGAAGAAAATTGTTGAAGAGTCGGAAGGATTTGTCTATCTGGTAATCAATAGCTCACTAAGTTCTCCATCTAATTTTTATATTCAAGTCTAAACAGCTCCGTTTAATGTTATCTGAAACCACAAAAGGTGAGCTCAACAGGAGTTACTGGTCCTCGGCCGGCCGTCAATCCGGATGTTCAACTTCTTCTGCAAGACATCAAGAAGGTAGGTTTGTCTGTGCAAGTAGACAATGTAATCGAATCTACAATGTTTAAAAACATATATAGATATATATGTTAGGCTTAAATCTGCCGTTAGTTTTTCGACTATGACGATTTTTCTTTTTATATAGTAATTTCATTTCAAAACATCCGCGCAAGATCTCTCGACTATAATGATTGCTTCCTTGTAGTCTTTTGGTTTCAAAATGTCAGGTGAGTGTTTATCGATTTTTATAAATTTAGCTTTGTGAATTTGGTTCATTGGACATTTTGTCATAAGAGGGACGCTTACCGTAAATTCTGAAATCAAATGATCAACAAATCAAAAAACTTTCGTCCAGCGTTTTGAAATCAAATAACCTAAACGGAAAAAATCTTCATAGTGGAAGAGCTAACTACAAATTTAAACTCAATATACTCAAGTTTAAGATCTATACATGTATATGAAAAGGGAGCATAAATATTATGGCAGGAGACGAGTAAAGCTGTTGCAGTAGGGTTTGGGATATCAAAACGTGAGCATGTAAAACAAGTAGCAGAATGGGGAGGTGATGGAGTAATAGTAGGAAGTGCATTGGTGAAGCTACTTGGTGATGCGAATTCGGCTGACGAAGGACTACTTCGCCTCAAAGACTTCACTGAATCCCTTAAAGCCTCCCTCCCTTAATCATCATCGTTAGACCCTTATTTACTTAACGAAACAACATGTAACATAAACATACTAAGAATGGATATTCCAAACACATAATATTTATCCTTTCCGTTTATAATTATATTAACAGATTGATATTAATATTTTTATAAAAATATATTGTATTTTTATTTGAATTTGTAAATGGTACGTGCATATATATATATATATATATATATATATATATATATAAAGTAATATAAATTTTCTCAATTTGTAAATTGAGTAACTTGTGATCTACATCACCTGTCGGTGGTACCGGTAGCCACATTAGAACGGTGGGCGATGAGCTAATGGTGATGAACGATGAGCTAATGGTGATGAACGATGAGGTGATGCTGGTGGAAGAACAACTAATGGTGGTGGTCATCTAACCTGTCTAGATGATCAACCCTTCGGAAGATCAACTTCTTTGTCAAAGTTTTTAGCACCATGCTTTAAACCTGTATGCATGCCGTGCAGTGATCTTTTGGTGCGCTCCTCGGCTTCTTTTCAATGCTAGGTCATCCATACTTTTAGCAAATAAATCACCCATTCTCCACTTCAACGGACTTAGAAGGGAAATATTTTTCCCCTGGTGCTCAATTTTAGAGCTACCAGAAAGATGTACCCGACGAAAATTCTTGGTTTACCAAGAACATATTATTTACGAAGTTGAATTTCACATAAACAATTCAAAAAAATCAAGAAATTGAATAAAAATCAAGAAATAAAATAAAAAAAGGCTTGACCCTTATATAAATTATAATTTTTACATTAAAAATAATTAAAAGAAAATCTAAAAACTTTTAAAAATATATATTCTACTTTTCATTTAATATTTTTTACCACTTCATATTATTTTGGAAGTTATTTTATGATATTCAAAGAACATATAAATACTAAAACATCATTTTTATTATTTTTTAATATAATTTTAAATGATTATGATAATATATATTTTAACAAAATCAAAATAAAAAATATTGTTTCATGTTAAATTTATGGTAATCTAAAAGAACCACCCAACACCAAAACTATTTACCAATAATCACTTAAGGTTTGTAAAAGTACGGATAACCATCTCGTTTTGAAACTAAAATATCTATAACCACCTAAACTTTTTAAAATAACCCGTTTCGTTACTATGATTTGTGTTTTTTGATATTTTTGTTTTCTGAATTCTAGGTTTTTTTATTCGTTCGATCAATCTCTTTTGTAATTTTTTATCATTGTTTTTGTTCTTCTCTGGATCAATTTCGTTTGTTCTTCTATAATTATCGATCAATTATCAATTCAGATATGATTCTCATTTCTAGTTTTTGTTATTTTTGTTTGTGTCAAATTATTGTGTGGTTGTTTCATTATTTATATGATTGTTTTAGTTATAGTTGATGGTTCCAGAAATATCCGGAATCTAAACCCACTACCAGAAAAAGTCGTAACGGGGTATATAGAGAGAAAAAAGAGATTCTAGAGAGAGAAAGCGGTAAAAAGTAGTTACTCAATACTCCCTCTGTTTCATAATATGTGACTCTTTAGAAAAACTATTTTTTTCATAATAAATATCTTTCTCGTTTTCCAATACAACATTAATTTATATTTCACTTTTAGCCAATACAATACTTTACTCTCTCCACAAGTTATTAACTCCACTAATCATTTTTTTTAATTTCCCAAATTCATTATTATCTTTCTTAATATGTTCACCCCTCTCCATAAAAGGAATTTTACTTTAT